>JAVGVS010000166.1:509340-940829 GCA_032718565.1 Distichodus sexfasciatus | reverse complement strand
CAGTTGACTCGGTTTCGGTTCCCGGCCAACACAGTACATTTAGCTGTGTTGTGTCCGAGAAGGGGAGAAGGCACAGATCACAGTATTTCAGAGTGCAAACTTGATAAGGTAGGGCAGCACTGCACTGATGACATTTGTCTGAGGTAGGAAGCTACTTTTCCATTTGAACCATAGAGAAAATCACTTGTCCTGCACTTGTCCTGAAATGAGCAATTGTGAGGCTGAGTTTAAGTAGTCTCCCAATGTTTCCTGCATTGGTCTAGACTATTGAGTAAATGATAGATGTAAGTTGCTTCAGGCCCTCAGCAACAACACATCTCACCCTACCCTCCCCATCAGGAAATCAAACCTCGGTCTTCTGCATGACAGATGGAGATACTGTCCACTATACTAACGAGGAGCTCTGAAAGCTGCTGACATAGAGATCCCAGAAGGACATATGCATAGCCTTAAGCTCTCTGCATTAACAAATGTAGGTAAACAAATCATGTTCTAATAGAAAATCTGCAAAAAGAAATTCCAATACAACCAACTATAGAAAGAACCTCAAACATACATTCCCAAATGTCAACTAAAACTAAAAATTATGAAGCATCTTTAAAGAACAATGCTCACATCTTTCTTGACAGCAAAAACAAATGCAGACACATGGACAATCAGGAATTGCATAGCCAGGGACAGAGCAAAATCAAGGACACAAATCACAATCTAAAAGAAGTTCAAATAAACCCAACAAAATATAATTTACCTACCTCTTAGAAAATTGTTGATAACGAACCTTATGAAGGAACTTTAAAGGTCGATCTACTGTAAAAGAGCATAGTAATGTTTCTGCCTGGTTTCGAACCAGAGACCTTTGGCATATAAGGCAAACGTGATAACCACTACACTACAGAACCACAATGAGCGGAACTTACCACTAAGATCTCAGCTTTAACAAATGTAGGGTAACAAATTATGGTCTAAAAAACAATTTCTTTTTACAAAAAGAAATTCCAAAACAACTAAGCATAGAAGAACCCTTAAAGATATGTTCCCAGAAATTTAGTAAAACCCACAAATATGAAGCACCTTTGAAGGTCAATTCTCAGATCTTTCTTGACAGTAAAACCCTGGCTAATTCAAATATGCTAGAAATCAACTAATTATAATTTATCCTGAAGGGAATATTCCTACATAATTGTTTAAATGAAAAGCTATGAAGGAAACTTAAAGGTCCATCCACTGTAAAGAAAAAACTAATGATTCTGCCCGTTTTTCGTAGCGGAGACCTTTCGCATGTTAGGCAAATGTGACAAGCACAACACTAAAGAAACAACATAAAACACGACGTAACCCTAAGGCCTAAACAAATATAGGTTAAAAAAATCATGGTCTAAAAGAACATCTGCACAACTATTAGTTTATCACATTAATGCCCTCCTGGGGTTGGCTTTCAACTTTTAATGAGTTACAAGTCTGTGAGAATGGTTCTATTAGTGGTGGAGAGGTGATGGAGGACTGCAGGAAAACAAAGACAAAAAAGATGAAAGTACAGCATGTCATCAAGGATCATTCAGTAATGACATTTTAGCCCAATACTACTCCTTTAGTCCGGTACGCCAATTGCTTATTGCCATACCATCAAAAGAGTTAGGGTATATAGTCCATCAGCCTTGTTAGCACAGTAGGTAGCGCGTCAATCTCATAATCTGAAGGTTGTGGCTTCGATCCTCACACCGGGCAGTTTGTTGCCTCTTGTTTTAAAGTGTCACCAATTTCTCCTCAAGTTGGGTCTAGTCTGTATTCTGCTAACTGAGGTCTAACCAGTTTAGCATCTACATATGTTGACTATTATTACAGACAACATGATGGGGCACAACTATTGCTGCATTATCTCATTTACAGTAGCTTTCAAATTAATGCACTTAAATTCAAAACAGGCGAATGTAATAACTACTACACTACAGAAATCATATAATACTACAGCAAACCATGAGGTCTCTGCCTTAACAAAACCACGGTAACAAATCATAGTCTAAAAGCAAATCTGCCAAAAAAAACTCAATATAACTAACTATAGAGGGAACCTTATAAAAGATACGTTCACAGAGGTTTCTTGAAACTATAAAGAATTAAGCACCTTTAAAGGTCTATTATTAGATAAACAGCAAAAGCTAAACCCAACACATAGAGAGAATCAAGAATTCCTGAGCCAGAGCAAAATTAAGGATAAAAATCACAATCTAAAGGAATTTAACGGGAAAGGCAGCCGTTAAACAATCTTTCAGTGGGCAGGTTAGGCAGCTGTCGGACTGCGTCATGATTCGGACAGTGATCTGGTTAGGATTTGAACCGAATGCCTAACTTTCACAGTTCGCCAGTGATCTGATTAGGATTTAGCAAACTGCTACTCGTTAGCCATTAGCCCGTGTAGCGTGGTGGTTACCCCAAACACAGCTGAGAATGGGAGTAGGTAGGATTGCCACACGAGTAGATTTAAGAACTCTCTTACACGAAGAGCTAGGATTTCCACAATAAATCCGCGTTCTAAAGACACACACTCTAATCAAAGCAATAACCCAATAACTGAGAGTATTCACAGTAGAAGCCGACAGGGTCGGAAGATGGGCCGGGTGACTCAATGGCAGAGCGATGCATCATGAGAAAATGACTCCTTAAATACCCTTTGAACCACAACCGGCTACGTCCCAATCCAACTACCGGCCGCGGGAGTGAGTGCGCGTGACAGAAATGTTCAAATAAACTACAAATCAACTAAATATAATCTCCTATGAAAGGTCCATTCCTAGATAATTGTTAAAATCAAAATCTATGAAAGAAAACTTAAAGGTCCATCTACTGTTAAATTTTTTAAAAAGTATTTCTATCTGGTTTCAAACCAGTTACCTTTCGCATGTTGGGCAAACCGTACTACAGAAAGCTACAGCAAACCAGGGGGTCTATGCTTAAACCAAATCACGGTAACAACTCATAGTCTAAAAGCAAATCTGCAAAAAGAAACTCAATACAACAATCATCTTATTTAAATGCTAAACTGACTAGACTTTCAGTTGTCAGACTAAAGACTAGACCCAACTCATTTACAGTAGCTTTTAAAGTAAAGCACAGAAATACATGTGTGAATAACCATACATGGGAAAGGTTATAGTCATCTAGATTTTGGAATAACTTGCCTTCTGTCATGGTCCCTAATGTATCTTGAGTGAGTCAGGCTAGGAAACTTGTGATACTGACTTTTGCCCTAGCAATAAAGCAGCACACCCAACATGGGGCTCAAACCTACGAGCCTGAGATTAAGTGTTTAATGCTCTATCGACTGAGCTAGCCTGGTATACAGGGAAAAATAAAAATAAAACTGCAAGGGCAAACTAGCAAGGCCATTAAATAGCATGCAAAGCCACTGTATTAGATGGCCTATTTCAAACTTGGAGAGCTGTTGGTCAGATATTGTACAAAATTCAAGCCTTAGCATTAGGGTGGAGATGCTGGGGATTGAACCCAGGACCTTCTGCATACAAAGCATGCACTCTACCACAGAGCTAAGTAGTATATATACCTACTTTGTGACAAAAGGATTTATGACCCTAAGCCCCGCCCACCTGTCAAGGAGGCCCCACCCCCCCCTCTTAATCACCCCCTCCCCCCCATCCCGCCCCTATCACATAACATGTGAAAATTCCTTGCATGCCGTAGATTCCAGGGGGGTGGGGCATTGCGCATTGTGCCGAGCATGATAAAGCATGGGGAAATAATCCAATCATGAACATAGAATGTGAAATGAAAAAAAAAAATGGTATTCCAAACATGAGTATGTGTTTAACAAAAAAACCAAAAGTAATCCGCATGGAAGATGAAAATAAACCAAATGTAAATCCATATAAAAAAGAGGAATAAAAAAATTATAGTCCAATTTGTAATTTAAAAAATGAGCAATTAAAGATTCCAAAATTAATCCGTATGGAAGATGAGAATAAACCAAATTAATCCAATTTGTAATTAAAAAATGAGCAATTAAAAACCCCAAAAGTAATTGAAGGTCAGGAGAAAGTCCAGGATGAGAGTGGAGAATCAGGCGACGATGAGATGGTGGATACGTCTGAAGACGGTGAAGAAATGGCCGAGTTCTCATCGACCGAAGAAGTAATCGAGTTCGTTTCGATCGTCGAACACATCTGGGCAAGTAGTTTACTGCGTGGTTATGAATATTTCAAAATGAATGAATGTTACGGTTGTCAAAATGACCGACCGTCACAAAAAGAGCACGAATGTCTGGACGGCATGCCTGTTTCCTTCGCGAAACATCTCGGAGACATATGGGAACCGCAACTTTCCGTTTATGTGTCAGAAATAATCAAATGTATGTCTGAGTATTTTAAAATGAAAGCAAACGCATGAAATGCCATACGTCATTTCACCATGGCAAGCAAACTAAAGCCGTCAGTCGTAGAATGGTTTAACAGAACGCTGAAAACCAGAATGTTTAGATACTTTACTGCTTTCAATACTTAGCGATATACGGACACGATACAAGATCTTGTGAAATCTTACAACGGGACCGTTCACAGAGCGATCGGAATGACCCCGGAACAGGTGGACGAAAGTAACCAAGTTTTGATATTTCACCGTTTGTACGGAAAACTTCTTTCTTCTCCTACGTCTCGCCCCAAATTCAAAGTCAGCTACATGGTCCGCGTTTCCAAAGAGCGGAGGCCTTTCATGAAGGGGTATGAGCAGCCTTTTATGGACGAATACTTTAAGGTGGACGAAATCGTGAAGAGAGACCGCCCGTATACAAACTTAGAGATTTAGACGACGAAATAATCGAAGGAACCTTTTACACCAAAGAACTGCAAAAAATTTTGATCCCGAAAGACAAAGTTTACAGAATAGAAAAAATACTGGACAGGAAGAAAACGCGATCCAGGTGGCACTTAAAAGTGCGATGGAAGGGATGGGACCCGAAATTCGATTCGTGGATTCCAGAGGAAGAGGTCAAAGACCTGACTCCGCCGCGTTTTTGGTCGGGGTAGTTTATATATATTATATATATATTTATTCGGGTAGGAGATCGTCATGGAGGAAGAACATGATTTTTACATCACTTTACCGAGCAACGCCAGCAGCGAGGTGTTTCCGCAAAACACCATTTCCAGCTTTCGCGTAAAATTGCCTAAACCCACCCGTCTGCGCGGAGATTGGGAAGTGGATTTGTCTGAAATGAGCCACCCCGTAACGTGGTACACGGTACCCGAAGGGGAGAATTCAAGAGGACGCGCGGAATTTTGGGTATCCATGGGTTCGAACCCAAAAACGACTATGAGATTTACAATAAAACTGGGTCATTATACGCACGTGAAAGACATCATCGCCAAAATAAACAGACAGCTTCAGACCGTCGAGCTAAAAGGTTCGTTGGTGGCTGACGATATTAGCAATCGCATATGCCTGGTCCTCGGACGAGACGCGGCTAAACAACTGGCCTCAGAGGATAAGTGGCCGTTACGCCTTAAATGTTCGGGTCAGCTCGCCCGCATTCTGGGTTCCGACAACGAGTGGTCAGACATTGTCGACGGTACTCGACACCCGTTCGACATAAGAGGAGGTAATTTTTACTTGTACGTTTATTCCGACGTCATTCTTCACCGGCCGTGGGCGACGTTTTGGCTCCTCTTTTGCGAACCGAAGTCACGCCCAACGTGCAATCGCCAAGCGCGGTCACAGTGCATTTTGATCACGTGCACTACTACAGAGTCAGTAAAAGAGAATTAGATGAGATATTGATAGAAATCAAGACGGATCAAAACCAAAACGTAAAGTTTGAATTTGGAAAAGTCATCATGAAACTACATTTCAGGCCCTTATCGACTCGATAGTTTTGTTTGTTTTTTTTACCCGAAAGATGCAATGTTACCAGGACCCTTCGAAATATGTCGCTTACTACAACGATCAAGCGGGCGGAGGAATCATCGGTTTTCAAGGGTTCTCCGTCCAATACGGTAAAGGCCTGGGCAGTGTTTTTCACTCTTTGTTTCGAAAGGCCGTACCTCTGTTTAAAGCGGGGGTAAATATAGTCAAACCTCATTTGAAAACCGCCGCTCGTTACATAGCCAAGGATGCGGTTTACAAGCTCATACAGAATCTCGCCGGGTCTCGCGATGCGAAAAATTAGGAGAGGTCGGGGTTGATGAGACTGCCCAGCGTTCGAGCGTTGAACCTCAAAAGCCTCAGAGCGTCCTTTCTCTTCTTCAAAAGCTCATACTGTTTGTCGCTCAGAGGGATGTTACCGCGCAATAAATTTAGGGAGATTTCACACAAGGGTCCGAGCGCCATTTTTGACAGCTCCTTTAAAATCCTTTTTCTGTCCCCGCGTTTAGCTTTAATAAATCTTGTGAAAAGAGACAGACACATTTTCATGCAGCGCGAGGTCATTTTCTTCTTTTTTATTTTCATTTTTATTTAGTTATTTTACACTGGAATGTATATCGCAGCTTTTTCCCTGGGGAACAATCCCGTGCGCAGTCTGAACTTCTCTGGGGTTTGGGGTCTGAGGTCTACAATTAAATAACCGTACGGTCGATTAGTGCTGTCCTCGAAAGACTCGGTTAAAAACTTTGTTCGACCCGGGTACATTTGTTTTGCCAGAATAGAAACTTACAGTTTATCTCGAGGGTTTTTGAAAAGAACCAGATAGGAAGAATTCAGACTGACGGTTCACGATTTCGTACCCTGGCAAAACAGGTTCTGCACCAGATACAGCATGCTGAGGTCATTGTGATGCGAATATTTAGTGAAAGCCCTCTCGAGCTCTTCGGATCGACACAAACATTCCATTAAATCGTACAAAAGGGTTTTTCGACCCGGGGGAAAAACTTCGGCATCGTTGAGGCTGGAAGGCGCACCTTGGATAAACCTGAGGTTAGGTGCGGCGAGCGTCAATTCGTCGTACGCGGGCTGCCACACATCGTAAAACCACACGACGTTGTCGAAGGGTTCGCTAAACACGCGATCAGAAAACTACAGCATTTTTTTAAATAAAATGGGTTTTACCGCTTCGACTGGGACCGGCCGCTATACAGGTAAATGGCGCTTGAAATTTAAGGTCGTCCCCGTCCACGCCTACAAAAGCCATAGGGAGGCGTGGTGAAATCCGACAGCAAGACGCGTTTGTCGTACATGAAAGATAAACGCTTGACGACTGAACGGTTTTCCAAGGCGATTCGTTTTTTATTTCGCACGATGCTGGGAGTCTGCGTCACTAAAGGTTCGGAACGGCCCGTCTCTACGTGTTGCGTCACCAATTTTTTAAAGGAGTCGAAGCAAATGACTTTAGAATTTTCATGATTTATAGTGAACCCCTTTACCTTTAAGGAATATTTTCCAGAGTTTGTCTTGAAACAATAACTTTTGGGACCCGTGGACACGAAATCCATGACGAAATCTCCCTCTTCTAGTTTGTTGGTTAAATCACCCAAAAAATAACCCGTGGGAGGCACATACTCTCCGGGTTTGGCCGAAAAAATGATGCTGTCCGTATCGAAATACAGAATGCGTCTCTGCAAACGGTCCAACAGCTCGTACAATTTTTTTAAACGACCATAAGCCGCCGTGAATACTGCCGCAAAAATGTTAGACGCGACTGGTTTGTGCAAGTAGTCATTTTTGTACGACCACTGAACCATGGCTACATCGTCATTGATAAAATTGAAATAGGACACGCGTTTGTCCTTACAAAACAAGAGTTCTAAAAAAAGGTGAGGTTCGCCTACGAGCTCCGTGACTATTCTGTTGGTCTTTTGTCCGAGTTTACCCCACAATGCGTTCAGAAACAGTTTACCGATGCTTCTCTGAGCCGGGTTAAGCGCAATGTCGCCCATGTTTAGTTCCACCCCCTCTCGCTCCCTGAACTCTGACAAGTAGCGGGTTTGTCCGTGACCGTTTCTTGAGGGAACCCGCTGACTTCGGTTTTGTGTTTTAAATGTAAATTGATGTAACTCGCAAAAAAGTCATCCAAAGTTTGTATATTTTTTTTACGACATAACCGTGTCTCAAACTCAGTTTTAGCTCTTCCGTGCAGTAGGTGCCCGTAATCGACCTCTCGTCCTCCGAATGATCGCACGTGGCCGTTTGACGATGCTCGTCCGCGCACGTATGACAGAGAGTGAAAATCAGTTTGTTTTCCAAACTCTTGGAATGGTACGGCAACATGAGGTGATGAAGTTCTCTGGGCGGACAACCTTGATTCAAGCGAGGCCGAAATATTCCTCGAGGGGCTTGAAATCTCGGACTATGACTCGCGGGTGCCCTACAGGGTACGTCATATTTTTATTAACGTAAGGGTACAAGCTGCAGCTGCAGCTGCAGACCCACTCATGTTCCCACATCACGCGCGTTTTGTAACCCAGAGATCTGAAATACTCTAATCTCTCCACACTGTGTCAAGGGGTTTACCACGTTGGCGTCGAAACATTTTAAACACCCGCGATGTAAACAACCATAATATTTCAACACCGTGTTACTCTCAGCTATAAACCTGTCTGCGAAAAAACTACCGATCCTTTGTTCGCCGAGGTTCAGAGTGTGTCTGACGAAAACGTTTTCGGAAAAGCTGACGTACTCCAACCACTGAATCGAAGCGTTGGAAAAACATTTTGGCGTGTTTCTGTAATATCTCCGACCGGTCAGGGCTGGAGTGCAGTCTTTCAAAAAATTGGTTCTGCACATCGCCAACGCCATGCTGGCTATGGTGATGTTTTGAAAGGGGTCTATCAAACCGATAGAGAGCACTCTCTCTCTGAAAATAAGACAGGCTTTTCTTAAAATCTCCACGTCCTGACGACAATACACATACATTTCCCGTTTCAGATTGAAAACACCATTTTTGACACAGTCGTACCAGATTGTAAATTCCTCCCTATCTCGGGGCGACATGTTTTCGTACCCGTAATGTTCTACCGAAGGGTAAGGTCCCACATGGTTCAAATTGTCTTTTGTGTGAAAAAAGTGCTAAAAGTAACCTTTGGATAAATTTTCTTTAAATCCAAAGGTTTTGGGAAGGTTGGCCAACTTTGTCTGGAAAAAACTGAGGCTGTCGATGTAGCGTTGTTTAAAACAGGGGTCATGCATGCATAAAATCTGATTTCCCTGACAAATTAACTTTGGTGTTATTTTGTTTTTGACTAGAAAGTTTAACAAAAAATAACAGTCGTACCCCCTGGCGTTGTGGGCTATGAACATGTAATTTTTGTAACAGTCTTGACCCGTAGCGGACCAGTGTCTGTTATGAAAGTCGGCGGTGTGAATGTGTATCGGTATGTGCTCATCGTTTTCGAACCTCACTTCAAAGTCGAAAAACACATACTTTTTCATCTCCGGTTTCGGAACAGTCGGAGTGATAAAACAGACGTTCCTCTGTCCCTTTCACCCTCTGACCTCCCTTCTTTCACGGTCTCAATGGGGGCCTTGCAAATTTCACAGGCTGTGACCGGGCATTGGTGAGGATTGTTGGTCTTAAAAGTGTGATAACAGTTTTGACAACATTTGAACCGATTGCAATACCCCCTTTCTTTGTGGCGTTTGAAACACTCTTCCGATCTACAAAATCTCAGGCAATCGTGACGTCGCAAGCAACCGTTTGTTTTTTTTAGGCAGCGGTCCTGACACACGTTACATACAAATTCGCATTGGTGCATGTGTTTCTCACTGTTGAACGGCGTGTAACATGCGGTGCAAAAGTTCTTTACCCCAAAAAAACCCTTTACGTTTAAAATAGCATAATAATGTTGATTAAACAGTAACATGTAATAAGTGTTATCATTCGGCTCCTTGTGAGTTTGAAAACTATGAAACAGTCCTCGTTCGTTCAACCTATAAAAAATGACAATCTTAATTTTTAAAAAGTCTTCAAAAACATGGATGTGATTAAAAGAAATTTTTTGCTCCAGAGAGATGTTGACTGATTTTGACAGCTGAAAGGCCTCTGACTGGGCCTGAGGCAGTGTGAGTGATTTATTGAGGATGGAACAAAGGCTGCAGGCAAAGCATGTTTGTGAGACAGAATTTATGAAAATAACAAGATGTTTAGCTTTTTTTTATTATTTCACTTTCAAACAGTGAGTTAATTTTTTTACCACCCTGTAGATTACCGACAATCTGAACGTTCAATGTCAGGGTTTGATCCAAAAACACTTTTTGGTTGGACTATCACGTTTTCCACATAATTTAAAAAAACGTGTGGCGTCGAGTTCGGAAGCGTTCGTTTGCCTAATGATAGGCGTATGCAGACTCTCACCGCGCAAGGAAATTTGAACGATGTTGTTGAGTGTATGAGAAACATTTCTGACTCTGTCGAACAATCTCTCTACTTCCGACTGTACAACATGAATCACACACATAAAATCGACACTGTTAGCAAGATCACCCAGTTCTTCTGCGATGTTTAACCTTAGACTCAGTAACGTGTTATTAAAGGGATACCTGTGTCTTTCAATTATTTCTTCTTCTTCTCTTCCGACCCCGACCTTTCCACCTCCTGTCTGAATGGGGAAATCCTCACGATCTGAAAAAAAATGTAGGTTTAAACCCTCAGCCTCCAAAGGTTCTTCCGGAAGCGAATTTAAAATGTTTGCGTCCATGATTCCGTTTGTGGTGATGAATCCTCATGATCCGAAAAAAAAGTTCTTCGGGTAGAGCGTTAAAAAAGTCTGCGTGCGAAGAATGTGTGTGGCAATTCCTCATTCTCATCAAAAAAAGGTGTTGTTAATTCCTCATGATCCGCATCGTCCTCCGGCAGAGCATCAAAAAAGCTGGCGCGTGGCTCCTCGTTGACGATGACATCCGTAAGCAATTCATCGGGTAATGAATTAATGAATTCGTTCAAGTATTCATCCATCGTCTGTCAAAAAATGGAGTAATTAGTCTGATGTACAAAGGAAACACGGAAAACAATCATGATTTGCGTGATGGTATCCAAACAGGTCTGGGCCAGTCTCACAACCGACTTCTTTCATCTTTTTTTCACTTAAGTCGGCTTCTTGAGTGAGATCAATTATTTCTATGCAATCAGGCACAACGTTGGAATGTTTTTCATGAGAAAACATACCTTTGGTGATTAAACACGTCGTTCCTGAATCATACTGTCTCTCTGCGACCCGTCCTTGGTCACCTCCGACACCGTTTTCGTTTTTTTTAACAAAATGAATCACGCTATCCCTGTACTCTTCCTCGCTGTCCTCCGACAACATAATTGGACTCCCAGCATACGGTAAAGATACGGGAGATAAATTTTCAAACCAGTCTTTCAATCCATTCTCTGTAGATCCCCTTTCAACAAAAGGAGGTGACCCATCTGTCGTAGCAGCGGCTTCACAAAATGATTTTATTTGATCCAATAAATTGTTCGACTCCATGATCGCTCTTCACGTCTTTGAGGAGAAATGAGTCTGACAAACCCGTTCAGCCCTGTTTTAGAACATCGCTCACACACAAGTCTGTAATTCTTACCGATTGTGATTTCTAAAACAGTCTTTCATTCCACTTTTGTAGAATCTCTTTCAACAAAAGGATGAAAAAAAACCCCATGTACTATTGCTGACCCGCGACCTTTCAGCATGAGGCCTCGCGCAGTCTGAAAGAGATACGTTCATACATCCCTGTTTTAGAACGTCGCTCACACACAAAAAACAAGTCTGTAATTCTTACCGATTGTCATTTTTAACCAACTTTTCAATCCATCTTCTGTAGATCCCCCTTTCAACAAAAGGATGAAAAAAAACGTACTCTCGCTGACCCGCGACCTTTCGACATGAGGCCTCGCACAGTCTGAAAGAGATACAACCGTACAAACACTATCATGGCCCCCCGAATTCCAATAACGTCATCCATACATCCCTACGCAGGGAATTCCACATGACATCGCTCACAGCTGATACAGACTCTGCATATTCCAACGACGTCATCCATACATTCTTTTTGACCATCTCAGGATGACGTCGCTCACAGCTGATGCAGTCTCAGCACATTCCTTTTCACCATTACGATGATCATCTTTAGGCCCCCTGCTCGGGGAATTCCGCGTGACCTCACTCACAGCCATACACTTACAGGGCCCCCCAAATTCCTAGGACATCACAAAGTACCGCCCAGGCGACAAAACCAGATCCCCCTCACTAACACACGGTTCAGTCTTCTGTGGATCACACACGCGTACGAGTCTCAGCACTTTTGGAAATATCTCTTTCGTTCGTACTTTTAGATATTTTCTTTAGTCTTTCATATGGATTATATCTTTTTTGGAAGTTTGTTCAAACTTTGGATCTTTCATAAGGATTATATCTCTTTTAGAAGTTTGTTCCAATTTTGGATCTTACATAAGGATTTAATCTCTTTTGGAATATTTAATTATTTTTTAATTAAAAATTGGACTAATTGTTTTATTTCCTATTTTATATTTGGATTACTTTTTTGTTTTATTATTTTTATTCCTGTGTTTTAATCAGATTAATTTTTAAAAATTTCCCATTAGGATTACTTTTGGGGTTTTTAATTGCTAATGTTTTAATTACAAATTGGATTAATTTGGTTTATTCTCATCTTCCATACAGATTAATTTTGGAATATTTAATTGCTCATTTTTTAAATTACAAATTGGATCATAATTTTTTTATTCCTCTTTTTTATACGGATTTACATTTGGTTTATTTTCATCTTCCATACGGATTACTTTTGGGGGTTTTTTATACACATGCTCTTGTTTGGAATACCTTTTTTTTTTCATTTCACATTCTATGTTCATGTTTGGATTATTTCCCCATTATTATGAGGGGGCGGGGCCTCCTTGGCAGGTGGGCGGGGCTTAGGGTCATAAATCATTTTGTCACAAAGTAGGTACTGTATATATACTACTGAGCTAGATCCCCACACACTAACAGGTTGAAAGTAAAAGTACAGTCACCGATAGAGGAACCAAGAGACCTGAAGGCAAAATTGGGAAAATATTTTCTTCTAGGCAAAAACCAGCTGCTGCTTTCAAGCCAAATCCTAACCAGCTGCTTCCTTTAAGTTGCATTCAAACCAGCAACCTAAGGATGCCTCCTGGAACACCTACAGTCCTCCACTTTACCAACCAAGCTATCGAAGGGCATCAATGACTTGTTCTATTTCCTTCACAGTCATTAAACTGGCGAAATCTGAATGTAAGATTGTGTTACAGCACACCCCAAGTAAAATACTCCCATGAAAATGCGGCCTTTGTGCTGGGGCAAGTGAGAGTTGTTCTGTGTGGCACATAGAAGGAGAAAAATAATGACAGCAGTAGGTCACATGTTTAAGCTCATGCAAGCTCACAGGCTCCAGTACAAGTCCAAAGCATTAGTGATGACAGGTACACTGTTAAAAACGTACTGTGAAATTCACAGTAATTAACTGGCAGCAATTGACAAGCGACTTACTGTAAAAAACAAAACATTAATTAACTGTCAGCAAATTAAAAATAACTAACTGTAAATGAAATAACATTAATTATATATTTAATGTAAAACAGTAATTCCTAAATGTATTGTATTTTCGGATTACAGTAGTTGTATAAAAACTGTAAAATAAAATTAAACAGCAATTTACCATGTTTTTTGTTCATGTAATATTGTATTAACTGTAAAATAAAAAATAATAATTACAATGTACTGTATTTTTTTATTTCCAGGTACTGTGCTTCATGAAGTTATTTTTAACTATAAAGTAAAAACATTAATCCAATCTTTAAGATTTCAGACTGTTAACAGCATTTTTGTGTAATAACTGCAGAGAGACCACAAACAATACATTTAACAATTTATTAATGGTTAAACAGCAACAAGCGTACCATTTTTCTTTAATTTCCTTCCATGTTAAGTGTGCATAACTAACAAGTAAAATGTTAGCAACTATAAAACATATTAGGATAAACAGTAGAAATAAATCAACACAAGAATATTTTTCTGCCAAGCTATCCAGAAGACATACTGTACATAAAACTGCTCTCTTTGGAAAACACTTTCACAATTTTGACATAAAACAATATTTAAAACACTCGAGTACAAACAGCCCATACAAGCAAAACTGTATAATACAAAAATTAGTATAAAGTGAATACTTAGTTGTACTTCCAGGAAGCATCTACATTCCTTTTAAATGTTTTAACACATCAAAGTCAATGTCAATCTTAAGTAAGAAATAAAGTCATCTGACTTCACTGGTGTGTAGGCAATGCGGTATTCATGGGGTCATGAGTCATGCAGTAATGAAAGAAAAAATATTAAACCTGTAAGCACACTCATGTGCTAATCAACATAGAATGGGGCTAGCAAATACACTTTCTAAATAAAACCTAACACTTTCAGTTGTAGATGAGCATGGAGGAACTGTTACAGTTTCTGTTGATTTAGAACCCAGTTAAGTGCTGGGTGACCGGTTCACAAACAGACAGCGTTAAAGAGAAGTTTAAATGACTTCCAATATGCACATGATATTATAATTGCTTGCTGTGGTGGTCTGGGATGCATTTGATCACATATATTTTGTAGCTATATACCTCTACACCAAAATACATAAACGTATCTTAATGGATAAATACAACACGAGGAAATTCTATAAAGGTCATGTTATTTTCAGAACCTCACCTCCATCATCAGTCACTTTGCCAGTCAAACTCAGTGAAGGCACTGATGAAGGAAATGACACATGGGTTCATATATGACGTCTTCCGCTTCATAGATCTTCCAGTTTTTTGGCTTGTCTGTTGCTTAGCACTGCACTTGCTGGAGTAAGGATTAATCCTGACAAGCAACCTAGCAGAAATGAAAATGGAAATTTGATATGAAAGTGAATACGGAAGTTCAAACACGGAGACCTAATGAGCATTGGCACGTCCAATCGCATAACTCCTAGTTCTGTATATAAGCAGTAAGCTGGCCTTCTTCTCTGCCATTACAGCTGTTCGATTTCGTGGTTCATCCCGTATTGTTGCTCTCTGGCTTCTTACCTTCCGGGTCATGTCTGACTCTGATTCTCCTCCTCCTTTGGGGGGTTTCGTCTCTCCTTCGCCTGTTGCTGGCGAAGGATCTGGCATTGCGTCCTCTGCGGAGGAGTGCGCATATTTCTCATCGATCTCCTGACAAAGACATTTGTCAGTGGTCCGACCATCAGCTCCTGAATCTTCTGAGAGAAGAAGGAATCCCTGCGGCTCCCGATCTCTCACGTTCGGAATTGCTGCAGATCGCACTTCACCTCCCCGGAATGGCCGGGACTTCTTCGACCATGCTCACGCCGTCAACGCTTCCTCCTTCTGTAGCCACTACACTGTCTTCAGTCCCTGAGGTTCTCCCTCGCCACCGTGATTCCTGCTGCTCCCTCTGGTAGACCTTTTGTTTCTCCCTCTGTCGCTGTCCCTTCCCGTAGTCAGTCTCGCATTCTAAGGTAAGGATGTCAATCTAGTGTCTCTGCTATTGCCTTCACCTGAGTGCGACCGGAGGGTTATCGACTGCCGTGACATTTCAGTGTTGCTTCGGTCTTCTGATCCTCACCTTCAACGAAATTTGACAATCGCTGAATTCATTGTCGCGTTTGGGATTTACAGAGATGTCATTTGCTCGGTCTATCCCGAGCGCTGTACCGAACTGGACACGTATCTCTCGCTTATTTGCGACCTGAACTTGCGTTATGGGGGAATCCGCATTGCTCATTCAGCTTTCCAATATTCGTATGGACTGGTTGTGTATAGACTCAGACTTGTTGGTACAGCATATTGGTGGGCACAGGGCCTTGACGTGTATGCTCTGTCAATGCCCAGGCCATTGGGCTGAATTATGTCCCAAGTCGGTTGTCACCGCTGCAAGCACCATCGCTGTCTCCGTTCCTCATCGCCCCGCCTTGGGCCCTTCGTCTCCGTCGTCCTCATTAGCTTCTACCAACAGGAAGGGGCGCAGAAGGGATCTGTTCGTTTGCTAACTGTCAATTTTTGCATGTCTGCAGTGCCTGCCAAGATCCTCATCTGAAACTGGTTTGTCCTCGTCACCCGGCTCGTTTCTATCCCTCCCGAGGGGCGAGGAACAATTCAAATTCAAAGACCTTTTAGACATCCATCCTTCTGCTCCTGTTCGCGTTCAGGCTCTTTCATTAGCCCTCTCTTCTCACCCCGATACGGTTTTCGTAGATTATTTGCTCACTGGTTTGTCTCAGGGGTTTAGGGTGGGAGTCCTTGCTCCCTTGTCTAAAATGTTTGTTGCAAAAAATCTGCAGTCCGCACTCCATGAACCAGACATCATGACTAAGTTGCTTAATAGAGAAGTTAGCAAGGGATATTTGATCGGCCCTTTTTCCTCTCCCCCGTTTACCATATTTCATACTAACCCTTTGGATATAGCCACTCGGAAATATTCAGGAAAAAAGCACTTGATTTTTGACATGTCCAGCCCTCGCGCTGGTTCACTCGCTAGCGTGAATAGTCTCATTCCTCTTCTCCCCTTTTTTCTTTATTATGCGTCAGTCGACAACGCAATCGACCTGATTATGATAGCGGGTAAAGGCGCCTGGCTAGCAAAAGCTGATATTACAGACGCCTTTAAAATTGTTCCTATTCATCCTTCTCAATGGCCTTTGTTTGGAGTTAAATGGCAATCACGATTCTACTTCGTGGTTAGGCTCATTTTTGGCTGTCATAGTAGTCTTGCTATATTCAATTGTCTGGCCTCCGCTCTTTCATGGATACTCCTTAACAAATCGAGGATTCCCTATGTTCTGCATCTTCTCGATGATTTTTTAGTAATAGACCCTCCTTCTTCTCAACCCGGCCCCTCGCTTTCCAAGTTAGAAAGCACCTTTTACGATCTAGGTATCCCCTTATCGGATGAGAAAACTATAGGTCCGCAGACTTCTTTGGAATTTTTGGTTATCGTTTTAGATAGCGAGGTCATGAAAGCCTATCTGCCGTTGGACAAATTAAACCGCATTCGTGAGATATGCAATACGTTCCTGCTCTCGCCATCGGTCACAAAAAGACAACTGCTTTCCTTACTAGAACATTTAAATTTTGCCATGCGCATCATTCCACAAGGTCGCTTGTTCATATCGCGCTTGCTCGACATATCCAAATCCGTCTCTGGATTAAACGACAAATTGGTCTTAGATAAAGGCTGCATTTCTGACCTTAAATTTTGGTTTTCCTTTCTACAGCACTGGAATGGTATTTCGTTCTTTTATAACAAAGTAACGGATACGTCTCACTCGCTTTGCTTTTACACTGACGCAGCTCCGTCATTAGGTTTCGGTGGGTATTATCAGGGCTCCTGGTTCGCTGCTCATTGGCCCCCGGATTTTGATTTGTTTTATCCTCTGCCTGCTTCGTCAGCCCTCTATGAAATGTACCCCATCGTGATCGCCTGTTATTTGTGGGGAGGACAGTGGTCGCGTAGGAGAATTAATGTTTTCTGCGATAATGAAGCAACGGTTTCAATAATTAATAAGGGTCGCTCTAAGGTCTCAGGTTTCATGCCCCTGGTACGTCGTCTTACATGGCTGTCTCCATCACATAACTTTATTCTTTCTGCCAAATACATTACGGGTTTCCACAATAGAACAGCTGATGCTCTGTCGCGTTTTCATTTCCAGGAATTTCACCGGTTGTTCCCCAACGCCAACTGTCTTCCGGAACCATGCCCTGTACTGTCGGATGTTCTGCTGAATTAAACCAAGAATTTATGCACCTTATGTCCTCAGCCTCCAAATACATTAGATTAGGTCTCTCTTTCTCTACCTTAAAATCGTATGACTCTGCATGGAGATCTTTTATTTCTTTCTGTCGCACAATTTCTTCACCAGCACTCCCTTTGTTGATTACTGCCGTTCTCGCTTTTCTCACCTATTCGTTCGAGCACAAGCACCTCAGTCCCGTCTCTATTCATGGTTTGGTGGCGGGCGTTCAATTCCATGTCAGATGCACGGATCCCTCCTATCCTAGTCTCTTTTCAAATCCCTCGGTTAGGCTGCTTCTCCTGGGCTTCAAAAAATCCTTCCCATCCTCAGCTGACAAAAGACTTCCCATCACTTTGTCGATTCTGCACACTATGATCACCACTCTTAGGCAAGGGTGTTTTTCTCCTCTTACTGACAGTCTGCTCAAAGCGGTTTTCTTGCTCGCGTTTTATGGGTTTCTGCACCCAGACGAGTTTGCTAATTCTTCTAATTCTTGCTAGTTGTCTAATTCTTCTTGAGTTCGTCATATCTTTGATATTAAGTTTTTCGCTACGTCTTTCTCTGTTTTTTTGACGCATAGTAAAACTGATGCTGTCAGTAGAGGGTGCACTGTTTTTATTGCTCGTAACGACACCCCTTATTGTCTTTTTGCTTCCATGATTAAATATCTCAGATTGTGATCACGCTTCACTACTTCTGACTCGCTTTTCGTAACGCCCAACTGCACGCCTATGTCTTATCACTGGTTTATTTCTCATCTAAAAACACTCTTGCTTATCTGTGGGATCCCTCACACTCGATACACCGGTCACTCCTTTCGGATCGGCGCTGCTTTCACAGCTGCTCATCAGAGGATTCCTCTATCGACTTTGAAATTACTCGGGCGCTGGTCTTCGGCTGCATTTGCTCCCTATGACACCAAAGTGCCGATGTTCCCATAATGCCCCTGCATAACTTGGCCTGCTTCATCATAAGGCTTGCAAGGCACTTGGTGTAGTCGTTACGCCTTGATAGTTATGCCCCAATGACACCAAAGTGCCGGCGTTCCCATAACACCCCTGCATAACTTGGCCTGCTTCGTCATAAGGCTTGCAAGTTGCTTGGCGTGGTCGTTACGCCTTGATAGTTACATCCCCATAACACCAAAGCACCAGCGTTTCCGTAATGCCCCTGCATAACTTGCATGCTTCATCATAAGGCTTGCAAGGCGCTTGGCGTTTCCATAACGCCTTTCATAGTTTACGTACCTATACACCTGAAGCGACTGGCTTCACCATCGATTGAAATTTGGTATTTTATTCTCTTTTGTAACGTTGGTATTTGTGGATTCCCATAACCTGTATTCTAGTCCGATTAATCCTGTTTTTCTTTTAAGCAGGTCTAAAACTCCACTGGACAACGAAATGGTACGGTTCTTCTCCTCTCCTTGAATAATGATAACACTTTTGGGGCAGGCTCCTTCATCTTCCTGCCTGGTCTCCCAGCCAGATCTGCTGGCTTCAGAGAGGAGTGAACCAACGACCAAGCGATGGGCTTCCTCCAAAACTTATCACATACACACTTAAGACAGCTTGTTTTGCCAAATAAAAAACTTGTCAATCTAAACTGAATGGTCTCCTTGGTTGAAATGAAAGTGAATACGGAAGTTCAAACAAGGAGACCTAATGAGCGTCGGCACGTGCAATCATATAACTCCTAGTTTTGTATATAAGCAGTGAACTGGCCTTCTTCTCTGCCATTACAGCTGTTTGATTTCGCCTGCCTCCTCCCCTCCACCACCTTCAGCTTCCAGTCTTGGTCCGGGGGCAGGCTCCTTCGCCTTCCTGCCTGGTCTCCCAGCCAGATCTGCCGGCTTCAGAAAGGAGTGAACCAACGACCAAGCGATGGGCTTCCTTTAAAACTTATCACATACACACTAAAGACAGCTTGTTTTGCCAAATGTGATCCTCCACAGCAAAACCAGTCACTTGTCGCAACGGAGGTTTCCGAGAAATTACAGATTTTACGTGGGGTAAAATTCTGGAATTTTTGTTTTTAATGTTTTGAAACAGTGGAAGGTCTATACTGTACTGTTGTGAATAAATTTTGCTGAAAAACTTACCCTTTGCATCCTAAAAACGTGACTTTCTTGAGGTGAGGAATTCAATTCCAGCAGGATGTTAAAAGTTTCTGTTTTGACCGCTCTACTTCAATATTTACGGTAAATTCACTCGTTGACTAGCGTGAAGTTATTTCTCCGGAATCCATCTTCGTCTCCCGAGTTCAGTTAACCTAACGCAGCGTAGGCTATCCGTGTGGCTGTGAATGCAGCGTAGGCTACCGTAAATACAAACGTAGTCGGGACCGCACCTAGCGTGTGTGAGTGCTACGGCGATAGTAAACTTCAAAGGCAGATTTCTCCGTTTCTCACTTGCCGTGACAGGAGAAACCCGACTCATTTGAAAGTTGATATCTCAGTCATATGTCATCCGATTCATTAGATATAGGTATCGTTTTGAAGCTTGATTTACGCCCTTTCATGAAAACATAATTTGATGTGTCATGTCGAGTTGTCATGGTGATGGTGTATCTGTCCCTTTAAGGATTCCCCGCTAGTCACTCCCAGGTTGTCTACGTCATTAGTGACGGGTCCTATCCTTGTGTGTTTCACCTTTTCGTTCATTGGATGATCATTCATATGTCGTATTATTTAACCAGTCCGATCCGGTCATTCATTGTTCGTTCTATGGCAAGCCGTTTTAGCATTAAATACTCTTTGCCATACTGCTCATAATTCAGTTTTGACTAGTCATAATTCCAATTCCAGATATCTATTCTGAAATTTTGACTCGTTGTAACTGCAATCAAGATATCTACAATGTGATTGTGACTAGTCATACTATGCATTGAAGATATCTACAATGTTAATTTGACTAGTCGTAATATACATTAGAGATATCTATAATGCTTTTATGACTAGTCATATTCTTCCATTAACTTCCATTGGGAAATATTTTCAGATATCTACAAATGAGTTTTGACTTGTAGAAATTGTAATTAAAGATATCTATAAATAAATTTTCACTAGGCAGAATTGTAATTAGATATATCTCTAATTGAGTTGCCACTAGTGCAAATTATAATTCAAGATATCTCTAACTGGGTTTTTACTAGTCATAATCCAATTGGAGATATCTTTAATTTGTCATTTTTAAAGATATCCACAAATACATTTGTAGATATCTGTAAATAATTTACTACTAGTCGAATTACAGTTGTAGATATCTTGAATTGGATTTTTGACTAGGCAAAACTTGATTAGAGATATCTTGAATTGGAATTCTTCCTAGTCAAAACTTATTTAAAGATATCTGCAATTTAATTATGGATATCTCAATCAGATTTTTGACTAGGAGGATCTTTCTTTGGAGATATTCGCATTCAGCTTTGTGACTAGGAAGAATTTGAATGTAGATATCTAGAATTAACATTCTGACAAGTCAAAATTATTTTATAGATATCTTAATTGTGTACTCAAACCACCCCTTTGCTAAGCCCCGCCTTAACCATATGGTCTTCGTGGAGCGCGCCAAAATCTCAGAGCGGCCTGACCTGGTTTTCAGGTAATAAAATGATTCCTGTAAAAGTAACTATGTAGGTTAACACTGTAATTGTAACTGCATTATTTGCAAATTACGGGCTTGTTTTGAGTTCATTGCATTGTCAATGAACAGCTTGTAAGGTACTATATATTATTACTATATAGTTGTCAGAGATAGCGCCGGTGTTCTGAAATTTTTTCCTACCTAAAATATTTTCCTACTGGTAGCGTAAATTTATAGCCTTGTCTGTAATTTTGTCCTACCTTGTGATGATATCCTACCAGCATAAATATCCTCTTCCCTCCATGTTTAGGGTGGTAGCGCATTATTATAGCTATAAACACTCCATAAATATCTGTTTCCCTCTATGTTTAGGGTGGCAGCGCATTATTATAGCTATAAACACTCCATAAATATCTGCTTCCCTCCATGTTTAGGGTGGCAGCACATTATCCCTCCATGTTTAGGGTGGCAGCACATTATTATACCTATAAACACTCCATAAATATCTGCTTCCCTCCATGTTTAGGGTGGCAGCACATTATCATAGCTATAAACACTCCATAAATATCTGCTTCCCTCCATGTTTAGGGTGGCAGCACATTATTATAGCTATAAACACTCCATAAATATCTGCTTCCCTCCATGATGTTTAGGGTGGTAGGGTGATCACTTTGTAGAACATAAAATACATGAATATGAAAATTATTTATCTGAAAAAATAATTGTCCATAAAAAGGGACCAGCAGTAAATGTATCACACAGGTTTTACAAAATAAATCAATTGTAATTTAATTATTTTAACTGTAATTGTGTTGTTCGTCATGTGTCCACCACCTTTGATTCTCTGATTACACAGCATCTGAAAACAAAGAAAATGTAATAATGTTACAATGCTTGTAGAAAATATTACTCTTATAACCCATGATTCTTCAGAAAACTGATTTAACCAGAAATGGTAACAGAAAGGATAATATATTCATGTATGTTCCAATACAGTGGGTCTTCGCATAGAGAAAGGAATGTTATTAAATATCATTTTTAAGTTACCTCCAGCTTCTAGTAGTGAGCAGGCTATGTCCATCCTATGTCCATTTACTGCTTCTGGTGTTGTTTGTACATCACAAATTTGGCCTCTCAGAAGAAACTCTTCTGCATACTGTAAAATTAATTATAAAATTTTCATTTGTGATTGATTTACTACATTTATATATTTGAATATACAGGCATAACAACAGTTTATCTTGACTTATTTAAGAGCTCTACACAGTTCTCAGTTGCATCTGATCTCTTTCTTCACCTGAAATCTGTTCTTTACAGACAGAAAGCAAGTCAACTTCTTATTAAATCAGTTAAATAACTTTGACAGAAGTGTTTCATTACAATAACTAAACTAACTGAAATACATAAACATGTATGCAAATGGCACCTTCAACACTAGGACTCCACAACTGCTGCCATCCATCTGCTTGTTGTGGTTCATGGTCTGCACCATCCACACACCTTTGGACTCTTTACTTGCTCTCATCCTCAGAAACTTTCTATTGCCATGTAAAATAAATGTGTTCATATGGAGCATTAACAGTATTCTTATAAAACATACATATATACACACATATATATACACACACACACACAAAAGTTACCGCCAGTTCCTCAGAATCTTCCTTTCGTAGGTACTCTCATTTCCCATTGGGTCAATTACAATGATCGTCTTCTCTGCCATGTTCATGATCTAAATTAAAATCATTTCAAATATTTAACAACAGACGCTTAAAAATAATTTATAAGGGCTTCCCCTAAAAAGACAAATGATTATTCTGTAGATATTTACAGAGATTGCTTAATTTGTCCAAGCAAGTCAAGGACTTAATTTCAAAAATAAAAGGCAGAAAGTACAGAGGAGTAATCAGAAAAGAAAGATAAACGAATCTTTCAAAAACATACCACAAGAATCCAATGTGCAGCGACATTCACAGGGCACAGCCAAACATCTTCAGCTGGTAACTTCATCTGTACCAGTCAGCAGATAAATATATATGAAGTTAGGATTCCAAGTCTTACTTGTAAGACTTACTTTCTTAATAGGTAAATTACCTTATGGAGACTTCTAAACTGTCCATTAAACAAGGAGCTTGAAACAACGGCACTGAGATGGAATATGGCTTTCTGTTGAAATGATCAACATAGCTGTTAGTCCAGACATTCAAGCATGAACCATGCTAAGTAATTTCCATTCAAAAGTAACACAAACCTGTTATTTTTTTCAGCAAGTGGTGAATATAAGCATCAATAACCTGGAAAAAATGAGAAAAACAAATTAAACAAAGAAAGATAAATATAAACAAAGTAAATAATAAAATAAAATAAATAAATCTCTTACTTATTTAAGTAAAATAATCTCTTACTTCATCAGAAAGCCATTCAGACCCTTGCAGAGTACGGAAAGAGGAGTTGTACAATTTATATGGTCCGACTACTGCTTCCACTTGTCCGTTATCTTTTGCTGCCCAGAGTTTCTTGACTAAAAACAAAGAAAGAAAAAGTATTGAGAAACATTTATTAACTTTATGAAAAAGCCAAAAGCCAAACAGGCTAAACAGGCAAAGCAGTAATTCAAATTGAAATGTAGAAATATAGACTGCCATAAAAAAAAAAAATAAAAAAAAAAAACATCTAGAACAAGATGTTGAACAAGCACAGACAAGGAGGCGGATATTTTAACAAAATCTAGAATTTGCAGTTGGGGGTGGGGGCGGGGGTGTTACTAAAAGTGTAATAACTTTAAACTTGCCTAGCCACCTCATTGTCTTGGTAGAAACAGATCAAAATAGCCAACAGGCTAATCTCATGCGGAACAGCACCAAAATCTCCACCAGATAGAGAACAAACAGGTGGAGGAGGTTTGACCAACGGGTCAAAACACCAAAACCAAGTTCATTGAGGCAATCAGAACTTCTTGCTGGATGCTGCGTTTAATCTTTGATGGTATCTCGTCCATTTCCTGCCTTTCAGCTACCTTCCTTTTTACCTGTTTATCTGTACTCATTTGTTCTGTTGGCATTTTCATACAAAACTGAATTACAGAAGGCCGAGATTGTGTATTTGTTGAAGGGAGAGGGCAGATTTCAAGTGAGACAGCCGATGTCATCTTGTTGTCAACTTGACTGGGTGCTGGGCCTTTCTGGTCTGGTACATCTGTTGGGCTTCTTCTGTATGGTTTTATGTGGTCGATGTTGTATTTGTTTTTTAGCGCAGCTCCTTCAGATGTACTTAGAGTAACAAGTTTACCACTGATAGATTGAATAATATAAGGGCCAGAGAAGTCCGGTTCAATCCTGCCTCCCTTCCTTCCACGCTTCCTCATATTGCACAGAAGTACCTCATCTCCAACATCGTATTTTAAGTTTTTGTACTTCTTCATTACTCTCCTGGAGTATGCCTCCTTCTGTTTCTCTTGAGACTTTCTGATATTTCCCTCAGCTTCCTTTTTAACTGCTTCCATTTCTTTTCTTTGCTCCACTACTTCACTGTACCTTTCTTCTGCAGGGACAATGTCTAAAAGCTATAATTAAAACAAATACATACTGTAATAAATTAGTGGCGCAAAAGGAAGATGTACTAAAACAATATAATTATATTTTATAGTTTACACTCAGCACCTGTTCCTTGCTCCACAGCATGCCCATAACAATTAAAAACACTATAGCCACACTGAAGTATTACGAAGAATTACTCCTGAAACCCAGTGTTTTGTGTGTTCTTGTTTTCGTGTATCTAGCTTTGTTACTTGTTTTAGTTCAAGTTTCTTTGTGCTTTTTGTTTTTGCTTAATAAAAATAAATAAAATAAAAATCTTAAACTGCTCTTGTATCCTTATCAATTTTCTGCTCCTGACAGATTGTTTTGACAGCACAAACATGAAACACCAGGTTTCAGGGGTAAAGCTTCGCACAGTAACTATGGCTACAGAGTACCTAAATGCTGTGATGTATGCTGAGAAAGAAACAGGTGCTGTAAATCAGAGGGTGACAGTAGAGTCCATGATTGTAGTCTGAGAAGGACTCTGGGAAATGGAGGAACTGAGCCCTGCATGACACCTTTGGAAAGCAAACCCCAAAAAGGCAGAGAGAACAATAGTTCTAACCACTGAGTCAAGGTTCTGCTAAAAGTATTCTGTCATGCAACAAAAATCTATATTTTACATTTCATAAGAAATATTAATTTCTAATAGTTCGGACATTTAGAAATAATAGGGTTCAAGTACTACAAACTTTACAATACAGATAAAATAAAAATCATACATCATAACACACTCACCGGCATTTCAGCAGGTACCTCTGATGGAAAGACTGCTTCTGTTCCATACATCAAAAAAAAGGGGAGTACTTTGTGGTAGTGTGCACTTTGGATCGCAAAGAAAATAATGTGGCTTCAAGATAAATGTCCCAGTCATTTTGTTGGTCATTGACCAGTTTCTTGAGGGCTCTAAAATGAAACCATAATCATGAAAAACAGTATATTTCAAACAATAATGTGTTGAATTACAGCTACTACAACAGTACCGTTTGATATTATCATTTGTTTTTTCATCCAGGCCATTTGTTTGTGGATGATATGCTGCGGTCACACTTCGCTCAATGCAGAGCAACTCACAAAGACTGTTGTTGAGCTTAAAAAGAGATTCAGTAAAAATCTTATCTGACATTAAGACTATTGATAATAATTCACATCTGGCTAAAAGTAACTGTCAATTATTGATACACAATACACATTAAAATGTACATACTTTATTAACAAACTCTCTTCCTGGTCAGAGAGATTGCGCCTGGACAGCCAAGTGGCTCTGTCTATTATATTTTCACAGAGGCGTCTTGCGACTTCAGCAGCAGATTTTGATTTCACTGGGAATGCTTCAACCCACTTTGAGAAATAATCTGTAGCTGTCAAAATGTACTGATAGCCCTCGACAGTTTTGGGAAGTGGTCCAGTAAGGTCGATTCCAATCAGATCCCACACACCAGACACCTAAAGAAAAAAACAGTATTAACTATCTTTGTTCACATTCACAAATTTACACTCAGCGTTTATTGAGATGATTATTATGGTGCCTTCTGATGTCATTGTAAATAATGCAACATCTAACAGCACTAAAGAAAATACAATATATCTAGTCATACTCAATCTCTGTACAAGTTAGCCTCACGAATCCAATATTAGCTTTATTGAAAATATCAAGGGTAGCATAATTCGATAGACTAGTGTGCCCTATGAAAAAATGCGTTCCAGAGCAAAAATCTGCTAATATTACATCATTACTTATTCCCTCAAGTACAGTTTGAATATGGGGAGCATCGCTTGATACTTTATATTAGCTTTATTGAAAATATCAAGGGTAGCATAATTGGATAGGACTAGTGTGCCCTATGAAAAAAATGCCCCAGAGCAAAATCATAATATTACATCAATACTTATTCCCTGCACAGTTTGAATATGGGGAGCATCGTTGATACTTCTTTATATTAGCTTTTATTGAAAATATCAAGGTGTTATAATTCGAGCAGACTAGTGTGCCCTTATCAAAAAATGCCCCCAGAGCAAAAATCTCATAATATTACATCACTTATTCCCTGGGCACAGTTTGAATATGGGGAGCATCGTTTGATACTCTCTTTATATTAGCTTTTATTGAAAATATCAAGGGCAGTATAATTGAGCAGGACTAGTGTGTCATCAAAAATGCCCTTGCAGAGCAAAATCTCATAATGTTACATCAATACTCATTCCCTGGGCACAGTTTGAATATGGGGAGCATCGTTTGATACTCTCTTATATTAGCTTTATTGAAAATATCAAGGGTAACATAATTCGATAGACTAGTGTGCCCTATCAAAAAATGCTCCCAGTGCAAAATCTCAAAATATAACTTCAATACTCAGTCTTTGTGCACAGTAAGAATATGGGGAGCATCGTTTGATACTCTATATAGTCTGTAATTATTTTACCTTTTTTGTAAATTATTGTATGTGTAGCATAATTTGATAGACCAATATCCCTTATCAAATATCAGTTACAGCACAAAAAATCACTTTTGTGTTGCGTCATTAATTATCTATAATGTGTCTTCTTCTATACCAAAAATTATATGTATCAATTTAAACCAAATCTAAAGAATTGTGTAGTAAAAGTTATTTATTTAAATGTGTTTTAAATAACATCTTTACTTTAAAAAAGCAATACACCTACAATCCCTATTAAATAATGCTTACACCTTTTTTTGCTTATAAAATGTGTCAAACTCGTTTGTAAAAAATTTAAAATGTGAAAAAGAAATAAAACATCCAAAATACGGGAAACTCTAAGCACATTCTAAACAGGGCTTACACAGTATGAATCGGTCAGAAAATTATACTTTTTTCTGGCACTTTTTGCACAGATATGGCAAACAACTGTCTTTCTCATATTGGGCACATTCAAAATGTGCCCACCGACTGCACATATCACACTGCACCTACAGGTGAGAAAAGCAAAAAAAAAAAATTAGGTACATATAATTACACAATGAGACAAATTATACTGCACTATGCACAGACATGGTACAGTCAATTAATAGTACAAAACACATTTTTATTATACATTACCATTTCAATCATGCTTTTATTAGCATCAGTTTCCAGCAATGAGCACACCACACAAAAGTCATCTGCATTCCCTAGAAACAATGTTTTATTATAAGGTTTAAAACTGTTGCGATTCGGTATGAGTACATTATCCATCGCACAATCCATATATGTCATATGTGAGTAAAAATGCACATATACTTTATTTGTTGTATTAAATTGAAACAAATTTGAAATTTTCTTTCAAGTTGCCAAAAATAACTATTATAGGTGTAATAGTTTTATATTTAACATTATTAAAACTAATTTGCATACTGAAACAGTGGTAGAAACTCCTTATAGTGCATTTCTTAAAATTTGCTTTCACTAAGTGTTTGATTCTACTTACCTTTACACTGGAGTAGTGCACAGGCTACTTCAAGTCTTGCCTTGTTTATGGCTTGTGGAGATGTCTTGACACCACTGATGTCTCCCCTCTCAAGATAATGTTCAGAAAACTGCAAAATTGCATTGCATTTTAATGTGTTATAGTAATTTAATTTACTTATAAATGCCAAAAACAATAGTATAAAATGTTAACCATCAGTGCTAAAATGCCACAGCTGCTGGAATCAGCCTGCTTGTTGTGCTGCATAACTTGTACTGTCCATTTTGCTCCATGGTCTCCACAGTCTGTCGTCCTCAAGAAATTCCTAATTATTGTTTTAAAAAATAATAATTAAATGGGTTACATGCAGAGGTCACATTTCGTTTGTGATGCACTGTGTGATGTCCTGTGGTGTGTTCACAATGACAAATGATCACTTTCAGTGACAGCTTCAGCTCAATTTTTGTTACATAAAATGCCTTAAACTTTGCTCTGTATTGCAACGGTCAATTTAGACACTTTTAGACAGAACTGTTACCTCCAGTTGCGTAGAAACCTGCGCTCATAAGCACCTTCATTTGCCAATGGATCAATCAGCACAAGAACTTTTTCACACATGTTGACAATCTGAAAATATTCAGTGCAAATGTGTTATTTTCTCTACATTTATTTTTATTTAGCTGATGCTTTATCCAAAGCGAGTATGAATTTTGCTGCATTAGCCATCAAGTAAAATATACATAGTCATAATACATACAAATAATATTTCATTAATGTCAATTATATTGCGTTATAGAAGAAGCAAAAAATGTAACCACACCACTACAATCCAATGAGCTCCGACATTTACAGGGCATATCCAAAGTCCTTCCTCTGGAAACTTCATCTGAAGAATAGGTTCAATTCCAAGTTGTTATTAATTATTGTTATAGATAATCACTAATATAGATGCTGTGAAAAATGAGTTACCTTTCTGAGTCTCTGGAACTGTCCAGAAAACAGTGACGTTGCAACGACGGCACAGACTTGGTGAACAGGTTTCTGTTAAACACAAAACTATTTTAACACTAAATTATAGTGCAAGAAATATTAAACAAAAGTTACATAAATTTGATTCCCACTTGCCTGCTGTTTTTCAATGAGGGTGAACAAGTATGCATCAATAACCTGAAGTATAAAAAAAACATTTAATAACAATTTTAGATATTCTTTTTTAATACATTTATAACTAAGCAGTCTCTTACCTCATCAGTCAACCATTCATTCCCATGCAGTGTACGGAAAGATGTATCATACAATTTGTATGGTCCAACAACTGCTTCCACTTGGCCATGATCTTTGGCAGACCAGAGCATTCTAACTAAAAACACAAAATAAATGTTAAACCACAGACATTTTTGTAGAGTCCCTGCACTACTGTAATATGGCCAAAAGTATATCGACACCACAATGTCATAATTACATATGCTTGTTTAACATTTATTTTCAAACATGTTGAAGGCCAGCCTCAGTAAGCCTCTTTTTTGGATCTAATGTCACAAAAAGGCCATTTTAAAACAGTTGTGAAAAGCTGAACCCACATATGTAAGAGCCCAGCCCAGACCCAGGGAGGAGTCCACCTCATCAGACTCCAGCTCCAGATCGTCACAGCAACCTCTGCGCACCAGATCTACGTCACCGGAGTATTAGCCTATCAGGGACGACCTTCCAGTATTTAAAGACCCTTAGTCTCTATTATTATTTGCGAAGTATTGTTATGCCTTGTGCTACGTACCGAGCGTTTCTTGTGTTTGCCTATTTTCGGTTTGACCCTTGCTTTCTGTTCTTGGATTACCCCTCTGCCTCTGACGATTCGGAATTGTTTGCCTCGTGGACTGTGTATTTTGGTACTGACCCCTGCCTGAATAAACCTGCGATTTTTCGACAATTCACCCCTGTGCCTACGACCTGGTTTTATCGACTCTGCGTTTGGGTTCACCTGCCTGTCGTTACAACATAATTGTCTTTACATGCTGGAACAAAGATTTCCCTTAATGCTTGATCAAATCCGTTGGAATGGGTATCCACATACTTTCAGCAAAATATGGTAGAAGAAAACCAGTGACCAACGGGTCAAAATGGCCAACAGGCCAACAAATTGTATTACACAACCAGTGACCAACGGGTCAAAACGGCCAATAGGCCAACAAACTGTATTACTCAACCAGTGACCAACAGGTCAAAATGGCCAACAGGCCAACATGAACAGGCCAAACCCCTTTTTCATGCAAACAAACTTGGGTATGCCAAACAAATGACCAACGGGTCAAACATGCACACATAGAACTACCTCTTTCGTAAGCTTTCCTTTGAATTTTTTTCCTTTGAAAGATTTAAGATTTCACATACAGTTATACGACAAAATGTAACAAAACAGTCTATATTCGTAGATAGTATTTTGAAAAATAATGCAGAATAAAACCGTATTAAAAGTACATAAAATGGGAAAAAAGAGCACACTTAAAGATGTATGCAGTCTGTTAGGTAGTGATTTTGCTCTTACCCCTCCTGTTTCATTGTGGACTTCAACATCTTTTCTTGTTGAAAAAAAATGAATTACTGAAGGCCTCTGTGGCATGCAGATTTCTTCACTCATATTTGCCGAATCCCTTTTTCCTGACTTGGGACATCAGTTTGGCTCCTTCTGTATGGCTTGATGTGGTTTACATTGTATTTGTTCTTTAAAGTTGCCCCCTCAGAATTAGACAGTGTAACCAGCTTGCCACATATTGCCTGGATGACATAAGGTCCGGTAAAATCAGGTTCAATTCTTCCTCCCTTCCGTCCCCGCTTCCTCATGTTGAACAGAAGCACCTCATCTCCAACATGATAAACGGTGTTTTGGTACTTCTTTTGTATTCGTTTAGCATATGCCTGCTTCTGTTTTTCCTGTGACTTGGAGATGTTTTCAGCTGTTGTTGTTTTTATTGTCTCAACTACCTTTTTTTTTTCATCAAATAACGTGCCATAGCTTTTCTCATCAGGAAGAATAATTGTGGAAAGCTGAAGTTGAAAAACATTCACAGCAAATTATTAATATTCACAGATCATGACAAAGCGTTAATTTTTGTAAAATGATTAAGAAGAATGTAATTTGCTGTTTCAAGATATGTTACTTGAACATCCATGACTCATTTCTGTTAAAGTTTGAGTTCTTAAATAACTACTTGTCAGTCATAAGAAACTGTTCAACACACATGATCCGATCTTGCCACAAATCATTAAGATTTTATAAAGCACTCCAGAAACAAACCTACAGGCATGTCAACAGGAACCTCAGAGGGGAAAACTGCCTCCCTTCCATACATTAACATAAAAGGAGAGAATTTTGTGGTGGTGTGGATTTTAGATCTAAGAGAAAACAATGTAGCATCCAAGAAGACATCCCAGTTGTTCTGCTTCTCGTTGACCAATTTTTTCAGAGCCCTAAGATGTAAAATAAGAAATGTAAAAATTAGATAAAATCTGCCTCAGAGAGTTTTGGATTTCTTGCTCTGATCATGCACTGTATAACATACTGAGATTAATTATATTAAATAATTATGAATAGAGAACAAATATTAAGGTATTGATTGTTAATATCAATAATTCATGATGTAATGTTAAAAGAATAGAGCCTGTCTCACACAGTTCTAAAAAAAAACCCATCAAAAACAGACTTGCCGTTTTATGTTAACATTTGTTTTCTCATCCAGGCCATTGGTTTGGGGATGATATGCAGCAGTGACACTTCTTTCAATGCCCAAAATTTTACAAAGGCTGTCGTTGAGCTAAAAAAAGAATGCTGTTAGAACAAATACAATGCAAGCAGAAAGAAATAATTCCTGGGTTATATTTACTACAATACTATTTTAAAACACACATACATCATTCACAAATTCTCTTCCCTGGTCCGAGAGAATTCTTTTAGGACAACCATGTCTATATACAATAGAACAAATATGGCGTCCCACTTCAGCTGCTGTTTTTGTTTTTAATGGGAAAGCTTCAACCCATTTAGAAAAATAATCAGTTGCTGTTAAGATATACTGGAACCCATCCTCAGTTTTTGGTAAATGTCCTGTCAGATCAATGCCAATGAGCTCCCATACAGCAGAAACCTATCAAGATAAAACAAATGCATTTATTTTTAGATTTATGTCTTACATATAAATTAAAATTGATGTTTTAATTAACAGCTGTTTTATAATATCAATAAAGCACAATATACATTTATCTTAATACACTCTAATGGCTGTGTAGCAGTCAAAGGTTTTCCAACCTTCTGGCACATATCACATTCCAAGACCTTTAAGAAATCAACTCTTAATATATTGATATAGCATTCACAATTATTTAAAACAAAACAAATAAAAACTCATGCCCAGTGGTCAATATCAATGGTCATGCCAAGCCAATAAAATCTAGATGTTATCGCATTGCGTGTTTTCAGGATGCCTGAATGCCGCCCCATTGGAGAAGAGTGAAATTCTTTGAAGAGCTTTCTTGCATCTTCTTTCGTCTTAATGACTTGTCTTCTGCCATAGAAGAGCTCTCCTTCTGCAATTAACATTAATTCAGAAACTAACCATTATTGAGCTATTTCAACAAGACACCAGCTACATTTGAATTTATTGCAGATACTCACCCTTCAATGTGAATTTGGAAGCATACCTCCTCAGGTTCAGTTTCTGGGATTTATTATATCCACACGGGTATGTACCCAGAGACAAAAAGTTAAATAGTTCTGCCCACCTTTCCTCCATAGCTAAGAGATGAGAAATAACATTTCAACAATACAAGTGATTAATTTTATTGTTATAAACTTTATATATATATATATATATATATATATATATATATATATATATATATATATATATATATATACCTCACATACATACATACATTTACATGTATATACATATACACATATATATACATATATATACACATATATATGTGGAGGATATTAGTCTATCAACTTATGCTATACATTTATTGTGACTAACATTTCGTCACCATTTCATATTTACACTAAAAGGTAAACTGCTTTATTATTCGTACGGTTAACCTTTTCACCGGGATAATGGTGCAGAAGTTAGTTAGGAGTTCATTCGCACTTATTGTTACTAGAGTTTGTGTAAAGTTAATAAATGCTGACCGAACTTATTGAAAAACTACGCAGTGGACATTCAATGTTATTAGAAGAGCTGTTTGTTTTTATTAGCATTATCACACCATTATCATCTTACATAATCAAAAGATAGCTGATCGCATGTCATCACGTGCGTAAGGATGTGTGTATTAACTACACTGTGCACTGAATAGCGCTGCACACGTATGATAACCACAAGATATTCAAGTATACAAAAAAGATGTAAACGTAGGTGTTTAAATTTGGGACCCTGACCCAGTTTTGGTGTGCGGATCCGTGAGCTAGCAGGGAATTGTTGGTTGGATCGCAATAAAGCTTTTCCACTATGCTTTTCTGCTCTAAGTTTTCATTTCCCTCAACCTTAAGGCACATTCACGACAGTTTATGGAGAAACTCAACTGTTTTGGTCAAATTAAGCAAAGGAAAACGGTTTAAACTCACCGTCAACCGAAGTCTCAGCCCCAAAGTAGCATCGATTTATGGGCGTGGAAACAGAGTTCAAACTTGCGGGACTGCGCATGCGCAGATCCGCTAGGTCGCACAGCTCGATGGGTAGCATGTTTCGACGGCCAAAAGCGCACCATATAGTTACTAACAGTACTAACTGTCGCAGTGTACAACTTTGAATTTAACCGCCACAGAGGGTGTTCCTAAGCTTCCGGGGTATGGGTCAATACAAAGATTTTTATTTTATGATGTTGTTAAAAAGAAAAAAAAATAAAATGTACACGAACTCTGGACTGAAAGAGCTGAAAAGCTGAGTGAGTAACTACTGCCGAAATGCAAGAAAATTTGTTTGGAGTTTTGTTCATAAATAAGCCAGCTATTCCTATACTGATCTGCGGTGTCGTAAACATGCGTATGTGGATGCATGGAGCTCAGATCAGGAATCCACAAACTACTGTATTTCCGAAACACCAACCTGTTCAATACGTAGTTGTAAGGAACATGAGTTGTTAATGTTGGGCTCGCTACATAGTGAGAGACGTTACATGCGCACCAATGTGAGCCTGCGTTTACTGAAGGAAGGGAGTTGTAGTTCAGTACCATTCGCAAATAAAACACATTATCGCTGTTTATCGCTGTGATTTTTTTTGTATGTAATCAAATTAGTATATGTGCAATATCAAAGTGTCCTAAAACAATGTTTAGTGGATTTTTTGAAACAATTAAGATAATGTAGTATGCTTAATATCAGTAACCAGACAAAGAAGCATGGCAGTTCATTAAGAAAAGAATCAAATAGCTTGTTTTAAGACTTTTTGTATTTAGAAAGAGCTTCAGTTTTGCTACCATATTGCTCACATGACTTAATAAACTACAACACCGTATTAATTGAAGTCACACTTTCGGCAGCTATATCAGTTTCAGTAGTGACCCGAGAAGAAGAGGAAGAGTAGGGTTAATTTACTCGAGGCTGTTTAGATTTGCCACTAAACTAAATTGTAGTAGCATTTATCAACAGTGCAATGTTAGTTACAGTAGCAATATGATTAATGCAATTTCTACAGTAAATACTTGATTGCTGTAAATTTTTTGTAAAAAATTTTTGTCGAGTGCAAATCCAAAGCACTAACATATGACATGGCTACATCCCCTGGCTAAAATACTACTGAAATAATCTTGTCACTCTATACAAACTCTGAGCTATGAACTAGCATTTCATTGACTGGGAACCAAACCCTGGGCTCCCACCAGACAGGCAAGAATTCTACCACTGAACCACCAGTGCTCATCTTACAGATTTTTTTCAATTGGCCCCATATATTCAAAAGACAATTAGCACAACACATTGTACACACATGAGTATTACAGGGTTTTTTTCAATTACTTAAGCACAATTCTGAAAATGGGCCCATATTTTCAAAACACTTCACACAATTAGCACAAAACTCCACCCACGTAGCAGAACATCTCAGCTCTTTTGCAAAATGAAACACTATTGTAAAAACTCTACATTATTTTCTAAAAACACTTTTGTTGTCATATTGTACACACAAGTATTATTAGCTAACTCATTTGAATAAAATAGACACTGATGCATTTATCCTAAAACACATTCAGCATTTCCTAACAAAAGAAATTACAGAAAATATGTTCACCAAACACCACATTAGATCAAATCTGTATATCTTTATTTCCTGCAACCACTACAGACATGACACAGGAGGGGGGTAGAAAACCTAAACATCTCTCTGTCTAGCTGCATCTGGCCACAGAGTTTTATCAACATCACAGGCTATGTTGTCATAGGCAAGACATTGTGCAAAAAATCTTCTACAGTGTGGGATCAATCCTTGAATAGAGACACCATCAATCTGATTGCATGCATTCTCCATAGCTTGAATGAGAGGTGCATGAACATATGGCTATAGATCATAAACCTTCCACCGCCATGCCGAAAAAAACTTTTCCATTGGGTTAAGGAAGAGTGAGTATGGTGGAAGATAAAGACATGTAAATTGTGGGTGATCATGATACCAATTTTGGACCAGAAGAGATCGGTGGAATGATACAATGTATTGCATCTCAATTTGATTTGCAGCACTAGCAATATTATGGAGTTTGTCCAAAAATGCCAGAATGAGAACTGTATTGTAAGGAACTAAGGTGGCATGGTGATGGAGGACTCTCATGTCCTCCATATTTGTTGATGACAGGTTAACTTTTTATAGTGCCTAAACCTGATTGGTGTGTCTATAATTAAGCACCTAAGTGTTTGTACACCTGGTAATTGTGTCTAACCAATTGTGTTTAACCAATTGAGTGTGGTTATTTGAAAGCCAGTGCTTTAAGATGGACGTGTGTTTAGTGATTTGCAAATCACTGTGTTGAGTTTTGCAAGTGTGAAGCTTACATTGTGCTTAGTGTTGTGCAAATCTGGGCCAACCTTTTGCTAACTGAGTGTAAAGTTATGCCAATTGTGGGAGACTTTTTCTTTTAGTGTTAGTTTTTTTCTAATTGCTTAAGCACAATTTTTGTAACTATTGGATATTTTTGCAAAACTACACACAAATCCAAAAACCTTACACCAAATCAGCAAAATATTGTGTATCTTTTGCAAAAGCACACAAATCTTGCTAAACTCTTCAAACTCTTTTAAAAATGGTATTTTTATACCAAACATTTAACACAAAACATGATATTACAAAGCACACCATGCACCAACTAGACACAGATGGTATAAATTAAAAACAAATCTGGCTTTTGCTTTCTCTGTGCACAACTTATTTTAGTTTGAGGTCATACTTTAGTCATACATGTAGTTCTGTAAAGATATACACACAGGGATTCAAATTTCAAGTATGGATGTTTATTTCCACACATCAAAACAAACTTTTTCAACAAAGTGGTTTTTTTTTTCAAATAGCAAAGACAAAATTCAAGAAAACAAATAAGGTACTTTCAAAAATATCAGAACAACTTAGTCTACTTCTTGTCTTCTTTCTGGGTCCAGCAACAAGATTTCATCAACATCGCATGCAATGTCATCTAGTGCAAGGCACCGGGGAAAATATCTCCTGGAATGCCAGGCCTAGCATGACCCCTGGTCAGTATCTCCACATGCCTCCTCCATTGCCTGTAAAAGGGCTATGCACTGATGGGGCTGACGGTCATACACCTTCCAGCGCCAGGCAGAGAAGAACTCTTCGATTGGATCCAAGAATGGAGAATACAGGGGAAGGTTGAGTACGGTGAAGAGTGGGTGGTCTGTAAACCAGTTGCAGACCAAAGCAGTTTTATGGAAACTAACATTGTCCCAAATGATGACGTACCTGGTCTGCTCTACTTTCTGATCATTAGTGAGTATGTGATGCAGGGTGTCCAGGAATGTTATAATGTGTGCTGTGTTGTATGGGCCCAGGGTTGCGGTTGGGTGTTCGCCCCGTGATCAGAAGGTTGCCAGTTTGAATCTCAGACTGGTAAATTTACCACTGAGGTACTCATGAGCGAAGTAACGTCCCCAAACACTGCTCCCTGGGCACTGCCCAAAACGTAATTATGAGATAAAGAGCGTCAAAGTAGTCATAGTGAGAAAAATGTCAACAATAGGCCATATGAGTTTATTACAGTGAATTAAGTACTGAGGCTTTAGGATATAATCATTGAAATTTAATTTCTAACAAGATAAATAGTGAAATTGGTGATTTTACTGACACTGCGTTTCCATTTCTCGCCTCTGGCCCCCGAAGGTGGCTTTGTAAACGTTGCTTTTCTATGGTCTTTAAGATTACTTTCTGTGCAAAAACACAGAACACAGATTTGATTGTTATTTGGTTTAGGGACTTCTTTTCTATCATTTGAAAGTGCATACAGGCCTTAATTTCAATGCACATCCACTGCAATCATATCAGTTCAAGGAGACAGTGATGGGAATTCTAGCTCTTTTAAGAAAACCAGTTTTTATGGCTCAGCTCACTTAAAAGACTCCTCAGATTTTTTTTTGTTGATTAAATTAATTTATAAACTAAAATTATTTTTAAAATTATGTGTAACATGAATTAATATTGTACAAAACATACATTAAATCAAATGTTTTATTATTTACTTGACTTATTATACTCAACATGGAACAGAGTGCTATAATAAATAAATAATGAAGTACAAGCACAATAATCTTTGACAAAAAAAAATCCTTTTCCTGATTGTATGTGCAATAATTTTTGTTTTAACATTTGTAAATATTTATCTCCCTCCCTCCTGTTTCTCTCCCTCTCTCTGAGCGTATGTGCTGTGTCTGTAACCCCCGCCGTTCACGTTTGATCGATCACGTCAAAGAGCCAGCTTCAAGAGCCGTTTTGTTCGTGACCGACACATCACTACAAGGGGACTTTAGTCGGGTGCCACTTTCTTTATGGATCGCTTCATGACACTTGAAGCTGAGATAGGATTATCTGGCGAATATGACGTCACCGCCTGTTGTGTGCATTAGCGCCTCAGTGCCCCCTATAGGTAAATTTTTTTTTTTTCATTGCTATAGCCCCAATTTTGGAGAAGGTCCTCGCTGCAGCCTGCGGGATGGGGCGGGGCGAGATGTAGGCGGAGCGAGATGTCACGCAGTTCCATTTATGGACGTACTCTCCGCTACCGCAGGTGGCGCTATTTTAAATAAGCCTACGTTCCTCATAGGCTGCGGTTCAGCTTTGATCATATTTTGTCCAATCTTTATTACAGCATTTACTGTCAGACCCTAAGTTAATTAATTAAAGTTTTATTTATGAGGATTAAATGCGAATTATTATTATATAATATTCCAATAATTATTTGAATTCATCAAATCCCTCCAGTAAAAGGTCCTGTTCAGCTTGAGTGAAAAATTGTGCCCTTTCCTTCTTCATTATATAGAGCCAAGTGAGAGAATTGTGTATTCTAGACTAGATATACAGACCATCTCAAAAAATTTGAATATCATGAAAAAGGTGGGTACCAAGACCAAGACACACTAAGGCGAGACCAAGACCAAGGCTGGTTGAGACCAAGACCGAAAACAGACTAGGGCTAGAATCGACATCACATTACTCAGATCAACTGTGGAGAAAAAAAGGCATTGCTGTAAAGTGTCATTACTCATTAAATCAAGTTCATGTTATCTTTTCAATTATATAGTCCATATGTCTCATTTAAAATCTCCCAGTTTTTTGTCATAGTTACGAGGCTTGATGGAAAATAATATTCTCAGCAATCCTCTCCTATAACCATTTTATCAGACCTCGTCAAGGGAAAGAGATGGGGTGTACCAGAAAGATGTTCATATTAAGTCTCTTATACCAGGGACAGAGGCCTCAGGTCAGTTATGAATATGGCTATCCCTTGCTTTGAATTGAAGAGGATGAGCCTCCAGATTGACTTGCACCTCCAAGACAGTGCTTTCTAATGAATGTAAAATACCTAATTTATTTGAATTATAACTGTCATGTCGGCGTGCCGCGGAAGTAGACACAGACGCGGGAGCTTGGATGCTAGCGTGCTTTTATTTACAGTGCAAAACACACAGGTAGAGAATGATGCCACTCCAGCCACTTTGGGAAGACAATAGTTCAGACCTGAAGCAGTTACGATAGTCCAGAGCGGCGTGAAGAGCAGGCGGCTCGGTCGGCGGAATCTCTGGGCGAGCTGGAGTCTGGCGCGCGAGTGGAGGCGCGCATGAGTGAGAACGGACAAATAACGACCGGATCGGTCTGGTTAAATAATACGAGACATTATCAATTAACAGAACGTAAACCAATGGATGCAAACATAATAATAACACACAGGTGATACACATTAGGAACGGGGAAGCCATCACCGTGACGTAGACAACCCGGACGTGCCTAGCGGAGTTTTCTTAAAGGGACAGACACATCGTTACCATAACAACCCCGACGTGACACATCAGACCTCAGGTTTAATACTCTGGCGAGTCCGGGCGTCGGGGAGGAGGCGAAGGCCTGTTGTATCCATTAATAGATAAACTGGAATTGTCTCATTGTAATCTTTACACTTCGATATCAACATCACTAAAATTACTTACCATATAGCATAGAATGAATGCTTGCTCAACACAATGCCCATTGACGGATGCTATATAAAATCAATTATGATTTATTATGTCAAATAACACCACTGTAATAATTAAACAATACACGCCCACAAACAAATACCAGGTAGGTACACAAATAGATCATATAACCATATATATTCTTAACTGTATATTTATCGTTGTTAAACATATATATATATATATATTGTGGCGAGCGTGAGAGAGAGAATGCGAAGACACACTGATCAAGCAAACATCATTTCTTTGCTGACTTAGCTATGATGCGATGTGTATGATGTGTGTGGACTGTGAAGCGCTGGCAGTGTCCGTTGAGAAAATGTATACAATGTAACGTTTTTAAAATAGATGCATCTGACTGGTTGCATTTGAATTGAGGCGCATAATAAATGATGATACTGTTCTGTGAGGATGCGCTGTTTTCTCTTTTTTTCCCCATCCCATCGAGACCGCTATGTCCGAGACCAAGACAAGACCGAGACCAAATAGAGTCGAGACCAAGACAAGACCGAGACCAAATAGAGTTGAGATCAAGACAAGACCGAGACCACAAAAAATTGGTCTCGAGACCAAGACCGGTCTTGAGAACTACACCACTACTATGCACTCAATACTTGGTTGAGCCTCCTTTTGCATGAATTACTGCATCAATTCAGTGTGGCATGGAGGCGATCAGCCTGTGGCACTGCTGAGGTGTAATGGAAGCCAAGGTTGCTTTGATAGCAGCCTTCAGGTCATCTGCATTTTTGGGTCTAATGTCTCTCATCTTCCTCTTGACAATACACCATAGATTCTCTATGGGGTTCAGGTCAACCGAATTGGCTGGCCAATCAAGCACAGTAACACCATGGTCATTGAACCAGCTTTTGGTACCTAAGGCAGTGTCGGTAGGTGCCAGGTCCTGCTGGAAAATGAAATCAGCATCTCCATAAAACTTGTCAGCAGAAGGAAGCATGAAGTGCTCTAGAATTTCCTGGTAGATGGCTGAGTTGACTGTGGACTTCAGAAAACACAGTGGACCAACACCAGCAGATGACATGGCACCCCAAATCATCACTGACTGTGGAAACTTCACACTGGACCTCTGTGCCTCTCCACTCTTCCTCCAGACTCTGGGACCTTGAGAAATGACATGCAAAATTTACTTTCATCTGAAAAGAGGACTTTGGACCAGTGAGCAACAGTTCAGTTCTTTCTCTCCTCAGCCCAGACGTTGTTCAGGAGTGGCTTGACACGAGGAATGCGACATTTGTAGCCCATGTCCAGGATCCGTCCACTCCTTGTGAAGCTCCCCCAAATTCTTGAATGGATTTTGCTTGACAATCCTGCGGTTATCCCTGTTGCTGGTGCACCTTTTCCTACCACACTTTTTCCTTCCACTCAACTTTCTATCAATATGCTTGGATACAGCACTCTGTGAACAACCAGCTTCTTTAGCAATGACCTTTTGTGGCTTACCCTCCTTGTGTAGGGTGTCAACAACTGTCTTCTGGACATCTGTCAAATTAGCAGTCTTCCCCATGATTGTTTAGCCAACTGACACAGCTTGAGAGACCAATTAAATGATCAGGAAACCTCTGCAGGTGTTCTGAGTTAATTAGCTGATTAGGGTGTGACACCATGACTTTCCAATATTGGAAACTGAAACTGAGACACTGAATTTTGGGTTTTTTATTATCTGTAAGCCAAAATCATCAACATTACAAGAAATAAAGGCTTGAGATATTTCACTCTTTGTATAATGAATCTATATAATATGAGTTTCACTTTCTGAAATGAGTGACAATAACTTTTTTACGATATTCAAATTTTTTGAGATGGTCTGTATGTGTGTGGGCTTTTATACTACTATATACTAATAGAAGCAACGTACGGAAAATAAATAAAAATACAACTGCAAGCAGTGATTACGGGGGCCATGCAGTTTGCAGCTTTATCAGTTTTTGACGAATCGAAGTGGACAGATGTTGAAAAATGACACGTTTCATCCTTTTATCTAGGGTGCTACGGTTCAAAACTTATTAGGCAAAACGTAAAAAAGCTTATTATAGTGCCACCAACTGGCAGAGTGGTGCAATTTTTTTTGCCTGAGTAGTGGGAGGGGTACCAGACCTACCTGCCAAATTTCAAAGCTGTAGCCCACCCAGAGCCGGATTTAAGGCCTCGTTTACACTGCAGGTCTTGATGCTCAATTCTGATTTGTTGCCTATATCCGATTTTTTTCACCTTCTGTTTACATGTTTGTTTTTTTTATTGTGACCCATATCCGATTCGCTTGTTACACGACGTCATTAAACCGCGATGAAGTACTAAATTGTCGCAGTTTTAATGACGTACAGAACGCAATGCCTAGGAAAATCCGATCTGCCTGTTTACATGACAGTCGCATTGGCACATATCTGATTTATTTCCACATATGAACGAGGCCTGAAACCGATCTCAAAATATCCGAATGCATGCGTTTTTTTTTCCTGTTTACACTGTCATGGAACAGATCCGATCTGTGTCACATATGAGCAAAAAATCGGAATTGGGTCACATTTAACTGACAGTGTAAACGAGGCCTAAGACACTCAAGTATGTGGCATTGCAGTCCTGTGCCAAGCCCACCACATTTATTTGCATATTACAGCCAAATGAAGACCTAAATTAAAAATGTGCTCGATAATAATTAAAGAAAAATGTCTTGGGATTCAAATGAAAAGTTATTAGGCAAAATGCAAATTTTTTTTTTTTGGAAAAACGCAAAAAAGCTTATATTGGTGCAAAATTTTTTTTGCCTGAGTAGTGGGTGGGGTACCGGACCTACCTGTCAAATTTCAAAGCTGTAGGTCTTACAGTTTTTTTCTCCACAACGCCTTTTAAGGCAGAATTAAAAAAAAAAAAAAAAATCAGCACGTTTCCAATAGGGTTCCACGCAGTGTTCCACTGCATGGCCCCCTAAAAAAAATTGGGTTCCACGCAGTGTTCCAATAAATAAATAAACAAATAAACAAATAAATAAATAAATAAATAAATAAATAAATAAATAAATAAATAAATAAATAAAAATCAGCACGATTCCAATAGGGTTCCACGCAGTGTTCCACTGCATGGCCCCCTAATAAAACCACAGAGGGACCGATACCGTATATAAATCGATGGATAGCGCCTAACTGACTTAAAAAAAAAATAATAATTTAATTAAATTAATCATTTTATAAATGTGTACATTTTACATAGCTTAATAATATTTGCATTTTGATTTGCATAATGATTTATTATATAAATGTGTTATATCTGGGTGTTTAAATAATAGACGTTATTCGTTTTGTCGACAATCAACTCTATATTCTGGCTGCGTCACTTATAGCACATAATGGCACTAAACGTGCGCCACGAAATATAGTGCGCACCATAGGTAACACGATATAGTACGCTAGTGTGCGGTTGAGGACGCAGCCGTAGTCTTGTCGCTCGGTTGCTCTGCAATCGCTCAGTACTGTCTCAATCCCACAATCCCTGGCGCTGCTCAATACTTGCCAGTCATTCAGCTCGAAGCTAGCGCAGCCATTACAGTAGTGTCTGCGCTAAAATAGTGGGGGGGGTTTAAAATCACTCTTCTTTTTTGAGTGTCAGTGTAACATATTTCACAATTTATACAGCATGAAAGAGACATCAAAGAGACGCGAGAAGCCGAAAGACTCTAAAGCTGAGAAGCAGAAAGAGTCTGGCCCCGAGGCGCAGGATGTGGAGATGCCGGAGGAGGAGGCGCAAGCGCCGGGCAAGCCGCTGAAGGAGCTGGACGCTGTCACCCTTGAAGGTTCAGATAAAATTCTAATTCTAAAACTCTTACCTCCAAATTTTTAGACGAATAAAACACGTATCGTGGATGTTTGCCAACGATTTACTGCACGCGATCATGGCCGTTCAGCTGTTCCAGCGTTAGCTTAGCAGGCTAACACTTACCCGTGTAGGCTAATTCTGACGCGACGGCGGTGTAGCTGAACTAGCGGGTTAGCTGATGCTAACAAAATACGAATATATCTAGTATTGTTTCCAGACGCTCACATTTTGTTTAACGTCCCGTTAATAAGAATGATCGGATACCGACGTTGATTCTCATAATAAGCAACAAAAGCAGTGGTCAGGAAGATCTCTTAAGTCATAACCTTTATTGACGTATATAACTCCATTGGTTTGTTTTTGTTCCACAGCCCAAATTCTTTTGGAAAGATGATCCGAGTTCTACATTACTTTATTATAATACAGCGATTGTAATCATTTTAGTTCTAATGATTTTTAAGCTTTATGATAAAACTCTCTTACGTCATTCTTTTCCAAAAGTTTATTCTCATGAAAGTTTAAATTTTATTTTTTTTACCGAATCGAAGGTCAGTAGAACTATTTCTATTTCCTTAAAAAAAAGCACATATTATTTTATATACCATAGTATGCTAGGTTTGTAAAATGTATTTGGTTTATTAAAATATACACTGATCACTTTTCATATTTGAGGGATTTTCATTTAATAATCACTGTGTGCAGCACGATGCATGTTTTCAGCATTGTCATTGTGCTTTCCGTGTGTGCAATAGTCACATTACAGGACCTGTAATATCAAGTAAGACTATTTGAAACAAATTTCCTGTAACTTTTTTGTTTTTGCCCTGTTTGTATTTTCCATGATTAGTCTGCAAGACTTGTTTGATATAACACCATTATTCTTTCTGTTACCAAGCAGTCATAATTGCTATTAATTTCATTTTTAGACTGAGTAGTACCTTTGTTCAAATTCAGTTCCAGTTAGAAAAGCCTTAGCATGTCATTTTCCCAAGTTACATTCCAAAACTCCATGAACCTATAGTTAAAAATTCAGTGAGACGCAAAAGTGTCTGCAGAATGCTAAGCCCCATTTATCAGATGCTCTTATCCAGAACAACATGTGTTTCTTAATTACACTGACAGTCTCAAGGGCCCCCCGCAGGAAACAAAATAGGTAGTATAGTCAGTAGATTTGACCTGGTTTTGAACCTATGACCTCTTGGTCTGATGTTTCATTCTGTGTCTGAAATACAGGATGAAATACTGATTACTGGCGCTCACTTCATTGTAAGGAATTAGTCAGTTAACACACATCAATCTTACCCCCAGATATCCGAGAGCATGTAAAGCAGATTGAAAAGGCAGTGTCGGGGAAGGAGCCACGCTTTGTTCTCCGCGCTCTCAGAGCTTTGCCTTCCACCAGCCGCCGTCTCAACCCCAACGTCCTCCACAAGGCCTTCTCTGGCTTTTACACATCCAATGCCACAGGCAAGGAGTTTCTGCTCAGCTTTTTGGAGGAGGTATGAAATTCATGTTTGCTTTGTGTTATTAGGTAGGGCTGGGTTCAAAAAATCGATTCACCGATCGATTCACCGAACAATTCTCGTTCGAAAAGTACGATATCGATTCAAAAATTTGCGGATCGATCTTTTCCTGCGGCTATGCACTACTTCTCGCGACCGCGCAAGGAGAGCTATAAAAACGTGAGACTGGCGAAACCGAAACCAAATAGAGCCATGGCTGAAGCTGCTCCGCTCAAATCACCGTCTGGCCTAAAGGCCGATGTTTGGCAACGCTTCGGTTTTAAAACAAGTTATTTTATAACCAAGCAAAACTAGTATTGACGCAAAGAAATCTCTAAATAAATGGATATCGAATCGAATCGAGAATTGAATCGGATCATGACCTTGTGAATCGGAATCGAATCGATTCAGGAAATCAGCAACGATACCCAGCCCTATTATTAGGCATCATGTTGGCTTCTCAAATGTTGTTTAGTCCTGTTATGTGAATGATATACAGTTGGATCCTTATAGTCATTTCCTATGAATTATACTCATCATTAAGTTTTTTTGCCCGCTTCTCCTCACTCAGCCCATGGACACGGAGGGAGATGTGCAGTTTAGGCCTCGTACTGGTAAGGCAGCTGCTACTCCACTTATCCCTGAAGTGGAGGCGTATCTTCAGCTCCTCCTAGTGGTCTACCTCACCAACAACAAGCGCTACACTGAGGTAGGATGTAATTATTTATAGTTTACCTATATATTATATACAGAATGTGGGGTTTACCTTTATAGAACACAAAATAAGGGCATGTATATGCTGGCGCTAGAGGCTGTGAACAGTGGATTTAAGTAAATCATGAACTGTACGATTTGAATCAAGGATGTGCAAAAGTTCAAAGTATGACTTACAAAAACGCAATACAGCATGGGAGTTATGAGTAAGTGCGGCGACTCTGGCCTTATTGGTGAGGCTAGCTGCAGTTAGATATAATCAGTTAGGTGATGCTTTATATTATTATATTACATTATATGTATACGTTTTTAGAAATGCTCTTGTTTTAACATAGGAAAGTGGTGCAGGGTGTCCATGTGTTTATCTTTGTAACTCCATGTGCATTCACTGTCTCTCAGGCTCAGAAAGTGTCTGACGACCTTCTGCAGAAGATCAGCTCGCAGAACCGCAGAGCTCTTGATCTAGTGGCAGCCAAGTGCTACTACTACCACTGTCGTGTGTATGAGTTCCTGAACCAGTTTGATGCTGTGCGCAGGTACAGCCAAATCCATCCTCAGTTACAATAGTGTTACACTTAATCTCTAATGCTCACTTTGTGAAAGGATATTTGGGTTTGTAGTGCTTGCACCTTGTTAGTGGTTTGCTTGAGCTGCTGTGAGTAGTTGACTGGTTTAAACCGATTCATAGTTTATATAAGAATATTAATTATTAAAGTGTACGTCATTATTAGGGATGCACCGATTGCAATTTTCTTGGCCGATTCCGATTACCGATTTTTTTGTAAGTGTGATCGGCCGATACCGATTTTTCCGATACCGATTTTTTTCCCAGATAACAGAAAATTAGAGCTGCTGCGAGTAGTCGACGTTATCGACACAAAAAATGGATTTCAACTTTTTAATGTAACACGGTAGTTACTTTCCCTGTTTACTAGTTACTTTTATAATAGTGAAATATAATAGTGGCAGCTCTACAGCACATACAAACAAAAATCAAATTTTCTTTCATATAATGCTTTATTTTCATAACAAATTTTCTTTACAAATTTACATAAATAAAATGTAACTCGTAAAATGTAACAACTCCGGTAACTCAACGTCCGAAAAGTAACGCCTACTTGGCATTGTGTATTTTCGGCAGAGGTGATTTATCAGATTTCTGAAGCCTGTATCCTCAACTATGGAAAACAGCTGATCATCTAGTGATCATCTTGTGATTGACTTGTGCATCTGTGTTTATGTTGAATTGGGGACAGACAAGTGGGCAAGGGGAGCCATTGATTGCATGCTTATTAAACGTGTTAGACCTAACTATTAAATTATAATTATAAGGTTGATAAACTATAACTTGTGTTTAATCTACCTGTCGCCGTTTCTCTTTCTACGTCATCTTTGGTTTTTCTGTAAAAACTGTCTGTAATGTGCAGTCAATCACAAGACCAGGAGCCATCGGCCAATAGGATTCGCAGGCAGAAGCTGCCAAAACCCGCCCCCTTTCAAACCGCGCACGCGGAAATCTCACTCGAGCAAAAAAGCCGCTCGTCGGTAATCTACTTTGCACGCGAGAACATTTAACACATCGAGAGGTTTGAAATTGGCAATACGTGTGAGTGATCGGCCGATCACCGATCAGGCCAAAAATCGGCCGATTCCGATCGCTGGCCGATCGATCGGTGCATCCCTAGTCATTATAACGATAAAGACAAATAGACAAATAGTTGTTTTTGGTAAATGGATCATTTAGATTAAACAACTACTGTAATTGATTAAAATAGTCAACAAGTTGATAGCAAATTTGTTGATATTGGAGCATAATATGTTCTATACACTGTGTGCACAATTATCATGCAATGGGCTTTTTTGAGGCGTGATCATGAACATTTTGTTGCAAAAAGGCAACATGGTCATAAAATGCAGATTGAGAAGAAAAGATACAAATTAACTTCTAAAGACCTTTGCAACACTTAAACAGTGTTCAGTGCTCAAAGATATGGCCATGGTAAGCAAGGCTGAAACCGTTGGCCTGAAGCACCACCACCACCCCTGAACAAGATTCACGTACATGGATACATGTGATGGAGCATTGTTCTGCATAAAAATCATGGCCTTAACTTAGCTGCTTCTTCATCCCTTTGAAACTCATTTCACAATTTTTGACTTTTTAATGGCAGTTAAATCTCTGGCCCATTTTGCCTATGGTAAAGAAGTTGCATAATAATTATGGACACCTTGATATATGGTTACACAAGTACATATCACCTGAGAATGCTTAAATCCAATAAACAAAGTTTATATCACTTTGAGTTGGAAAATATGCACAGAAATAGAGATAAGGTCAAACTCGCATAATTGTGCACATCTGACCCTGCACATTGCAGTCTTGTGTGATTTAGTCTGTATTTGTCTGTCCATCTTTACCAGCTTCCTGCACACTCGCCTGAGGACAGCGACGTTACGACACGACTCTGATGGCCAGGCTACTCTGCTCAACCTGCTGCTGCGCAACTACCTGCATTACAACCTGTACGATCAGGCCGAGAAGCTTGTGTCCAAGTCCGTCTTTCCTGAGCTGGCCAACAACAACGAGTGGGCACGCTACCTCTATTACACAGGTCTGTAGTGGCGTGGTGCAGAGGTCTAAAGATCCCATGCTGCTGTCTTTTAGAACATGACGATAATAAAGTTACACAACGTTGAAATAAGTTTCCCTGTACTTGCTTGAAGCCAGGTAAGATTTATTCCTGGATGTTGCGTTGTGTTTTACAGGTCGGATTAAAGCCATCCAGCTGGAGTATTCAGAGGCCAGGAGAACTCTGACTAATGCACTACGCAAAGCACCACAGCACACAGCCGTGGGCTTCAAGCAAACGGTGAGTGCAGTGGAGTGCAGTGGGTCAGACCTGCTTGTTAAACAGAATCTCCAGTGGAAATGAGCTCCTTGTGGTCTGTAATATACACGCAGTGTCTCTCTGCCTTAGGTGCACAAGTTGCTGATAGTAGTGGAGTTATTGTTGGGGGAGATTCCAGACCGCCTGCAGTTCCGCCAGCCCTCTCTGAAGCGATCCCTCATGCCCTACTTCCTCCTCACTCAAGGTACACATTGTCACACCCACTGCTGCTTATATTTCACAAACTGCAAGGATAGATTGTCATTCACCCTATATTCACGACTTCCAGGTCTTATGTTATATATTCACTGATACAGCAGAGGTTTTGAGTCATTAAAAGTTCTCAATTTAGAGTTCAGCTTTAGCACAGAGGGCCTTATCTGGTGATTCTACAACAGCTTTTATACAATTAAATTCTTCCCAAAACGTACACTGAGCTTTTTAGAATGTTAATTTTGTTCATCTGTAAAAAAGAATTTATTATTACAGATTACATAATTATAAAGATGATGACAAATAGATACACAGATATTTTTGGTAAATGAATGATTTAGATTAATCAACTCATTTAAAAAGTCAAGTTGATAGAAAAAAATATTATTGGAACAATTGCCTTGTGTTCAGCGGTGAGGACTGGCAACCTGGCCAAGTTCAACCAGGTCCTGGATCAGTTTGGAGAAAAGTTTCAGACTGACGGCACTTACACGCTTATCATCCGACTACGACACAACGTCATCAAAACAGGTAAGCCTGGAAAAAACTACGTGTTTCATAAACAAAATAAAAAAATTACTTTCATTTTTATGCTGTATAAATATAACACACAGCAACTGTGTTATTGTCCTTTGTGTAGGTGTGAGGATGATTAGCTTGTCCTATTCACGCATCTCACTGGCTGACATTGCTCAGAAACTACAGTTGGACAGCCCGGAGGATGCAGAGTTCATCGTAGCCAAGGTAGACTCACACAGCTGTTTGTTTTACCCTCCTAAGTGAAGTCCATCAGCAAGAACTAATCAACAACCATCATGTAGGAATTTGTACATACTGAATGTAGAATGTTAAATATTGACTCTTGTCCCTTCCACATTTCTTTCATATCGAAATCCATAGGCTATCCGTGATGGAGTGATTGAAGCCAGTATTAACCACGAGAAGGGTTATGTCCAGTCCAAGGAGACCATGGACATATATGGCACTCGGGAACCTCAGCTGGCCTTCCACCAACGCATTTCCTTCTGTCTTGACATCCATAATATGTCTGTCAAGGTGTGTTTTATTTTAGGTTTTACAGATGTAGTTAAACCTTACATACCCGGAAAGTCCGCTCTTAAGCTTAGCGGATACACTTCGCGTAGGCTCTGTTTACACTTTGTTTCAAAGTTTGTTTATGTGGCCAATTTGTCTAGCGATGACTACCTTAAGTATTCCAAAGGTATTTGTATAGGTTACTTCATTCTGGAATTTATTTTCCCCTTACATCCTTGACTGCAATCAGACAGTGAGACACTACAATATATAAGAAGTGTTGTGAAAGAGGTGCCAGACTACCTCGGCCAGTGGTTTTGAGTGATCCAGTGAAAGTCAAGCATCTTGGACAAAGTTAAATCTTGTGTTTAATGCTGTCCTCTTACAATCCCCAAGAAGCATTTAAAACCAAGACTATACAGGGCCTCCCATATTTTAGCACTCACTCAAACTACAGCCAGTTTATTTGAATGCTTTTGCTTCTTTTGTCTGATTAAAAATATTCATCTCTGACTGGAACTGTATGTTGCTGTTTCCCCACAGGCTATGAGATTCCCACCCAAGGCCTACAACAAGGATCTCGAGTCAGCAGAGGTGCGGCGCCGTGCTACCTAGACTCAGCACTTTACAGACTGCTGCAGAAACAGGAGAGCTGTAGCAGCTACCATGTTTACTGAACAGTTCTAAGGCCTTGCTTTCTTTATTTTCTAGTTCTTGGTTCAGGAGCATAATTGTTTGAAGTTTAGCTTGTTTAGGATTTAAATTGATCACTTCATGATTGTATAACAGTAAAAATCCATGTATGCATACGTGTAAGTTCAGTTGTTTAACCATTTGATTTTTTAAAATATAAAAATCATTTCCATTTGTATTTTGTAAAGTGGAAATTGTTCAATCCTAGTCATGCATTACTCATTACTGTATTAGTATATTCACTGACTCATCCAGGGAAGTGTACAGCAATTAGTGAGTGAAGTGAACCGCACACATTAGGGAAAGCACGCTGTGTGCAGTGCGTGGTGACCACAGGAAGGGTGCGGTTTGGAATATTACCGCACAGGGAAACGTAAGAGTTAGTGCTGCTGCTGATTCACATGTTGGCAGCATGGTGCTGCAGAGCTCCCGCGGAAGAGGCATCAGTGACGTCCTTAGCCTTGTAATCGCCATGTTTTGCTGCTCAGCCGTTTTTCATTTCCACTAGAAGGGAACTGCCTGAACCAAATTTGAGGAGGGAAAAGTGCAAAAGCTCATCAAACTGCCGGTCATTGTCGTAGAGACTGTAGAGCCTAACTGCTCCTCAGGAGAACAGGGAAGTTCAAATTCAAAAGTAAGTGTAGAGTCCAAGTTCAGATTGTACTGTATGTTTTAGTTCAGCTCACTGACGGTGTAAATACTTTATAGGATCTCACTTTTAACATGTCTTAACAGAATTGAACTTGTTCGTTTTCCAAGTTTCTTAACGTTGTAGCACAGGTCGTAATAGTCAGAGTAGGATTAAAAAAGGTCTATTCCCTCCTTAAGTGTGACATCTTATGTTTTTCCCCCCATACAGGAACGAAGGGAGAGAGAACAGCAGGACCTGGAGTTTGCTAAAGAGATGGCGGAGGACGATGATGACAGTTTCCCATGATCCATGGGAGCAAACGCCATATGCATTTTTTCTTTTTACTCTTCATCTACTCCTCTATTTTGCCCTGGCCACATTTAAACAAGTGTTCAGCCTCACACCAGTCTGAATGTGTGTTGGTAGGTATGGCGCTTTGCTATAAAACACCCTGAATCTTACCACTTTTAACTCCATTGTTTTCCTATCCCTTCTTTAGTCTGACTAATGACCCTTTTGAAGTGACTTCAGTTAAATGATGACAGCACAGAGATTAAAAAACACGTTATGGAATATTACTAGTAAAGGTCACATCACATGAATAGTGAGGTTCAGGGTGGTTTTAGCAGGCTGTCCGTCAGGCTGATGGGTGTCAATTCTACAGAGAATGTTTTGGTTTTTTTGTCAACTTTTGCAGTAGTGAATTGGTAAGATGGAAAGTTAAAATTGAAACGAGAAGTTAACACCCTACTCATTGGTTTGGTGTACATTACAAACCTGTTTATCAAAACAAATTGTAACATTGAAACTATTTCCCAATTGGCTATTGAACAGTGTAACTTTCACAACATGGAATATTGATGGAAGGGTGATGTAGGCTGATTGACAGCTGAGATGTTCTTTACAAGAAACCATCTCTGGTCAAGGCTGTGTATGGTGTGTTTCACATTACTCAGTGTACAATTAAAGTTTCTTTTCTATGAATAACACACATGGCATGTTTTTCTTCAGCTCAAATCTAATTTAAAATAAAAGTCTTGGTCTAAGAACCATGAAAATGTCAGTAACTTTCCACTATGGCATACTTTCACATTCATGTTTATCCAGAGGTGGGTAGAGTAGCCAAAATTTTACTCAAGTAAGAGTATTGTTACTTTAGAATAATATTTCTCAAGTAAAAGCAAAAAGTAGTCATCCAAAAAATTACTCGAGTAAAAAGTACTTGGTGGAAAAACTACTGAAGTACTGAGTAATTTAAAGATTTATTGGTTAATCATATAATCGAATATGCAAAAATATAAAATAATGTGTTCGGATATTGCCAAACAATATTACATAAACAACAAAAAAATAATAAATTTAATCTATACAAAGTAGCATAAATTACGGCTAATTCAGCCACAACAAACAGTACAGTAATCTGTAATAACTTTTAGTTTAAACAAAAAGGCTCAACAGGCAGAGATTACACAGTAAAACAAGAACAAGGAAGTCTGTGCATAGAGGTCCTTGAACTGTCCATACGCACTGCAAAAAATGCCTTTTTAAAAATAAGAAAAAATGTTACTATTTTTGGGGAAAAAAATACTTATTTCAAGCAAAATTATCTGCCGGTGCAGCAAGAAAATTGCACTTGCTAAGATTTCGTAAAACAAGAAAAAAATACTCAAAGACTAAGCATGCACAACTTAAATGAAGCAGAATATACTAGTTTTTTTCTCCAATTCTCTTGAAACAAGTAAAAAATATACTTACAGTCTACCTGTTAACACAACTTTGATGACAACTTTACCAATGTAGGTTGTTTTAAGAAAAAACTGCTCAAAATTAGTTGTATTACCTAGGTAGGATAACTCAAGATAAATTTTCTTGAAACAAGTCAAATAATCTAAACAATATTCAGTCTTACCAAGAAAATAAATCCAAAAAATGGTGTAACAAGATTAAAATGCTGAATTCAAGTCAATTACAACATTTTTTGCAGTGCATGGTTCGAATTACGGGGGTAATAGGGGGTACTGTACCCCCGATCAAGACCCAGACACCCCCCTCCCCCCCCCCCGCATTCGCACTCTGCTTATCCAAAATGTTACTCAAGTAAATGTAACGGAGTAAATGTAGCGGGTTACTACCCACCTCTAAATTTATCCCATCTGGAATTCACTTGCTCTGGGACTGAGGGCGTGATGCAGCCTAGCAGGTTTTAGTCGTTGTTTCCCTGCGGCTCAGCTTAGTGGTTTTCCTTGAAGGTAAATAAGGTGTGTGCTTTTTACAAAAACTATGGCGGAGATTTTTTTTTTTTGAGCAGGATTGAGAAACTTCTATGGGATGGGCCCAACATGGGAATGTAAATATACTAGAAAACAATAACTTACCAAGATTATTTACTGGCATATTTACTGACGACCAGGATAGACCTTTTCAAAACTGCAGCTCACATGCAGCCCAGTTTCGTTGATGTAAGTGGGTAGCAGAGACCTGTGTCGTGCGATCCAGTGGATAAGCTGCACCCTAGCTTGCTCTTCTTTTCGTTTCATAACATTTGATGGTTTTCATGACTGTACTTGAAGATACATTCAAAGTTCTTGAAAATTTCCCGATTGTCTGACATTCATGTTTTAAAGAAATGATGGACTGTCATTTCTCTTGTATTTCTTGCTATATACTATACAAAGTACACAGAGAGATGAGATGACGCGGCTCCAGTTTTAACAGGAGCAAAAAAACAAAAAACAAATAAGGCACATAGAATAAGCAATATATAAATAGAATATAAAATCTAGACTTTAAACTAGAGGTGGAATAAAAAATATACTTTAAACTAGAAGTAGAAAGAGAGACAATTAGGATGCGGTACTCAACCTACAATTATGGTCTTGGTCTTTTACACTGAATGTGCATGAGATCAGTAACAGCTTCAATATGAAAGATTCTATACAGTCTATGAAATAAAACAGTATCTTTTATCAAGTCTGAGCTAACATTCAAGTCGGATCTAGTATGTGCAGATATTGTAAGCGCAGTGGAGAACCACAGTCTGTGTAATACCTTCAGTAATTTGTGCAGATACAGTCAGTGAGACCTGATGGTCTCAAATACCTTTAAACTCCTGACAAGGCACACCTATTCATTGAAAACCATTCCAACTGAATACTTCATGAGTCTAATTCACCCATAATCCCAAGGGTATGTAAAGCTATATCACTGCAGGTTAGTGAAACCGGTCAGTCTGGGTATGGAGGGGTTGTTGGCGCTAGTCAGAAAGGAAATGAGAAAGTGGTAGATTTCCCTGGAGCGCTCATAAGCACACCGCATGGGGATTTCATGTCAGGACGCAGTCGTTTTAGGGGAAAATATTGAGTTGGCTAAGAGTCGGCGCCAGGCTTTACTCTCGGATTCCCGCGATGACGCGGGTGCGCAGAGAAGGAAGTGGCGCGCTGAGCTGACGCGCGGCTCTCGGCCTTCCTTAAATGATGAAATCAGGGATCATGACATTCTTCAATAATTGAAAAGAACTCACATATAGCAGTGCCAACCTAAATCGTTTTTTAGGTCATAAGTGGATAAATGATAAAATCCTTGTTATATCTATAGATAAATAAAAGACAACTCTGTAAACATTCTCACATCAATTGTTGGAATCCTTAATATGTATAAAGATGAATAAAAGACGACTCTACAAAAAATAATAATAATGCACGGCACTCATTATGCAATCAGCGTTATTCCACTAAACACATTATTCAAGAACACAAATAGGTGACTATGTTGCTAGTTCTATGCTTAACACCTAAAATGACATACCTTGCTGCATTTAGTATTAAGTTAAATAGAATATTTGCCTTATTCACAATAAAAAATGTTTAAAAATGTCAAGATCAGGAACACTGATGTCAAAACAGATAATCACCCATAACTAAATCTTAATCTTCTTCTTTGGTCTTTTATCATTGAATTCATGGCTGATTTTAATAGCAGAAATCTGCCACCACCCTCTTTGCATGATATATAATTATTTCTCTAAAACGTAGAGTGATACAGCGTCGTTCAGAGCAATTACCTTTGATGTCCCTCATAAATCAGTGCTAGGCGTCCTTTATTTTTCCCGTCATATTTCTGAAGTCTTGCATATAAACACTAGCTGCTGTTAGTGCCGTTTGTCAAGCTTGTCTTTGTAAATAATAATACTAATAATAAATAATAATAATAATAATACAGTATATTATTATTATTATTATTATTATTATTATTATTATTATTATTATTATTATTATTATTATTATTTGCATTACTGTCCAGAAAGGTAAACTCTGAAGCCTTTGTTGTTGCTGTTTCACCTTCAGTTTCCATTTAGTGTGTTTGCACCTTATTTAGAATATCTCTAATTGTAGTATCTGACAAAGTTACATCTCAATTGTATGTAGCCTATTATTTAATTATTAAGTTATAAAATAATATGTAAAAGTATAAATACGCGAGATGACATGCCACTGTACTACCTGTATTCCGCAACACATGCGTGATGGCATAAACACATCCGCATTGTCATAACTACGCGCTCACTGAAATTTCCCTGATTCCACAATTTCCACTTGACAGGCTGATTAAATACAGCCCCCTGTACAACTCCCATCTACACAACCCACCAGCCCAAGCCACTGCATCCCCACAGCACTCCAGAACACAATGAACACTCTCTTCAGTAAGGCAGGGAAAAACTTTCGCCGGCGCGTCTGCAGTGGACGCAGATTTCGTGGACTGTGCCAGTGGAGGGACGACAGGGGAGGGGATAATGCGGAAGTTGTCCCGCCCGTCAGCAATAATATTGCGGATCGTTACTGACTGATTTTCTTGCTCTGCTCTTTCCCACAGCCATTGTGCTAATTGCCGTTTGGTCGCCGTGTCCCACAGCGCCTGCTTAAACAAAATAGCAACGAGTTCGCGACGAACACGCCAAGAGTTTGGTGAAGAAGATCCTGAGCGACATTCCTGCAGTGCACGGCGCATGCGTTACCGCCGAGGTAAGCGGACTGTTCATCTGTTAGCGGGTAAATCGTGGGTTGAAATGAACCCGGTAATTTTCTCAATAACACATCTTAAGTGGAATCCTCTAACTCAATAAATTGTGTCACGACTTTGATGTTCCTACATCATGAAATACAAGCCGTTTGCATCAAGGGTGAATTTAACCATTTAAGGGGCTTGTTATTGCAAGCACTGTTTTGTTTGTGCATTGTTATCGCACCTGTCAGTAAAACCTGTTGGTTCCCAGTCGGCCAATACAGTTACGGAAAAACTGGCAACACGCGAAGCGATTGAGATTTTTGCAAAATTTGGCGGTTATTCAGGTATATTTGCTTTGCTGTGTTGAAAGTGGATGAAACATGACTGGTAATTCAGTTCTTTTCTATTTGTAGGGCCTCAGTCTTGATGCTTCTGCTGAGATAAAGAACCTGGAGTACATTACGACTGTTCTTGGAGGTGGTCCTCCCACCCCCAAACTGGTCCAGATCTCAGAAACACACACTTTGGTGAGCATTGCAAAGCCCATTTGCATTTTATAAAATCTAACTGCTTTCTTTTGTTTTGTGTGTGTAGGTCCTGTGTGTGCTTCTTTCATTCTAGCACATGATTTTCTGGTGTTTTAAAAACAAAACGTCTATCTCATAATACTCTGGATTTTTTAATTTAACCTTGAAGCTTGTAATTTTATAGTTTAGTAACTGTTTTCGTTTTTGTAATGAATTTGTTTTAACAGCGGCAGCACATAACGGACATAGAATGTTCCATGGAGTCTTTTAAAAATTGTTTCAAAATTATGCAGTGCTTGCAGAATTATGTAATCCGTCTGTTTTATGTTGAATACACAGAGAAGATTTTTGCAGGATTGTAGGTTTTAAAAAAGACTGGTTTAGAATTGGCTCTCAAGAATTTGTGGTATCACTGAAATTATAATTTAGATTCCACCCAACAATCGACATGATGTCTCAATATGTGATGCTGGATCCTGAATTTGGGTAGTCTTTAGAATGTTACAGGAAGCTGTCCTACATATAGACCCAATTGTGCATAATGATGCATAACGACATATCACGAATTAATATCAGTATGTTGTCTATTTTTAATTTTCAGTTACTTTATTGAGACATTAAGGACGCGCGGTAAAGACATTATTTTTGCTTTAATGGGACAGTACTGAAAAGTGTTAACTAACTATGTGCTATGTGTGTGTTATAGAAATATCATTGAGTTATGTATCGGGTGTTGTGAATGTCATATGTGAACCTCTGGGCAATTCCTTCAGTTCCTCTAGGTTTCCTCTTGTAATCTTGGGATTTATTCTGATGGGTTCCTGAGAGGCTTGAGAGAAAACTACATCTAAAATATGAACATTTCTTGACCACTTATTTGTTCCCTCCAGAGGTGAATCTGGCCAACATGGCTGAAGGCCTGCAGCTCCATCAGCTTCTGCTGCAGGACATTAAAGGTCAGCTGAAGTGCGTCAACAAACTGACCCCCCTCATGGCAGACATCAGAGACCTGGCTGCTCAGGTCTACAAGGTGGGTTGGCTTTAGAAAAGCAGTGCCAATTACTACTACTAAGTTGCACACAGAGATACCAAGTTACTCTAGTTAGTTTCTGGTGGGTACTTCACTCTTCTTTTTTATCACATTTTTGTCACTGAGTATGTCTACAGTTTGAATTACATAAGTTAGGACTGGCATTTTGGTAGCCTGTGTTCATATGTGATTGTTAGTCCACAGTAGCTCATATCATTTTAGTGAGACCATTTTTTAAACTTGACTTCACCAAACAAAAATAAATATTGCATTGGTGAAAATTTACTCTGAATATTTATTAAATAAATATCAACATCTAAAAGTAATTATACTCTTGAGTAGCTTTAAGAAGAATATTTTGTACTTTACTTAAGTAATTCTTTTGCACCAGAACATTTACTTTACTTAACTTGAGTATTATTTCAGTAATGTCACAGTACTTGTACTTAAGTAACAAATAGCACTCTTTTTACACCACTGCTGCTGTGTCTGTAGTTTATTTAGTTACATGAACTTATTCCTGTGTGTGTTCAGGTGCAGCAGGCAGCCGGGATCACTAACACCGAGCCCAAGCTTCGGCCATCTTCCCTCTCCACTCTGCCTCAACAGTGACATCAGGTGCAGGTAGCCACCATCTGCCTACAGCAGCCAAGAGGTTTGGACAGGATGTTCGCGAGTCTGTTTCACATTGCTGTCTATGCCTAGGGCTTTACACCCTAACGGCCCTCAGTTGACTAATTCTATAATCTTTTAAAATTATTTTTATAGTAATTTAAATATTTAATTATTTAAGTAAACTGAAAAATAAACGCATATGAAATAATGAATAATCTTGTGGAATGCATTTCCTTGTAATTTATTGAAGTTTTAAGGGAAATTATTCATTTATTTATTCTGATATTATTTATTTATTTATTGGATTCATTATCCACATTGTTGTTCACAAGGTTCCAAGCATTCACTCTCTTAAGCTTTTTACAGAGGTTAAATGTCTCAAAAAATAAGTGCCGTCACAGTTCAAAGCCCCTTGGGCAATATTTGCAAAGCGGCACAAGAAACTGAAAGAGGAATGACTGCTTGCCTGTTTTGTTTTGTCTGTGGTCAGTATTTGTGTGAGATGTAAAAGTAGAAATGACCACTAAAGCAAACTTGTGAAGAAAAAAAAAAAAGAATGGTAAAATCAAAGTGACTGCCACAGTGAGTCACACAGGAGCTGCAGTCTGCCTCGACCACAGAGATCCTTTTGCTCGGTGTTTTATTCAGGCTTTTGAAGAACTGCAGTGAATCCACTGGGATTTAAAGCGAATATTCATATTCATTTTGAGGGAACTTTACTGAGAAAAAAATGATTAATTTTTTTGAACTATGTATACCTGAAGTATGTACTATGTAACAAGTGACACCTTTTTTGACCCTTTAATTAACTGTCAACTGATGTTCCTATGATGATGTTTTGAGAAAATTCCACATGTAAAGTGCTTGTAAAGATTATTTCTGTATGGCTGAGACATAGAAATAGAAAACAAATAAATTATTTTTCTTAATATTTTCCGTGTTGGTTATCCTTGCATCTCTTGACTTCTTCCCTTGATCATTTTTACTCCACAAATGTTACAGAGCTACTGCCACAGCGAGATCTACATACAGGCAATTCAAATCAAGTTCTATTGCACGTTTATCAAGGACCCACTGTAACAAAAGCTCTGCTAAGCTGTTTTGGGACATAGCATGTAATATATTGATACTAATACCATCTATTATGAATATAATGCAACAAAGCTTACAGTAGAAACCAACACCTAACTGTGAGCTAACAACTTGAAAGGGGGTTCTTGTCTTGGGTCTGTGTTAATTTTTCCTTTGCTCTTGGTCTTTCTTTTCTTGCTTCTCTGTTTTTCCAATTTGTCTAGAGTTTTACGCCTCCTTTTTCAGCAGCATTATTGATGTCTTTAATCCTGCGCTTCAGAAGGCTTCGGTCTGATGAGTTCAGTACACCCAGACCCTGCACAGATCACAGATGAAATGTAAAGATTGTGGTAAAGACAGGTAGTTAAAGAAAGTCAGTCTCAAACTGTAGACAGTGTCGAAGTTATTGCTTACAAATTTAAAAAAATTCTATATCAGTCTATATCATAATAAGCACTAAGTAATCTGGAGAATTATTAACAACCATCAGAACCAAGCTCCTCAGCAAATAACTATAAGCCACTACCAGTGGTGTACCTGAAATAAAAGAGTTCTTTATTCATTCATTCATTATCCAAAACCACTTAATCCCAACTGGGGTCACAGGGGGACTGGAGCCTATCATGGGAACTTACGGGCGCACATGGAATAATCCTGCAGGTGCTGCTAACACACCACATGGCACACACACACGCTTACACAATCACACACACACATTCATGACTTACGGGCCACTTAGCTGCCGCTAATTAACCTATAGCATGCTTTTGATCAGGAGAGCAAACTGCAAGTACCCACAGGCTTCTTTATTCAAATAAAAGCAAAGAAGCATTATGAAACAGCTAACTAGGAAAAGTCAGTACCTAAGTGTTAAAAGCATTTTCCTGAGGGGAACTTAAGGTACATCCTAGCAACACTGCAGTACAGCATTTTAATTATATGGTTTAATTCACTCATTTTCTAAGATATCAGAACAATGGTCATTTGTAAATAATTGCTCAGTCAATTCCCAAATACCAGCGAGGACCAGACCATAAAAGCCATGTTAGTATTTCCTGCTCTGAATTTCTCAATGGTGTCATTCCATTTGTAATAAGAGCTCTCCATCTATATGCTTGGCACTGAACTCTGGTATGTACTGCTCCATGTTCAAACTCTTCAGCCAGTCACACACCTGCTGGGTGCTCCACGAAGACACAAGGCACTGAGGCTCATCAAAAGGCTGCAGGAGAATGTGATAGCAGAGGGCTAGATGAAACAGATTAAACAGAATTACAAATAATACACAGATTAAAACTAGTAAACTGCTGAAATCAAATTAGTGGATTCCTGAAATGAATAATAATTATGGGGTAAATCCATCTTGTTTCCACCAGATAGTTTCTGTTAGTATACTGTAGCACGCTTTTTGGGTATTACTTGCTGTTTAATTTTTGAAATGACACTTAGCAGAGACTCTCTGTCCATTTCCACTGGTAGCTGGCACAACAGGGCTGGTGAACTTGTATAGTATTTTTACTTGACTAATTAAGCAAGAGCTGAATAAGCTATGGGGCAGCAAGGTGGCATGGTTAGCGCTGCCGCCTCACAGCAAAAAGATCCTGAGTTTGATCCCCGGGTAGACCATAGGGCCTTTCTGTGTGGAGTTTGCAGGCTCTCCCTGTGTTCACGTAGATTTCCTGCCACAGTCCAAAAGCATGCAATATAGGTTAATTGGCCCCATATGATGTGCATGAGTGTGTGTGCCCTGCGGTGTGTTGGCACCTGCCCAGGGTTGTTCCCCACCTTGTGCCCCTAGTTCCCGGATAGGCTCCAGTCCCTGCTGTAAATCCCCAGCGTGATTGTTTATTTGGCTAATAAATGAATGAATAAGTTTTGTTTATTGCCCATTTATTAGGTTAACCATGTTATGTGCAAAGTATACCTAATATTTGTTTTATTTTAATATCTATAAAGGTTTATTTATAATGATAATTATACATATTATTATGATAATAGAAATAAAATAAAGATATAATCATTAATACCAATGAATAATATTCAAGTTATTTATTTGAATCCATCACACACGCCCTATAATTCCATTCATCCATGTCATGAGTTCCTTGTCCTCAAATCTATTTATGCTAATTCTGTGACTTAGACTTGCATTCTTTAAAATATGACTATTCCAAGAAATTTTTGCATATTTAGGTTCGCTACGAAGCAATTATGGAACTCTTCTTTGTAATTGTTCTAGCTTCTTCTTAATAATAATATAAATAAAATAAAAAACAATAATAAACAACAATAATAATAATTATTATTATTATTATTATTATTATTATTATTATTATTATTATTATTATTATTATTATTATCCTACTAAACGGATTGTGCAGCTTGAACCATGTCACAGAAAGCTGAAAATGCGTAGGTCGAAAAATCTAGATGATCTGCATATAATCGGTGCTACAGCAAAGGAAAACATGTTTTGACCTCTAGAGGCGCTAAAATGCTACATAAATTTATGTGATGTCATAACACAGCTCTTATAATTTACATTATAGAAAACCACCCAATTCTTATATGAACACCGTTAGAAGTTTCTTTATAAACACAACTCAATGACACTGAATAAGCACACATATGCAGACATCCCAAGTCTCCTGGAAGTTCCGGGAGTCTCCCGCACATTGATAGCGGCTCACTGATGCCCGCAAATTGAATAAAATAATCCCGGAAACTAGAGCAAGCAAACAAGAGCCTGCATGCGAGACAGTAGCGTGTGCATCGTGCACTTGAGAGAAGTGCGCACATGACGGAATGAGACAGTGAGAGAACATGTGTATGTGTGGATCACTGCATTCATGTAGCCCGTGCTAGACAAAGGGCATCCTGATTGGTTTACTTATATAAATGCTGCGACAGTGCTCATGAGTAAAGAAAAGTAAAACAAATACTTAGTATAAGTGACACACTGATATATACACAAAAATGTCACCTGGAGCTTTCAAGCATGCGTCAGTATAACTGTCTTGTGATAAGGTTCTGACACTCAAACCAAATGTATTGAAGTCTTGTGCAGACTTGTGCTGCTTACGGGTGTTCTAATGAATGAAACAAAATAACATTCCTTTGTGGAATAACATTCTTTATTACGTTTGAAGTGACTTCTTATTTTTACAGTGTGGATACAGTATATAGCCATGTACATTTTTGATCGATCGGTCGCCTCTTGTTCCTAAAATAAATTCAATTTAAAAAATGTCTCGACAGTAAAATGGGAAAGCACACCAGGGGCGTAGCACCAAATTCCAGGCCCTACACACAAGCAGTCTCCATGGGTTTCCACCCATGATAAAAGACTTTTCAGGGGCCCTTCCCACTCTTGGGACCCTGTTAAATTAGTCCCACTTTTCATCGCACTATGACACCCATGCAGCACACAGTGCACCACAACAAAATGTGATGTCTGTATTTGACATGGGGAGCGACCGGGGAGCAGTGCTTCAGGATGATACCTTGCTCATGAGTACCTCAGTGGTACCTTTACCAGACCAGGATTTGAACTGGTGATGATCATGGGACGAACGCCGTCCCCGACGAAAGCTGTCCAGTTTTATTGTAGGGAACAGCTGAGTAGCATCCTTGTTTTGGTGCATCTCTATTTTGAGTAGCATCCTTATTTTGTTGTATCTCTATTTTTATTTTTTCCCACCTTATTTGGTTAAGATCTATTGGTGGCACAGAACAGCACAAGACATCTGTACCTTATTGGTGAGATGTATGCAAATTTACACTATGTTTAGCACAAGACATTTATACCTTATTGGTGAGATGTATGCAAATTTACACTATGTTTAACACTGGCATGAGCCTAGGGGTGGGGACTAGAAAGAAAACGGGTGTGTTTGAGGTAAAGAAGTGAGTATAAAGTTGGAACCCTGAACTCAGTCTGGGTGGATACATTGGCTGGCAAGGGCATTGTTGGTTTGGATTGTAATAGTTTTTTTGCCATCATTTGCTGCTGTTTGCTGCTACCAAGCTTAAATTTTAATAATAAGGTTACATCTAACCAAAAATCTAAAATCCGGCCACCGAAAATTTCGGCCGAAAATTGCCAAAAATGCATTTTCGGTTTTGGGCCAAAAAACTTTTAAACATGACTGATACAGGATGTTGTGATGACGCAAGCAAAAAATGCGACTAGCACACGCCTGACTGGATTATAGCATACATGTCTGCCATTGTTTTAAAAAGCAATAAACGGCTTTTAATTATGTGCGGACACTCTCAGCCCACGTCTGCCTTTACTACTACACTGTCACATGATTAATGCCAAATCGAAGTGAGGCATCATCTGACACACCCACTCACTTTCAAGCGGCCTCTCACTACATGCAGGTGGATGGGAGCCTGTCCCGGGAATCACGGGCACAAGGTGAGGAACAACCCTGGGTAGGTGCCAACACACCACAGGGCACACACATACAATCACACTCACACCTTATGGGGCCAATTTAGAGTCACCAATTAACCTATGTTGCATGCCTTTGGACTGTGGGAGGAAACTGGAGCACCCGGAGAAAACCCACAAGAACACAGGGAGAGCATGCAAACTCCACACAGAGGGGCCCTACAGCTGTCCCGAGGGTTCGAGCCCAGGACCTTCTCACTGTGAGGTGGGAGCGCTAACCACTGCGCCACCGTGCTGCCCCTTGTTTGACATATCCACGTTAAATAAGTAAATGTGTTTCACAACATTGTCTGTAGGCAAGGTACATTTTAGAAAAGGTTGGCTTTTCCCTCATTTGACCTTAGAAAACTCAAGTCGTTTGGGTGAGCTGTCTTACAGCCTTTACAGTGTGATGCTTCAGTGATGTTCCATTCATGTCTGATTGCTTCCCACAACTAGTCAGTGCTCCTAAATTATCTGCCATTATGTGTGGCCTTGATGTGTGCCAATGTGGTATAAAAGGACACTAACTAAATAGAGGTTAATGAACCTACAACTAGACACTGCCTGCTCTCATCAGCCATTCCATACTAAAATGTGCTAGATGTAGGCAATATTGTGTGACATGGTTGCTTTCTGCTTACAAGGTTGCACTTGTTCAAATAAAAAAACGTACTGAACCTGTGACAAACTCTGTTGGCCTCCTTTTTTTGCCTAGCTGTGTATAGTAAAAAAAAAAAAAAAAAGAAAGGCAAGTTAAAGTGTGCCTTGGTGGCTAGTATCCGTCATGCTTGGACCCCATGAACAGCTATATTTGAGTTTGCTATTGTTTGTTTCCTTTGAGTGAATACACCTGGTTTCAGTAATAAAAGTACTTTATTCATTCATTCATTATCCAAACCTCTTAATCCAAACTGGGGAATAAAAGTGTTTCAGTCAACTACTGCATCTGCATCTTCTCTTACAAAAGGTTACCATAACAACGAGACAAGACTTAATGGAAGTTTGGATCAAAAAATATTTGGTTCTTGCCTTCACTAGCATCTGGCAAATAAGGTCCAATCCATTTAAAGGTTACTTGGCCTCATTAGTGTGTATTCCAATGTGTTTACAATAAAAGTGAGTCATCAGGGACCTATTCCCAAGAAAATGTGGTGTAAATGTTAATAACCAGTGCCATTTTTGGATAGAATGGCACATTACAGGAACAGTTTAGGACCTTTCGTTGCACCAGAGCTGTGATATCAACATAATAAAATGTAATGGAACCTTATGATGTCTAAATGAATGTCAGTCAAACAAATAACTTTAATGTACATGTGAATTAATATTTTCATAGCATGAGACACCCACCAGCTTTGTAGAAGGTGTTGCTCATCACTGACCTCATCTGAAGATTGAGAAAGCGTCTGGTAGGGATGTGAGGAGCGAGAGTCTGACTGAGGGCCGGAGGGAGGCAAGGGGCTTTTAGGAGAGAATTCATCACTGAATGCTGACTCCTAGAGGTGAGAAGGAGGAAGGAGCAATGACAATAACTGCATTATTTAAACATGAGCATTTGTAGAATGACCACTGGGGTGCTGTTCTGCATTGTTTTTATTTGACTGTTGTGGACATCATTCTAATGATATATGTGCTTTCACAGAAGGTTTTTGGTGTTAATAATTAAAACTATACAGGTTTGGAACACAACACAGAAAAAGTGTATTTTCACAACCATGTAACACAACACATTATGGCTGCTTCTAATGATAGTTTGTTATTTATTAGTGATTCTCTTTGAGCTGGTAAAACAGCCTAAGGTAGTTCTCAAAGCATTTTAGCACCAAAATCAGCAGCAATGATTTAACACAACTTGGAGCACTACTTAAGATGGGTCTTTATAGACCAGCTGATCCTCTCATTGTCAGAAGGTGAGCCAGATAGTACTGAAAGTAGTCAAACGGGCACAGTATTATGTAATATGTAAGACTGTACTTGTGAGAGCGCCAGCTAAACTCTTACCTGGGAATCTGATTTGCTGGGACTGCAAGAGTGGGGCGCCATCTTGGGTGAGGAGGAGGAGGTGGAGCCACGGTGGCTGTCAGTGAACCAGGAAAAAGGCACGAAGGACCCCGAGGAGCGGGAGGAATTCTCACCGGGCTCTCTGTTTACAGCAGGAAAAATCAGTGTTTGAGGACTTTCACGCAATCAACATAACAATCAAAGGTATCCATGTTTGGATACATTATGTCTGTTTATATACTGCATACATCATACACAGTGTGCCACATATGTACCAAGTGCATGCGTAGTTCTTGTATACCATTTGATTTGCATGACCGACTGAATTATTTGCAGAAAACCAAACTTAACTATAAATGCATAATAAATGCATACTATGAAAAAGTTTTAAGTCCCACACATAGGACATGTTTTGTTTAGTTTTTTTTGAGAGGGGATGTTGTGTATACACTCTGATGAATTCGCTCCAGGAAAAGAGATAAAAGCCTGCATACACTGAAAACCGATGCTATTTATTCATATTTTGCAAGACAGGCCAATCAGGATCCTTTCCCACTCGTTCTAGATTCCGAGACATTTTGTTTAATTTGCAGACATGAGTGAGCTGCTATCAATATGCAGGAGACTCCTGGAACTTCTGGGAGAATTGTGATGTCTGCTAAGAGTAGTATGTTTTAGCACCAAGTTCTACTAAATATGGGTGGTGTCCTCTCATTTGTGTGAGGCCATCTCTTTGTTATGGTTTCATGAACCAGTTTCAGCTTGTTGACAGCACTATTGTACGGCAAACATTCAGCTTTGTTTCAGGCAAGCCACAAACTGAAGCTCAAACTGAGATCATTTCTGTCTACCTGGACTTATTACAAGATTTGCTCAGATGACTTTGTTATCACAAGATTTGCTGAGATGACTTCTGCGATAATGTTGGTTGTTAAGAATTTTTGTACAGTGTTGTTAGAAGTTCCTGGTCTTGAACTTTACATGCACTATTTAAAATTCAATAAAAGACTATAAAAGTAATATATTTGACCGTAAAAATAATCCATAAAAACATCACTGCAAAAGACATTCTGAACACCACAACAGTAAGAAAGCACAGAAAGTAATATGCAGTACATACTATGCAGTAAAGTACATATTCAGCGATCAGTTTTGTTTTTGTTGACTGACCAAGAGAGCATGTGGGGAGAACCGAATGAAGTGGGCCTACCGGTTTCCCATAGACAGTCTGTTGGACTTGTCTCTCCTCACCCTTACATAGGAACGCCGTAGCGTAACCCTAACAGAGAGGGAGAGAGGTGTAAGAAGGGTAAGAAGAGCAGAAGAGCAATGAGAACTATTTCCATTATAATGTTAACATGAGGTGATGCTTGATTGACACTCACCCCAAGTCTAAGAACCTCCTTTTGGTTTTCTTATCAAGCACAACTGTAGGACTTCCAGGTTCAGCTGAGCTGCTGTCCTGACTGTCATCTGACATCAACACTGTTCATGTTAGAGCAAAATTAGGCCAAATTCCAAATCCTTACACTTCTCCACTGAATTAGATCAAAATAAGACACCGGGATTACACAAACTGAACAAACAGAAAAATTTCACACTAGTATTATAATAGGTTGCTTGAAATATTCAAAAATAATAGATTGGTCTTTAGTTATTCTAGCAGAATAATTTGGGACACGTTCCTCAACTTTATCGCCTGAAAAACTGGAATAAAAACTGTTTGAACAAAGAGGAAAAGGTTCATGTTGGTATACATTTTAGTCACATTTAAAATCAATTGTTTTTACACAAGTATTTGATTGAAACTGTCAAACAGAACTGAAATACGCCTCACAAATTTAATTTAGACTCTGGATTGCTGGACTTATATGTAAGATTGGGATTGGGGTATCTTTTGGAAATGTTCAGGCTCTTATAATAATTTGCAATTACAGTATTTAGCAGACACTTTTATTTAGCATTAAGGGTCACTTTGGTGACCCATCATGGTTGTGGTCTAGAGGTATGATACTTGGTTATGGTTGACTCTCTATCCAAGAACATATTATGCAAGACCATTAACCCTAAATTGATCCACTTGAGACTGTCCCTGTAATTAGGAAATGTTCTTTGCTCAGGATAATAAGAGCATCAAATAAATGTAAAATGTTTTTTCTCTTAACATTAATTTTGCTGTAATGACCCAGTGATGCTAAGAGGTGAAAAGTACAGAAGTGGCAGTACCCTCACTCTCAGGACGGCGACTCCTACGGAAGTAGACAGGAGAGCTTTCAGGGCATGACCTGCAGGGGGAGCTGGCAGGGGTTGGCAACAGCTCCTCATGAGATGTGGTGTTGGTGAGCTGACGGTAACGTCCTTTCGGGGTGGGAAACCCAGCGTTGGCCTCCTCTGGAGAGCGCCGCACGAGGGGTGTGTCGAAGGAGAAGGCTGGGCTTCGGAACCCGGAAGAGGTCAAAAGCAGCTCGGGAGAAAGGGAGGAGCTGTGTATGGTGGACTGGACAGGGGTGGGCTGTAGGGGACTGTCTAAACACTACAAAGAGAAGCATATGTGCCAAGAAATATATGAATGGACATGTTAGGGTCCCTTAGTAACTTTTTACTTCTATTAAACGAACCAACAGAAAAAAAACATACACCTCAGCATGGGGAAAGGAAGGGGGCACAATAATTATAGTACACTAATTCAGATATGCCATCAATATTTTAACATCAACCACACTGGCCCAGTTTTGAATAATGATAATAATTTTGTGATCTTTATGGTCTCTGGCAGTTTTCTGTTTTAATACAAGAATATCTAATAGAGAAAATGACGCCACAATGTAGAACATCTGATAAAAACATCTTTTTTAAGAGGCAGTCAAGCAGACTATTAAAAAAAAATTCTTTAAAAGGTAGGGGCAAGTTTCAAATCATAGCCAGGACAGTAAGCTACAGTGACCTCCACTATTATTGGCACCCTTTGCAAAAATGATTAGGAAAAAATTACATTTTGCTGAGGTATCTTCATCTTACTCTGAAAATTGAGATAAATATACCTTTTAATTAAAACAAATTGAATGAAAAACATACCCCTCATTTTTCATAGACTACTAAAACTATCAGACAACCAGCCCTTCTTTGGTTCCCGGTACTGCATCACCAGAATCCTTCTAGGGGCCACTTCAACCTTAATTAATAATTTTAATATTAAAAGGTTTTATCCTACACAACTATTTCACACCTCAACACAGCTTGGCCCACGTGGGAGTAAGGGGTTTTCTGTGTGTTAGTTCCTTTCAAACTTTCATATTATTTGCTTGTTTGGGGACTGAACACAGTGATATATAAAGGTGATGTGCAACATCATCTGTAAAATGTGCTCTACAAATAAATAAGTTTTGATTTGTATTGAATTATTCCATAAGGATCACAAGTAGGAAGACAAAGCCGGATCATGTAATATCCCAATGTGCACATGTGAGCAATTTTATAATTACAGAGTTTCATCAAATAAGAGATGAAGTTATAGAGATCTTCAGGTTTATTGACTGATGGGACAGTTTTTTGGACTATATGCCAGCTGGGTGAAAGTATGAGCAAAACAACAAAGCCACCAAAAGCATCTCCTGTTCCAGAACCTGTGGTTCCAGTCTTAACTGTATTGAACAGATTAGATTCCCTTTTGCATGTATCATATCTTCTCTGAGAAGCTGGACTGACCTTTCTCTCCATTGTGTCATCTCCCTCGGTGGAGCTGACGCTGTCCCGCAACCTTGACCGTGACGGCCGGTTCCTCCGACTCTTTACTGGAAGCTGAGCTCGTCTCTTCTGTATGCTGTTGTCCAGCAACTCGGTCTCTGGTATTGCCTCATTGAGCTCAGCTATGAAACAAAATTGATTACAGACTCTTAAGCTTCTCCACCAAAAAAGTCTCACATAATTTTTATTATAATCCTCTTCTGAATAAATTGAGATAGCCGTTCCCCCAGATAGTGTGCTATAGAGTATGTGTAATCAAGCCTGTCTTGTGTGCAGTGACATCAAAGATTCAGAATACTAAGATACGTATTAAGATACATTAGCAGATAGAACCAAAAATTTCATTACAGTAACAAAAATGATTAAATTAAAAAAGTGCATTTTATGGCAGGGGCATGAATTAGATGAAACAGGATTGTGAAATCACTTACCAAATACATTTTCTGTCTCTTCAAGCTGCATGACAGACACAGGGTGTTTGGATATAATTCTAGAAGAAGACAGAAACAAAAATATTGTTTCCTTAAGAGAAAAGTCTGCATGTGACCCAAACTGCACTGTGTCTAAAACATTTGTCTAAGAATAAAGAATGACAATTTCCACACATACAATTATGGGAAGTTGGATTTGGTGAGGGTTGGATTTGATGCTGTTTAAAAAACTTTAGGTTTAAAAAATATGTTTGCGAATTGCATAAAGCGGGTATCCATTTGTGTAGTTTAGTCAAACACACTTTCTGTCACTGAAAAAATACTGACCTACTATGAAGTCATTTATGGTTAAGAGTAAAATGCATACATCATTTTTAATACGACTAAGCACTGCTCCGCAGGCGCTGCTGTTGTTAGCTGCCCACTGCTCCTTCAAGGATGGGCCAAATGCAGAGGTCACATTTCGTTGTGGTGCACTGTGTGCTGTGCTGTGGTGTATTCACAGTGACAAATAATAACTCACAATATTTGTATAGTGCTTTTACAACAGACATTGTCACAATCTTGTCTATATACAGTATGTAACATGATACAGTATGTTAACATGATCTTTGAGCTTTAATGCCTCAATGCTCATGTAGCCTGTCAGTTAAGACTTGGTGTATAAATTGAAAATTTGACTTACATAGTGGAGAGAAAAAAACTACAATATCACACATTTGAAAGACATACTAATCATCAAGTCTTCTTCTGACTAAGTAAATTTTTTTGACATTGTGAACACAGCACATTGTGCACCACAATGAATTGTGACCTCTGCATTTGACGCATCCGTCAAAGAGCAGTGGGTAGCTTTGGCAACGCCTAGAGAGCAGTGCTTGGGGATGATAACTTGCTCATGACTACCTCAGTGGTACCTTTACATTTCTACTCAAACTGGTGATCCTCCAATCACAGGGCCAACTCCCTAACCATTACGCTACTAACTGCCTATCAGATTACACAGATAACAGAACATATTACTCTAGCTCTAGATCTAGTTGTGGAAGCACCAAAGCACAACAGACTATAGATGTGTTCATTTCCTCCTTAGAAGTGACCCCAAATCTTACCCTGTACTATAAACTATAAGTCTTAATTCTGAATATAACTCCCAATCAATCACTTAATGTGTATACAGGGGATTATTTAATTAGGTATTTCTTTTTAACATTTTTCTCATTAGTTGTCAACAATGGATTAAACTGATGTATGAAAATGAAGAAATATGTTAAAATATTTAAACATAGTGTTTTCTGATTTCCAAAAACAAAGCAAATTATGTAAATAGAATGACTCCCATTCTCTTATCTGATTTTTTCTTTGCTAGTTTGTTAGGTTTTAAGGGATTACACAGAGTAGGTGAAATTGAGAATAGGTGAGGAGAAATTGGTATAAAGAGAGTAGAAATATGAAACACTCTATACTCCAATCTTTTATTTGATGCATATGCTTTGCACTGCCTTCTTTCAACTACATAATATTGCCAAATTAAGAAACATGCTATTCTTCCAACATGCAGAGAAACTGGTTCATGTGTTCATTACCTCTAGGCTCGATTACTGTAATGTCTATTCTCCAGGTTGTCTAAATAGGACTCCAGTTAGTCCAGAATGCAGCAGCCAGAGTCCTCACTAAAACTAATAGTATGATCATATCATCCCAATTCTATCTTCACTCCACTGGCTGCCAGTTCAGTTTCATGTCGACTATAACATACTCCTCTTGACTTATAAAGCTCTAAAGGTCTTGCACTCCAGTATGTGAGTGACCTTACTTACAACTACAGTCCGACTCATACACTTCGTTTGCAAGATGCAGGTCTTTTAGTAATACCCAGAATAAAGAACGTTACCGTGGGGGGAGGAGCATTTGCTCAGGAAGCACCACAGTTGTGGAATAAACTTCCTATAAGTGTTTGGAGCTCAGAAATAATCTCTGCTTAATCTAAGTCAAGGCTTAAGACCTACCTATTTAGTCAGTCTTTTGAACATTAAAGTCCCCTTTTCTTAGGTAAAGGCGGGATCTGGGGGTTCATGGTCATTTGAGATTAAAGCTGAAAGAGGGGATTGGTGCTGTGGTCCTGCCACTCTCGCTGATTGCTCAAGTTTGTTGATGGTATTTTGGTGTGCTGCTGAGATCCCTGGAAGCCGTTATGTCTGTGCTACCTTCCAGCTGTCCCTTTTTAGCTAGGCTGCCATAGTTGCTTTAGAACTGCCTGAGGTTAGGTGTAGGGCACTAACTCTCTTCTCTTTCTCCTTTTTTCCAAGCTTATCCCGAGTTGACGCTTCACCAGCTGAACCCTCACCTGGACTCTATGGAGACCTCCTCATCTGGAACCAGCTGGAACTTTTTGAGACCCTATGGACTTGAACTGAATTACCAATTTAATATTTAACTACTTTTAACTTAATGTTTCTGAGTGGATCTAAGCAAGCGGCCCCAGCAATGACTCAGGATTGATTAACGATTAAACTTGAACTAATGTTTACTTGTGTATTAAATGCTTATGCACCCGGTCACCCAGAAGAGGATGGGGTGTCCTTCCAAGTCTTGGTTCCTCTCAAGGTATTACTATTAAAAGAACGACACAGGTATTTTGCTTTGTTTATTAATTAACTCAGAATCCCTTTAACTTACAGAAACCACACACATACCATCAGGATCACAAAACTTTGAACTTACCAGACATTATATTCATTACTCTGTAGGTGAAATTATTTTGGAGTAATTCCGTGCACAAAAAACTGAAGTTAATGTGTAAAAACACATTATTCGCTATGCAAACACAAGCACTGGCAACTCTCATATGGAATGCCATCAAGTGCAAAATTGTAGTTCTCTTCCAGAAAGGCCAAAAGCAGCTCATTTTATTGTCCAAAATGAGTCCAAGTCATCTCAAAATTACCCAAAACTATAGTATTTCTTCATTTTCAATTGATCAGATTTTTTCCATTTTATAATATTAGAGAGTAATCAATAGGGATAGAAAAATGCATTGCTTGTTATCAAATAAATTTATTCTGTATCCAGATGGATAAAGAAGTGTTTCTGCCTGGCACTAACCTTATTTTTCTTTACTGTACTAAGCCAACTGTCTCTGCATTATAAAAACTCTGCAAATCAATAAAACAATGAGTTTGGTCTCGAGGAGTGTTCTCCCACTGTGGTTTGCTGAATTTAACATATGTTATCAGTTTGGATAACTGCTTCTAGTGAAGTGATTTCTTCATTATAGACATGTAAGAAAGAGCTATTGAATAAACATGTTTAATGTTGCTTAATGTGTGTTGTCTGCTTTGTTCAACTCTTTTTAAGGGCTGCTTAGACTTTGCATGTTCCACTTATTTGTCATGCGGTGTAAAACGTGCATTGATCCGGTCTCGGTCTCAACACAGTGATCTTGGTCTTGTGCCAGACTCGGTTTAGGTGGCCTCAACTCTAGAATTCAAGGTATAGTATTTTACACTGTAGGTAAAGATTGAATATGATTACACCTGTTCAGAATGATTGTTGTTTCCAAATTGTTTCCAAATGAAAAAAAAAATCTGTCCCTAGAAAACAATTACAGTGGATTTTAATTGAATGATTATTTGTCATTGTGAACACCCCACACAGTGCACCACAACAAAATGTGACCTCTGCATGTGACAAATCAGTGTAGGAGCACTGGGCAGCTTTTGGAAGTGCTCAGTAAGCAGTGCTTGGGGACAGTACCTTGCTGATCACTGGGACAACTCCCTAACAACTATGCGACCAAATACCCCATTTAGGGAGCACAATGCAGCAACTGCTGTCAGCCCAAATATTTTAAAAACTTCATTAATTTTTCATAAATGTATACAAGTGGGGAGAGAGACTATTGGGTTCAAATACAAAGTATTCAAAATTAATTAAGTATAGTAATGAGGTACAGTTACCCAGCTACTATACCGCTATTGCCTAATGAGGCTTACCATGTTGGATCTCAAATTTACCAACTATTCAACCAATCCAGCAAATGCATTGTTACAGACATGACCAATCATCACAACCGGCACAGCTCTAGGCTTCAGCATAAAGGAGCTGCTAGGATTTGTATTGCCCTGAACATTGTCACAGAAAAATATACTCCACCTTAATCTATTGAGTTTGTTATTGAGCTATTTAGTTATTAAACTTTTTGTGAAAACCATTTAGTGAAAGAGAGTGATTATTTGTCATTGTGAACACACCACAGCACAGCACACAGTGCACCACAACAAAATGTGATCTCTTCATTTAACCCATCCATGAAGGAGCAGTGGACAGCTAACAAGCGCCCGGGTAGCAGTGCTTGGGAGCGGTACCTTGCTTATGAGTACCTCAGTGGTAAATTTACCGGCCCTGGGTCGGTGTTAGATCCTATTCATTTGCTTAACTTGATGAATAAATGTGAATTGTACAGTATATGTTTCTGGACAGCTTGAGTTGTAAAGCTTGTTGCTATGACTGCTAAATGCTGTAAATGAAAGATAAACCTAAATGAGTAGCTAAACAGTTGAAACCAGTGGGTTGTTACTTATTATGAAGGTCTTCGGAATGAAGGCTTTGAGAAGTATGCACAACATTCACATTCCTAATAAGCCCAGTCTCTTCCGGGATGCCCCTGGGCACAGAAGAGATGACTTCTTAAACACATCAGCTGTTTTTCTGACACCTCAGCAGATCTGATGGCCATCTCCTGCTTGGCCCCTCTCACATATCTCCTCCACAATCTGCGCATGAAGACAGCATCAAAACAAAAACGTCATCTTATTCTTAGCTTCTCTTTTTCCAGTCAGACAGAACCCTTAACATGTCTTTGAATATTTTTAGCTAAAAAGTGACAAGAATATGCAGCCTGGGAGTTCCTTACTCATTAGCTACTGCAGATAAATACCTTAAAAACATTACTTGCTGTGTATTTCTATTATTCTAAGGTTTTTTGTTTTGTATATGTATATGTTCATATCCTCTCCATTAGGATGGAAAACATTTCCTCCTGAAATAACCTACGGGTTTCCTTTCTATTCATTTTAGGAGCATTATGCAGCTTTATACGCATGTTACTATCTGTGCATAGCTAATATAATCATATACTAGATATACTATAGATATATGCAAAACAGAAATGTCCTACAACAATTAATTCCCATTTAAAGTCCAGAATATTGTTACTGTACTGCTGTATGTGGATGAAATGACAAAAAAAAGCTGCTTGACTTAAACAATCAAGTATTTCAGAAACTCAACTACAAAATCTACAAATTGATAGCCAATGCTCTAACAATCAGCAATCAATCAGGGCACTACTAGACATTAAGCTCCTACTACTCCCAATAAAAAATGTCAAGCTGTTGCTATACTATGACACGGCAAAGCTCCTGCTGTATTTTTTTTTATCGTGTCAAAGCCTTATAATGGCTAGACTCTAGTTTTCTAATAAATCAGAACTAATTTAGTGAAATCATCACATTTTAGCAAAATGCAGTACATAGTCACAATGAGATGAGTGCTGTATTTCCATTTTTACAGATTATGATATGGACATTTTGAAGCTAAATTAACTCGTCTGGATACAAAAATTATATTCATACAGTTTAAATAGCTTCTTTCAGCCTCAAGGTCGCATCTTGTAGCATGTGTGATGTGTGTTAAATGAACCAAACTATGATCTTGACACCAAGCTGAGAACAATAAAGGCACATGGTAAGTCTCTGATGGAAAGAGACAGACAGGCAAACGGGGAGTGATTTCTACAACACTAAGTAGTGGCAAAGGCCATTAGAGACATTTAAGTCAAAAGCTGGATAAAATTGCCCCATAAGTGATGAATGAGTGAATACGTGAGAAAGTGCTAAATGTTATGCCTTGGCGTGCTATGTACGAGCTGGAAGGAGACCAGAACAAAAAGGTTCCAGCAGGCTTCAAGGAGTGGGCAAGTGGAATTTAGCATTTGCTAAAGCTAATCTAGCCCAAATGTCACACAAAAACACACACATATACACAATTTTTGTCTAGCAACACAACTGTCTCAGGCACCATTTTGCAAAGGGTGGGAACAGCAGGAAATGCAGCGAGAGGAAGCAAAACAGTTCTAAGAGGCGTGATTTCTAAACAGGAAGGATGAGGTTGGGTGACAAAAGGACAGAAAGAAAAGGAGAAGGAAGACAGAGGCCGGGAGGAGGAAGAGATGCTGATGAAATTTACATAAGATCTGCAGTATCTTACCGTATGCGTTGATGCACCAGGCTCTGGATGACAGTCAGGACATATCACAGGGAGCTGCCATCATCCTGCTTCCAGAACACACATATACACGCTCACACACACTCACAAACACACACTCTGCTGCTCAGTGAACGCAACGTCACACAGGACCGGCACACAGACCAGCATCAGAGCATCCCTGAGCTACACAACCACTCCCAATCAGAACAGCCAAGGACAGAGAGAGAGAAGGTGGGGGCAGAGAGAGAGGGAGGAGAGAGCAGGAGGGGGAGGGAATCAGACTCACACTCAGAGAAGCCATCTAGGGAAAGAGGGAAGGAAGGATGGAGAAAGGAAGAAAGAGAGAGAGAGAATTTGCATGTGATGTCTAGGAAGAGTAGAGATGGGAGGTGGGTTGTGAGTTGCCACTGAGGTACTCATGAGCATGGTACTGTCCCCAAGCACTGCTCCCTGGGCGCTGCCCACTTTAGCTGCCCACTGCTCCTTTACGGATGGGTTAAATGCAGAGGTCACATTTCATTGTAGTGCGCTGTGTGTTTTGTTGACAGTAATAAAAAATCACTCACTTTTACTTTAAACCAATGTATGTTCAACTCCCAAGCAAAATACACTTTGGGGTTGGAGTTAAAAGAACCATAAAAAACACTTGTTTTCCTGTATGTGAGAAATTTATTGGACCATGTCCACAAAAAACACGTTTCAGCCCTAGGCCATCTTCGCCGTGTGGTGCAAAAACACAAAGGGTGCTTCTTTAAGCAGGTGAAGGTAAGCCCTGTGACGACATCTGATTAGCCACACCCACACGTCTTGTCTCTCGATCACTCATCCTCTTTTGTCCTGCCCTCTGCATATCTGGATTGGTTAGAATCTTTTAGGAAGTTCATTATGTTTCAGCTGTTCTTGTGTAGATCTTTTTTTCTAGTTTCATCCAAATAATTTATTCATTAGTCCCAGCTTAATTCCAGTGCACACACTTCTGTTAATCAATTAGTTGAGTAGCCTATTTAACATCTTGTTTGGTTTAATCCATTTGCTTAGTGTTTTCATCTGTTTCTACATAGTTTGCATCTACCCCACACTGACACTGCTCCGTTCTGTGTGTTTCATAAGAGAAGTTTTTTTGTTTATTGTTTTGTAGCTATCATGCCAATTTATTTTGCGTGTTTGAATAAAGGATGCTTTGCGTTGACATCTCTGTCACACTGGCAAATTATGTAACAGCTACAGAGCAACCTCTCGACACACTGATGTGAATGCCAGCTTTTCAGCCAGTTTTATATTCACAGTGATGAATGTGGTAAGATGCCTGCCAACCAGCTGAGAGGTATCCAAGCAAAGCGCCATGTCGCAAAAATTTGAATGTGTAAACGCAATATCACTTCAGATTTCCAAATGACTACTCTGATGTAGATTTTTTTTAATCACCTAGCTATCTTTATGCTACTCTCCAATCATAAAAGGAGACTAGATGAATCTATATTCAGAGAGGAAATAGATGCAGCCATCTCTTCATCGTAGTCTGGAAAATCTCCAACATCTGACAGGTTTCCTGCAGAATTTTTAAAAACAATTTCATTGTTATTGTCACCTCAATTACGTCCAGGGCCCTGTTTCAGAAAGCGGGTTTAAAAATCTCAGAGTTAAAATGTTTACTCAGGGTTGGGTAACTTCGGTTTCAGAATGGCTGATAACAATTAGTTCAATCAACACGGAGTTGCTTTAACCCCAAGTTAAGCGCACGCGCCAGGATACATATAGCCCTGATTAGTGGAGCACAGATTACGAGATTCACCATGGAGACGGAGGGAAAGAAGGCGCGTTCAGTATATTTTACATCACTTGAAGCAGAAATTATAATGGCAGCATATGCCGATTACATACACATTTTGCACAAAAAATGTAATACAGCCTCAGCTGCAAAAGAAAGGGAACTTGCATGGCAAAAAAAATAGCCGACAGAGTCAATGCATGAGTGTTAATTTAAACATTGATCTAGGGTTTTCCACCCATTTAACACGTTTATATTATATTATATTATATTATATTATATTATATTAATTATATTATATTATATTATATTATATTATATATTATATTATATTATATTATATTATATTACATTATATTATATTATTATATTTGTGTGTGTGCAAAGAGGTGCAACCCAACAGGCCCCAAACGGACGTGGCAGCAAGTCAAAATGAAATATAAAAATATAGTCCAAACAGGTAAGGTGTAATTGTATTATAAGCCATAGTGCTTGGTCTGTTTATTCTATGTAAATCAATTGTATTTAGAGGCTACATTATTTGTTTTATTTCTGCAAGCATTTATTGAAATTATCTTGAGCACATTACAAGTACATACATTTGTTACTCAGAAGGCCTCAAATGTGACCTTGTTTTAGCCAACAGAAGCAGAGGCCCGAAAACAGGTGAGGGTCCTCCACCACCACCACTACAGAGGCTGAGCAGTTGGCCCTCAGTCGTGCCCAATACTTGTATGAAGGCATCTCTGCAGGGACGTCTCTGAACCACACACCTCAAGACACAAGTGCCTACATAAGAGGTAAATTCAAAAACACATGATGTGCATACATCCTTTCTTCACACAGTCACCTTAGCAGTGCCATCACCTTTGATAAACTTCTTACCATAATGAATTATTTGTAGTGAAGTTATTTTCCTAATGATTTTGCCTTCTCAGTCTTGGTTGTTCTGGAGAGCATAATGACAATGAAGCGTAAGGTGACTGGTATAAGCGTTGGTAATTGCCATTTGACTCTTGTAAGTTATAATTGACCTGCATAAACCCTTATATATTCTACCAGTTGATGGTGATGGTGTACTGCATCTGGTGCAGCCTCCTGTCGAGCCAGACCAACATGCAATTGTGAGTACTCTTAATACTCACAGTTCATTCATAATGGATTTACAGTAGAACAGCAACTTTGTTAATTTCTTTATTACAGGAAAATAATGAAGAAACCTTGTCTGCTCTTACAGAGTAGGAAGCAAGAGAGACACTTGAGGTTTACATCTTACAAGGGAAAATATAGCAGTTGAATATAATGTGGCACTATAATAAAACCATGGAATTTCTATGTCTCTAACAGGGGTGATGATGGAAATGAAGAGGAAGATGGTCCAGCCACCTCTCCAACAAACCTTTCCTCAGTAAGATGTTCAGCACTGATTTACAACCAACCTAAGTAGACATGTAATTATGAATGTCAACGCTATTCTCTGTGTCAATAGTTCTGTCAACTGGCTTACAAGATGCATTTGGACAAGAAAAATCAGCAAATGTAACTTGGAAATGGACCACTTCAAGCTGCAGATCAAAAAGACCAAAATAGAAATTGTACTGCCGGAACATCAGTTAAGGGTGGGTGAAGTGGTCAGAGATGGATGAATTATTGAAGTGTTTGACCAACATAATATTCTTTTTTAATACTTTGTGTAAGAGGAAATACAGGCAAACCACAAAGACAGTTGAACAAAAAATCTGTTTATTCTTATTTTAACATGGTTAGTGATGGGTCAAAGGAAATGATTTTTGGCATATGGTGCTCCTGACTGCTCTTCCATCTCAAAAGCATCATGGGAGGTGGTCAGGATGTTTCTTGCCTGGGACCATTACATGGTCTGTGAAGGACAGTGTTTTTCCTCTAATTGTGGCAATGTTGTGAAGAATCACACATGCCACAATAATGTCGCGATGTTCTTCCGGGTGACCCTGGAGCCTTGGAAGGCAATTCTGGAACCGGCCTTTGCATTCTATAGTCATTTCAACTCTGGCTCTTGTCCTGCAACGAGCCAGGTTATATCGCTGCTGTGGGCCTGGGTCAGGGTAAAGGGTAAGCAAATTAGGTAAACACGGATACCCCATCACCAAGCAAGTAGCCAGCAAACTCTCCTAAGATAGAAGGATACACTTTTAGTTCAAATGTCCCTGTTGTAATTGGCCTTATATATATTTTTAAAGTATTTTAACTCAATTATGTACAAATTTTCGTTTCAGTGTACATTCAATGGGTGTCATGGAATCATGAACAGAGCTTCGCCACTTGGTTTACATTGGTGATAATGTTGGCAGCATCACATATGATCGTCACAGTGCAGAAAACACAAATTAGCATCCGCTAAGTTATAATGAAATACTCCATCTATTTGAAATGCTACAGGGAATTATGTACCTGTGCCATTAATGCTGTGGAAAGATTCTGAAATTCATAGTCTCCTCTCATTTACAGAAGGAGCAATGATTGGAATGTGAGTGCTATCTCTGCAGCCAATCATGCTCCTTGGGAACTCTGAAATATAAAAATTTAAGTAGTAGTTCGAAAGTATCACCACATCATGAATTAAGTATTGTTCATCCTGATACCTACAATTTTGTGGAATTCCTCTTTGATGAATCTTGTGGGTCTATGACCTGGGAACACCACAAATGAGTACAGTAGATGTTTCAGTGCAACTGAAACGTTCCTGACTGCCCGACAGACGGTAGCCTTGGAAATGTGTTCAACGTCACCAATATTATATAGAAAGCTCCCGTTTGCAAAAAAACAAAGTGCAATACAAATAATCTGTACAGAACTGAGAGAATGTCCAAGGAGTGTGTCACATGAGCAATATAAGGGCTGGAGGATGTTATTCAAATAAATTATAGATTGTGCAGAAAACGGTAACGTTTCAAACAGAAAATCATCAGGAAATGATTAAATGTCCAAACGCGCTCTAATCACTCTCTCCCGTCAGAGAGCTTCAATGTCTACTGGCTCTTCAAGGAAGGGCACACTGTCTGACACTTCCTACAGTCAGGTTTCTGACAACGAGTCAGAGTAAGTTGAAGTAAACCTGCTGGGGGGGGCAGGTTAGCTTCACGGAGTGTGCTGTCATAGTAATTCACTCAGAATTAATCTAAACTCGCTTTGTGAAACCGATAACCCAGAGGTTTCGTTAACTCAGGGTATACTTTCATTTGATTTTTACTAAACCGGCTTGAAAACAGGGCCCAGGTAGACCTGCAAAAACCTGCCAGTAATAATATAAAACGAATCTCTCAGATGGCCTCAACAAACTACAGACGAGGGGTGGATAGTAATGCGTTACAAGTAAAGCAGATGAGTTTTTTTGGGGTTTTTTAATGGCGTTTCAAGGAACTCTCCGTATTCCTGTTTTCTAAGCTGTGATTTTACCTTTACCAAGAAAATGTCTGAGTACTAACATTTTACTCAGTTCTATATTTTTCATAATACCTTCGCTACAATGAAATTTTTCTCCGGCTAAAGTCCATAATGATAATTCCACCTTGGTATGCCTTTAGTGACAGAGACGCAGTTTCTAAACGGAGCATTTTTCCCTGATATGGGTGATAGGGACCCCGCCAGTTTGCAGCTACATTTATTATTATTATTATTATTATTGTTGCTGTTGTTGTTGTTGTTGTTGTTGTTATTATTATTATTATTATCTGCACTAAACCAAGCAAAAAATGTATAAGTACACAGCTGTGAAACCTGGCAGGTAGGTGTTCTTCCCTACACACTACAAAAAATGTGTGCTGCTATATCAAGAGCTAGTCCCATGACTTTTGAACTGTAAGTCTGATTCCAAAATTTGTTGCTGCATCTTAATCCTTGGCACAAGCCAAAAACACTACACCCCTCCAAATCATTGAATTCAAGTGCTCCAAATGGGGTTGTTTTTCAGGGCAGGGCTTGGTCTCAGTGAAAGAAACTCTATGCTTGAGGACACCAAGAGATTCTGGACAATTTTATGCTGCCAACTTTGTGGGAACAGTTTCCAACATGACTGTGCACCAAGCAAGGTCCATGAAGACAACAATGAATGAGTTTGGTGTGGAGGAACTTAACGGGCCTGCACAGAGCCCTGGCCATAATCTGATAGAACACCTTTGGGATGAATTAGAGGAGACTGCAACTGCCAGGCCTTATCATCCAAAAAAAAATCATGGGCTGACCTCACAAATGCTCTTCTGGAAGAATGGTGAAAAATTCTCATAAATACAATCCTAAACCTAGTGGACAGCCTTCCCAGAAGAGCTGAAGCTGTTACAGCTGCAAAAGGTGGGCCAAGTCCATCTTAAAGCCAATTGCATTAAGAATGGGATTTTATGAGATATGTGTGTGTAAAGGCAGGTGTCCTAACACTTTTGGCAATCTAATACAGATATCCCATCAATTAGATTTTTTTTATGTAATATGCTAAAAACCAACTTCTTACAAATCTGCCTGTGGATTTTCAACCTATCGCAGGAAGTTCATCTCATTTGAAGACACTGTCAATAATTATCAAAAATATTTAACCTCACAAATAATATAATAAAATATTTTTACATACTTTTAGTTAAACTGCAATAACTCAGGAGCCCTGTGGTCTTTGTCACGAACCCAAGTGATGATGCATGGTCTTATAAGAAATCATCCTTACAACATTAGTCAAAAGGACCACTAGTTGGTATTTTTAAGTTGAAAAGTACTCTTCAGCAGACATTTCAACTTCCTGACATTTGAATTTCTTCTTACGTAAGCAAGACTTATAAATGTCACTCTCATCAGTGTGAAACTTTCATATGCTGCAACATATGACTTGGGCGACAACACTCCATTCTGTTTTCCAGAAGCTGAAAATACATAAATTCATCGGCCACAAAAATGGTAGATGCCTGCTGCACCAAAATTCATTCTCACCTGTGTCTCTAAAACCAGTTTCATCAGAACTAGCAAAACAGCAGCCAGAAAAACCACATCCTGTAATTTGCATCCTTAGTACTAAGTGCATGATATTTTGTCATTTGTCTGAAACAGCACCTACTTATGCAGAGTCAAGGATCAAAAGTTAATCCTGCCAAATTTCATGATTTTCGCTTCATTTTGACAAAATAATGTGTCAAACTACATTTTTGCTGAAAGTCCTGACACTAAGTATCACTGCTTGAGGCTATATTTTTTTTATTATAATTGATTTTCTTCACATTTCAAACTGTTACATGTTTTGCATTTGGCAGGCGCTCTTATCCAGAGTGACGTCCATTTCTTAATGTCAGAAAGAGTCTCTGTAGCAAGTTGGGGTTAAGGGTGTTACTCAGGGGGCTCAGTGTTGGTTTAAGACTCTTCTGTGATTAGAACCCTCAATCTTGTGGTTACTAAATACACACGGTTACTTGTTATTTTGTTAATCTTCCTATTACAATACAGTTATTCAATGTTACTACCATGAAAACCAAGACCACTCAAGAAGTCATGATGTTATGCCATCAATCCATGTTTATTTTGACTTTGAGATGTGCTGGTTGAAAACAGTCCTATAATCCACAGTAGCTCCTGCACTTTTAAAAGCACGATCTTCTTGTCATGGTGGAAGTTTCATTAGGAGATGTAACCTCTGCAAAAGAATATATAACATCTCCCAGCAGCCCAAAATAAGCCAAGCATACACACTCAGTCACACGTTCACCCAACCACTCACTCACTCACTCACTCACACTCACTCACAAACACACACACATACAGACATGCATGCACTGGTGCACACATACCTTACCCTTTACTGACCATAAGTTAACACATGTATGAGGAGAACCTCATATCTTTGCAGTCTGGGGCACACCCGTAACTCTACCAGAAGCTGGCTACATAGATAGCTTCCAACTTCCAAAGCGCACACACACACACACACACACAAGTGCATCAAACACCTTAAGGTCAAGCTGCCACCTAGCTCGTTGACCCCAGGCTTTACAGTGCAGCAGTCTCAGGTGTCAGGCTGGCTCATAACACCTCTGCAGACAGCAGGCTCACAGCCCACCCCTGCATCTTCTGCTGGCTGAGGACGTAGGATCATTGGAGGAAAAGCCTGCCATCTAAACGGCCGCGGGAGAAGTGGGCATAGTTCGTATTGTCTATGTTTATCAAACTCCAGCTTAATTCCAGTCCCTAGTACACGCCGTAGCTGTCCATGTTCAGAAAAATAAAGACCTGCGGGACAAAAGAGAAACAAAGGGGCTGCTTAATGGACAGGAATGACATCATTTCTCATAGTCTTCTTATAGTCTATAGAGGTGATTGTGTTCACCTTTAGTTTTGTTTCCATTTATTTTTTAATTAAAGTGTAAATGACAAGTTCGAAGTTCAAACTCGCCCTGCATTGGGCCAGCATCCTTCATCTCAAATCTTCTTGTTTGTTATCTGTGATCTGACCACTTTGACTAACCAAATTCTACTTTCAACTAATTGGCAATGTAGCAGAAAAAATCTAATGTTCGCCATTCTTCAATCATCCTGTCCTAGTCCATGTTTGTGGTGTCCTAAAGCTCCAACTGACGGGACACCAGTTTGTTTGATTGACGTTTCGATGCAAGTGACACCTATATTAACGGTCATGCTTGAAGACGAAAACTTTATTGCACCGGTTACAGCCTTCTATGTTTCTGGGCTGATGCTATTCCTGCTATTCATTCATTCATCTGTTCTATTTTCTGAACCGCTTAATCCCCAACTGGGTCGCTGGGGACCGGAGCCTGGTCTGGAACTTTGGGCATTGCTAAGTGGACCAACCCTGTAGGCACTAACTTCCACCACAGGGCACACACACCCACCCATGCAAAATCAAAGCTTTTTAAATTAGATAATCTATCATATGGATTCAGATTAAATAGTTACAAAATCGCTATGGCCACACAGTAGCCCTTATATCCAGGTTCAAGTTTTAGTAACAATCAAGTCAAGTTGTGGGGAGAAGTAGCAAACCCCAACAGCAGAAAATTCTAAATCTGAGCAGACTATTGGGCCGTGAGGATCAGAGTTGAGAATCGCTGCTCAACACAATGCTGTAATTACTGATGAATATTGTAAATCACTTTAGGAAACATTAATTCCATGTTGTGAAAGCAGCATTACTCCCATAACAGCCTCTAAAAGCTGTGGACAGTCCACGACTTACTCTTTAGGCAGTTTGCCCTGCCTGTTACTGCCTGAAAGACCTCGCCTCCTGTGTAGCACACCAGTGTCCTGGGTCTCAACTCTTCTTGTGTGACAGGTACTTCTCCTCCTCGGGGTCATAGAAATAAAACTTCCTCAAATACACTATCAGGGGTCTGAAAAACAGATAAAAAAGACAAGTCTGGTTTTCGCATGAAGTGCAGGTCTCGCCTTTCCTACGGAGCCAATTTGCTCAAAGATGCAAATGAAGTTTAAGGTCTGGGTTAAAGTGGAGATTGAAATTGATGTTCTCTGTGTGCATCTTTACAGGCTCAATGATCTTACAAAAATGCATTTCAGTCTGAGAAATTACCACTTTAAAACATATACTTACTTAAAGAAGAAAGACCAATTGTTCATACCAAATGTGACTTGGCACGGCAAAACCTTGTCGCTCGCTTGTCGCAAATTTTAAAATTCAGTTGAATTATAAGCCAAGAAAGGGCATAATCAGCCTACAAAACGACACCTATATCGTAATGAATCGGACGACATATGACTGAGATATCAACATTCAAAGGGAGTTGGGTTTCTCCTGTCACGCCAAGTGAGAAACGGAGAAATCTGCCTTTAGTTGACTATCGCCGTAGCACTCACAGACGCTTGGTGCACCATGCTACGCTTGTATTTACGGTATCCCACGCTGCATTCTCACAGCCACACGGGATAGCCTACCAAGTAGGGTTAACCGAACTCGGGAGACGAAGATGGATTCCGGAGAAATATCTTCACGCTAGTCAACCAGTGGATTTGAAGTAGAGAAACAGAAACTTTTAACATTCTGCAATTGAATTCCTCACCTCAAGAAAGTCACGTTTTTAGGATGCAAAGGGTAAGTTTTTCAGCAAAATTTATTCACAACAGTACAGTATAGACCTCCTACTGTTTCAAAACACTAAAAACAAAAAATCCAAAATTTTACCCTACGCAACATAAACGCTCGTTTTTCTCGGAAACCTCCGTTGCGACAAGCAACTGGTTTTGCCGTGCAGAGTCACAAATGTAAATGTTTTTGGGTATTGTGAGGACCTTACAATGACAGTGAAAACCTGAGATGTGTTGGGTTTTGTGGCTTTTAGAGACATTTGTTGTACCCGAGGGCCAATCCTCATAAGAAAAAATCTTTTATATAAAAATCACAGGCTCTCTTTTTTTTTAAAAAGCGACACGGGGCTCAAACCCAGGACCTTCTCGCTTCTCAATTATGGGAATAAACAAAAAGTACCCAGATGTGTTCATGTGTGTGAGTTTCTGAATTCAATTCATTAGCTACAAATAATTGTCATGTGGAGCAGTAGAATATCATATTCCATTATGAGTAAAAATCAAACAGAACTACATATTCAATATAGAATATCTGTGTGGTTTGTGTGTGTGTATGTGTGTGAGCAGACGTACGTAGGCAGGGGGAGCTCCTGAATGTGGTCTATGCGGACGAGCTGTCGGATGCAGAAGCGACAGAGATGCTGTAGGGACTTAACGCTGCTGAAGCGGGACACAGGATACAGGAGCTGTACAGGAGTAGGGGGCAACCCTGAGGAGGGAGAGATGTCAGCAAGAATGTTTACACAAATACTGATCCTTGAAATGGGAGACCAGTCTTGAACGTTTGCTTCGGCAGGCTTTCTCAGTATATGCTTCTCATGTCTCTTGTTCTGATAAACTGATAGCCTCTTTCACACATGTAGATTTACGTGTAAAGTTTGTATAATTCGTAAAGATTACTTAGTGTGCACGGTGCAGGATAACTGCTGAATAACAACAGGGTTTCCCGCAGCGCTTTATAGTTAAGGCAGACGCTTTGACAACAAATGCCTCCCGCCTTGAGTCCCCGAGAGAAAAAAATGAAATAAACATTAAAATCCTCCCACATCCACAGACAGTAAAAGAAGACCAATTAATAGAGTGTCTGTTTGCTCATATCTGCTATTCTGTTTCTTAACAGATTCTGTTTCTTATTAAGATCTGCAATTCAGTTAGTTATTTATCAAGGCTAGCGTTGTGTTTTCTGTTAGGTTTGATGATTGCACATGGTTTTCTCTAGTGTACAATAATGGATGGTAAAAGCTATCAAAGAAATATTTATATTTATTATATATATGTTGCACATTGTTATTGTGCACTTGTTCTTGTTAGACCCTTACAGGCCGGCCCAAAGCACTTATAGATAACGCAGTGACGTTTTCCCTTAGCAAAAAGTAGTTTATTCAAGTGTACTACAAGTATACTTATTATATACTAAAACTGAGGCAGTATACTTGAAGTTTACTTTTTATATACTATATTTTATATGCTTAAGAATAGTATAGTGAAGTATACCTGACTTATACTGATAAGTATAAGGAAAAGTCTACTAAAGTCTAAAAGCATACTTTTGTAATCTTAAAATGACCTTATAAAGTATACTTTTATAAAGTATTAAATTAAATTTAGTATACTTTCTGGTACACTACAAGGTACATGGTACATGGTCTACAGTATACTTGCTATACTTATACTCAAGCATACTTAATAACTTCAAGTATACTACTTTTTGCTAAGGGTACTTAGCAGTAACATCTGTTGCTTCTTACGGAACGCTCTACTAAAACTGCCTCTGCAAAAGTATTGTGGTGATGGTCTAATGGTGGGATATTTATCTACAGATTTAGACATTGTAGGTTCAAATCCAACTATCCTACTTCTAGAACTGCCATCACTGACCCTGGAACATGGCTCTTAACCGCAAGTTCATTCATTCATTCATTCATTCATTCATTAGCCAAACCACTGAATTCCAACTGGAGTCACGAGGGGACCGGAGCCTATCCCGGGAACTACGGGCGCAAAGCGGGGACCAGGCGCCAACACACTGCAGTAACCGCAAGGTGCTGGGACTTCAAAATGTAAGTGTTTCTGAGGCATTATATTCATGTCAACACATGAAGTATTTAACATCATTGCAATGTTGTTAGGATTTTTTAAAACTGTATGTGTAAGATTCAGATGGTTTACATAGAACATTTGCACCATGAGAGAATTTTACTAAATTCAAGGTAGCGTTTCACTTCACGCATAAGTACTTTGTTAGAAAATGAAGGTTCATGGTGAGTTGCAGACAACAGAGACCATGTTAACTTAGTCTCAGTTGGCAAAATTACTTCTCCCATTTAACCAGAAGGTTGTTAGTGTTTACTGAAAAGTTCCCCGGAAAACTGCTTTTTATAGAAAAGGCAATCTAATAGCTGATGTGAGCATGAAATTTTGGGTTATAAGTGACTAAATGTTCTGTTTTTTTGGCCAGAAAATCGCAGAAATAACATGTGAAAGGGGCTTTACTGTGTTCCTGTATCCGGGAACACTGTGCAGTCACTCTAATCAGAGAACACAAATAAAAAGCTAACATTATAAGGCAGCACTGGTGTGTGTGATGGAGAAACTCCAGAATCACCTGGAACCCGAGAGCGCAGGAAATAGAGGAACCTGCCGTTCTTGGAGTGCATAATGGCACGTTCAATAAACTCCACCACAGAGTGACAACGATCCTCAAATTTGGGGTGACACCACAAGCTGAAGGTTCCTGAAAAAAAGAACAGTTCAAATCAGTGTGGCCAGGGGTTTCAGCTAAGCACAAAAGTCAGACAATGACAAAAAGGAAAAAAATGATCATAACTGTGGGATGCCAGTGATCAGCTGAACAGATGAGCCGATTTTAGTGAAATTCTGATCCGGTCTACACCAAATGAGCCCCAAAAGTGTTTGCAACATGACAAAGCGCATTGCATGTAGCTTCCAGCAGGTGGCGATAGTGAACACGAAGAAGAGCATGAGAGGCCATTTTCTTCTCACCAATGCAAGTGTGTGTGAGTGTGTAAGATGATAATACAGGCAGTGATGACAGTACTCAGACAATTTCCACCTGATTAGGAAAGCAACCCTCTATATGGTTACCGCCAAGCAGTTGGAAATGTGTCAACTTCAACTCATCTCTGAAATGAACTTCAAATTTCTTGTTTAACTCAATACATAAATTCAACATTGAATCAGAACCGCTCATACATTTCTGCTGCCATCTCAACAACAATTAATTGTACAAATTAATTTAAGACCAATGTTTTGTCAGTAGCACAGCCATGCTGGAGACGATGTGGTGTAGTAAATGTAAATCCTTCTCAAGTTCCGAAATACCTAGGTCATGTACAGTACAGTAGTATATCATGTAATATGACAGGGAATATTGTGTCAAGAGAAGACAGATATTTACTATGAATCTTGTAGCAACTTGTAAAAAAGCCATCACAAAAATAGTACAAGTAAGACCCACCAACACAAGATGATTGGCTGAAAATACTGAATGGAATGTAAACTGTGGAGCCGCTGACTCAGATAAGAATTCAAGAGGAACAATGTCATAAGAACTGGAAGAAATGGACTGAGTTTATGTTTCAGCAACATGGTTGAAGACTAAAATACTGATTTGTCATCGGATCAATCTGTAAAGACAAGGCAATCCAGATTACATTCAGGTTGATGTTCAGTTTTTCTCCCACTCTCGCACACAGGAAATAAAATGTTTTGAATTGAAAAGAACAATTAAAATAAAGTTAAAACAATGAATTGTAGAAAGGTATGGGTACAATCAGGAAGAGTTTAAGAACGATTTTGGTATTGTTCAGTTTCATTACCTTGAATAAAGAACCAGATCTAAGCATCAAATTCTAACTAGACTTCCTGTTAAGTTGGTTAAATAGCCCGTCATATGAAGCAGTGTTTCTTCTCCATTTTCTCAACTTTCTTCGTTTCTTTTGACATTCAAATATAACCTCCACCCTCGCATCATATAAAAAATGGGTTTTTTTTGTCTGCATTATCAAACACTCTTACCCAGAATTTTTCTAACATTTTCCCTGAGAGCAGCTTAGAGTTAAGGGTCTTGCTCAGGGACCCAGTGATGGTAGTGTTGGAGGTAAGATTTGAACGTCTAGTGGACGCTGGAGGACGGCTTGCTTCATGTGTTGTTTCAGCATCGTCATCGTGATGTTCGCACGAGCTATAATCACAGCGCAGGACATGCTGTGTGGAGTATGGCAGACTAAACTCAAACATGTCACATTAAAACTGTTTTGCAGCTTGAATAAATTCATGACAGAAAGAGCGAACGAAGGAAGAAAGAAAGAAAATAAAAACTAATGAAGTGTGAGAATGGTCTAAAATTATATTCTGGAGCCAAAAGCTACTCAGTAAACTGAAAGAGCGATGCTTTTGTCTGGATGTTCCTTCTTTTAGAGAGAAAAGGGGAAAGAGCAGTTTAGGGCTGGAGAAGTGATTCTGACTGCAAAAAGAAAGCAGACCTTCAGTTCAGAATCAGGACAGTTTCACTTTTCCCCCAGCCTCATGCCTCCCCTTCTCTTCCTCTTTCAACATCAGCGGTCAAGATGAGTCTCGTGTTCAAACTCCGCGTTTCACACTCACCTCAACCTCAGTGCTGCTGGATTTAGACATAATGGAAGGCTTTGTGGAGATCTGACACACCAACAAACCGTACTACTGTTACATACAAATGTGGGGATGATATGTAGAGTCAGACAGAAACAGAGAGAAAAGAAAGAATGTTTAGAGCAGAGAAAGACAGACAAGTCGAGAGAGGAAAAAAAGAATTTGCAAAGTAGGCATTGCGATAGAGAGAGAGACACTACGCAAGGAAAAAGAGACAGAAAAGATGGACAGACAGAAAAAAGGAAGGAAGGAAGGAAGGAAAGAAAGGAGGAAAAAAAGGAAAAAGATAGACTAAAGGAAGAAAGGAAAGAAAGACTGAAAGGAGGAAAAAATTAATGAAGAAAAAGAGAAAGAAAGAAAGCCTGAGAGCTAAGGAAAGAAAGGCATACAGAAAGTGAGAGAAGAGAGAAAGTGTGTGTAAGAGACTGAGAGAGAGAGTGTACATCAGATTAGAAAGTCTAAAAGTAGTTTATTAAATAATAGCATAATTTCTTCTGGTGACACTAAACTTTCCAGACTCTCTCAGTAAAACTCCCCCCCAGTTTAAATGCCTGTATATCGCAGGAACCATCTTTCCACACACGGCACTGTCCCGATAGTTTATATCTCAACAATACTGCTAAAGAAGAAGAACAGTGGTGAAACGTTCTGTCCAGGAAACAGCTAGGTATGTGTCAAAGGCTTTCACAAAGAGAAGAAAGAGCTCAGAGGGTTTACCACAAGTGCAGACCGGTGGTGAGCCTCAACAACAGAGCTCACCCCCGGTCTGCGCTGCGTCTGTCTGTAGGACGGCTTGCTGACGGGCGAAGGAAAATCTGCAGGGTTCTACAACTAAGTCTTATCAGTATATCTGTGAGGCAGTCCAAAGGGGTCACAAGCTTCTTAAAAGTCACCTTGCTGTAGAATAACAACTACTGGTTCCCATGCAGGAACTGCAGCTATCGTTTCATCATGATGTTTGCATGAGCTGTAGTCAAAGCGCAGGAGTACGGCAGACTAAACCACACACGTCATGTTAAAACTGTTTTGCTGCTTGAATATTTGAAAGAAAGAAAGAAAGAAAGGAGAAAAAAAGAAGGAAGCAAGGAAGAGAAAGAAGGACAAAAGAAGGAAAGAAAGAAGGAAGGTGAGGGAGGATAGAAACAAAGACTGAATAAAGGAAGGAAAGAACGAAGAAAGGAAGAAAACAAAGGCTGAAAGAAAGAAGGGAGGGGAGGAAAGAAAGGAGGAAAAAGGAAATAAAGATTGAGTGAAGGAATGAAGGAATGAAAGGGGAAAAAGGAAGACTGAATAAAAGCAAGGAGGAAGGAAAGGAGGAAAAAAGAAACAAAGATTTATTAAAGGAAGGAATAAGGAGGGAAAAAAGAAAGGAACGAATGAAAGAAGGAAGGAAGAGGGGAAAGAGAAAGAAACAAAGATTGATTAAAGGAAGGAAAGAATGAAGAAGGGAAGAAAAGAAAGGCTGAAAGAAAGAAGGAAGGGAGAAAGGAAAGGAGGAAAAAGGAAACAAAGACTGAGTGAAGGAAGGAAGGAAAGAAAGGGGAAAAAGAAAGACTGAAAGAAAGAAAGGAGGAAGGAAAGGAGGGGAAAAGAAAGAAAGACTGATTAAAGGAAGGAAAGGGGAAAGAAAGGAAAGAACAAAAGAAGGAAGGAAGGGGGGAAAAGAGAAAGAAACAAAGACGGAAGGAAGGAAGGAAGGAAGGAAGAACGATGGCAAACACATTCATGCCCTAAGTAGTACGTCAGTAGTGAAAGTGCTGCAACTGAATTCTCCACACGAGCGCACTCCTATCAAGTGCACCTGCAGTAGCTATTTGACGAAAGAGGAAGATGAAGGAAATGTGCTGCCGTCTGTCCGTAGATGCGAGACATGCGGCTGCATGTTCTACTTCTGTGCTGTTTCACACATGTACAGGGACGTGGGATGTATGGTTAGAGGCAGACAATGAGAGGTGGGAGGAAGGAAGGTGGGAGGGAGAGAGGGAGAAAGAATCCAACTTGGTTTAGGGTTAAAAAAAAGTCTCAGAATGATGGTGTGATGTTAGCTTTAGGCATATAGTAAAACACTGATATATCAACTACGGTGTGGAGCGAGGATCAAGGATTTTTGCGGACAACAAGCGAGCTGTTCCGCTGTTGCAACCTCACGGGGGAAGCTGAGGGAAGAAGATATTTGAAAATAAAACAGCCATGAAATAGATGTCTAAGGCCTCGTTTACACTGTCAGTTAAATGTGACCCAATTCCGATTTTTTGCTCATATGTGACACAGATCGGATCTGTTCCATGACAGTGTAAACAGGAAAAAAACGCATGCATTCGGATATTTTGAGATCGGTTTCAGGCCTCGTTCATATGTGGAAATAAATCAGATATAAATCAGATATGTGCCAGTGCGACTGTCATGTAAACAGGCAGATCGGATTGTCCTAGGCATTGCGTTCTGTACGTCATTAAAACGGCGACAATTTAGTGCTTCATCGCGGTTTAATGACGTTGTGTAACAAGCGAATCGGATATGGGTCACAATTGAAAAAAACGTGTAAACAGAAGGTCAAAAAAATCGGATATAGACAACAAATCAGAATTGAGCATCAAGACCTGCAGTGTAAACGAGGCCTAATAAGTTTGCTGTTCGGTTCATGTCCATAGACAGAAAAAGAAAGAGACAGAAGAAGAGAGACAATATAAAGAAAAAGGAAAAGAAGGAGGTCTGTGAAGGAGAGCCACTGATATACAGATGACTGGCAGGACCTTCTCAGATCTGTGTTTTTTACACATCAATGTATAAAAATGAATTAACATTAAGAATAGAAAGTGTCCATTCTACTTGCCAGTTTATTCAGACAGACAGATTATTATCAGAATGTTAATTTGCTGTAATATGGGATGTTTTCCGATATATCGCACACATAGTCAATGGTTCCTTAACAACTGGTCATGTTCCAAGTCTGCTGTTGCCACACCCATTTTAAAGAAACCCTCTCTGGACTGTTCAGATGTGAACCACTACAGACCAGTATCCCTGCTCTCTTTTCTTTCCAAAGTACTGGAACGAGCAGTTTATGACCAACTTAATATCTTTCTGTCTGAAAATGCACTCCATTATCCTAACCGGTCCGGATTCAAAGCTGCACATTCTAGTGAGACTGCACTTCTAACCCTCTCTGAAAACCTTCATGCAGCCAAATCTGCCAATCTGTCCTCGGTTTTTGACGGTATAGATGAGCCAGCGCTCGTAATTAACAAGAGAATGAGATGAATGCAATTTGGGAAAGGCAGCAAGATGAGATGGGTTTTTTTTTTTTTTAGAAATCTATGATCTAATATAAGTGATGTCCAAGTTTACGGTTATACTGTTGCTCATTTTCATACAGAAAATTCGCTTTTATTGCTGAAATATATTTATAGCATTTTGGGTTGAAAAAGTGTTTAATGGATGTATTGCATTTTGGTTTAAAAAAATCAAAATATGGCTTTGTTTTGTTATGTTATTACAAACTCATGATTAAATATTGGTTTTCGTGCAACCACTTTTTTGGGGGGGAAAAGTTTTTTCTCAATTTAACAACTGAAAAAAAACGTTTTGGAACCAAGCTCTTTTTTTCTTCTTTTAACGGTGTTTATATATATATTTCTGGAAGCCCGTACCTCTGTAATGTTCCATGCGTGTGTGGTGTGTGACGCCCTGTGAGCGGAAGCTGAGGCTGAGGATGTAGCGTGGATCAGAGCTGTCCCGCACCAGGAAGGAGCCGTCTGGTTTCCCCTTCAGTTTCATCTCAGCATCCTCCCAGTTCATGGGTCCCCAGTACCATCCACACTGCCACAGACACACACACAGTGTCAAGTAGGGATGGGCATGACTCAAATCACAATATTTTTGGACCAAATCGATATGCTGTCACATAGCACTGACTATAATGCGACTATAGTTTCATCTGTTAAGCTGGGCTTACACTGTGCAGTTTTTGGCTGATTTTCCGTCAATTTTTCACTCGCATGACTATTTTTTGGATCAGCCCAAGTTTCAGCTTAATCGTACGTCGTGTAGTATAAAAGTGGGAAACAGGTACCGCTCACGACCAGCTCCCGATCGGCAATCTTATGGTCGGATGAAAAATCAAACCTGTTTGAAATTCGGGTCGCACCCCGTGAGGGTCTCACACTGTTGAAGCAGTGCCACGAGCCGACTCACCTAAACCTCAGTGGGTTTTCCGACATTGCAGAAGTGAAAGTGAAATGCAAGCAGAGCACAGGGCACAAACATATACCATTAAGTTTGGGGTTTTCCTGGACGAAAAAGATACTGAATTTTTGCCTTTAAAAATGATTTAGTTTTATTTTTTAATTCCATAACAAAGGTGAAAACCAAAAGTGCCTGTAAACTTTGTAATCTTTAGTTTGACCTCTTCCTCCACTCTCTGATTTTGCATTTGGTTGAAGATCAAGAAAATCAAGGAGTTTGGGGCAAAAAAAGGGGTACAAACATGGCGACGCAGCATTTAGTTTGGACAAAGGCATTAGACATTCCTGTTATGGGAGTCCAATGTTTCGTGTAGCGTGAGCAGTCAGGTCGCATCCGAGCATCGACCCATGTAAATCGGGAGCTTTGGCTTTTCAACGCATGCGATTTAGTCGTACAGTTTTACAAAACGCTGGAGGTTTACAAAACGACTCTAAAAAAATCGCACAGTGTATGCCCAGCCTTACTTGCTGTTTCACCAACCTGCAAAAATCAAAAAAGACATGTAGATCACACTATAGGTGCACTTAAGTGAAAGGCAAAAGTCAGTAAACTCTCTCACATTTTTAAAATTCAAGACAAAATATGAAAAAAATGTCACTTTCTGATCTATAGCACCCTAGGAGCAGGTAAGAGTTTTTAGCGGAGAGAAATACCAGTCACTATATTCTGTGCAGAGAGCACGAGGCTGCAAACGAGGGTTTATCTGATGGCCACGATGGATAGACAGATGCTCAATAGTCTCACCTTCTCCAGCTCTCGGAGGCTGGTGGCGAAGCTGCTGGCGTCGGGTCGGCTCAGAGGACACAGTAGGGGGCGCTGGTCCACCCGGTCAGCTGACTGACTATCAGGCTGCAGAGGGAGAGGCCGCGGGATGCCGGGCAGAAAGGTGTCTACAACAACAGACCAGCACAATGTCAACTTCTATAGTAAACTTGAGGCAGCCAAGGTCCGAAAGGAACAATGTTTTTCTTATTAAAAGAAGCTATTTTACCTTTAACGCTGAATGCCTTAGAACAGACTTTTATTGAAATGTGGGGGAAACCAATTCAAGCTTCTCTAATCACAGCAACAGTGTCCCTCGAGTAACTCCCATCGAAGGCCCTGACCCATGAGCATTTTAGTTCATAGATAAATATCTCGCCATCTGACTAGAGATGGGTAATGAATCGAACTAATCAAAACAACATTCAGAAGCGACATAATCTTGCCCATAATGATTATTTTGTTTTCTGTAGAAATTCTGTTTACTTTCCTGAACTGTCCTTAAAAAACCTGTCTGCCCTGTCCAGTCTGCAACTATATCTGTGTTTCCTTCAATTCATTATTTTTAAATCACAAAGATATACACACTTTCATTAGGAAACAACATTCCAGGTTGAATGACTGAGCATATGGGTTAGGGTAGAGCTAAGCCTAACCCTAACCCTTAAAGTACAAAATTTATGACGAGGAAATATTATTCAGTGATTAATTGCAGTCGAGATAAAATGTTTATTTAATCGTGATATTGATTTGAGGTCGTATCGCCCAGCCCTACATCAGACCCCTTCACTTTTCACCAAATCTGTCTTTAGTCATCCTTAATATGATAAATCTTGGCAAACTTTATTTTGGTGAACTCAATTTTCTCTGCTGAATATCAGATGTTCTGGCAAACTGGATTTTGAACATTAACAGATTTCCAAGTCAATCCTGTATTGTCATGTTTTGTATTTTGGGTCATTTTCATTGTGTGCCTCTCCACCAGCTCCTGAAAACCCTGATAATCTTTTACTCAAGTATCTCTTGGCCTTTTTTTTTTTTTTTTAAATCAATGAGCACTTTGCCCTTCTGCTTTGACACTTAACTGGACTTTAAGGCACAAGCACCTGCCCAGTTTGTCAAAGTCAAAAGTCAAAGTCAAAGTAAGCGTTATTGTCATATCTGCTGTACAAGAACACAAACATACAAGACGACGTGGCTCCAGTTTTAACAGTGCAAAGAACAAAGAATAAGGAACAAAGAACAAATAAGCTAAACTAGAAGCAGAAAGAGAGAGAATTAGGATGCGGTATTCAGCCTACAATTACGGTCTAATTGTACATTTTCACATGTTAACTTAAATCAGGCTGAAGAAAGAGACTAAAGATTATCAACAGGAAGAGCATGGGCTCAATTTCAGGAGTCTAAGCAAAGTTTTTAAAAAAAAATCCCAAAATGAAAAATAAAAAATGTAGTAAATTAATTTGGTGAAATAGTAAAGAGGATAGTACGTCAACCGTCTTTAATCTTTAGACTTTCTATTTCACTGTACATGACAAATTGCTGGTAGTAAAATGTCACTCCATAATCAGTGAAAATCAAGCAGAACTAAATAATTTATATGGACTAACACTGTGTGTATGTCTGTGTGTGTGTGTGTGTGTGTGTTTTACCATTAAGACTTAGGCTGTGTTGTATTGCAGCATGTGAAGCAGCGCTCGGCCGGATTGGTAGTGACTGCATGGATGCCAGTAGACGTCCAGTTTGTGGTCCACCAAAGTCATCTGAAAACACAGAGAGTCTCATCACCTTAGACACACACACATACAGTGACTCCTACCCAGCACCGCAGCCAAACTACTATACCAATCTGCTCTGGTTGTAAACACTTATTTGTGTTGACCGTTTACTGACCACATCCTGTTAAAAAAAAAAGGTGCTTACGGCAGAGTAAAACGTGTGTCTGAGAACAAAAGTCCCACATGAGTGTGACTCATTGCTAACCGGTGTCAGATGTTAACACCAGTGTCGGACATCACACTTCAGCCTTGCCACACATCAACACACGTCACTGGAATGTCTCACCGTCTGAGCCACATGTAGGGCTGTGCAACAAAAACGATACATCAATATATCGCGATATTGCCTTTCACGATATACTCATGATTTCTAGCTCCAAAAATGCATATTTTTGAGGGGGAGAATCATGCACCACGAGCAGTCTCAGATAACTGACACTTAAGTTTCTTAATTTCAATCTTATGCACTTTATCTTAATGTTTTTGGTGTCCAGTAGTTCAGTGTGTTAAAATCCAAAGACAATACAGTTCAATTTCAGTTCTGAGTTGTGTTGTTTTGGCTGAATTACTAATGTAATGTGATTCATTAAGACCACCCAGATCGTACACAGCAACTTGCATTTCAGCTCTGTCTTTACATTTTCAGTGAATATATATAGTATCGCAATATATCATGATTTAATCATATCGTGACCCGTGTATCGTGATACGCATTGCATCATGAGGTCCTTGCCAACACCCACCTCTAGTCGGATGCATGTTATTCAAATAGTACAATGGGGCCCTTTTTTAATGTAGAACAAAGTTCTCAACTTAACCAGCAAAAAAACTTTTTGAAATCAGACATGATAGGCATGATATGTAGACAGTAGACAACAAAAGATTTCAAACCAGCAGCATTTCAAGCCGCGATAACTGATCCGTGATAACTCATCATAATAATGTTTACTTTTCCTCCGTAATAACTGTTTACCGGTGTGTGTTAATTATAAAAGCGTCAAACGAGCAGACACACTCGCTCGCGTGTTCTCTCCTCCTTTAATCGTAGGAGTAGCAGCAACAGTAGTCTGTGCTTTTGAATTAAAAAAAAGGGTTAGCAATAGCGTGATATTTTTGCTTAACGTTATCAAACCGTCATAATGTCGTACCTAATCCACACAGAAAGACCCTACGACCGACCCAGAGATCAAAGCCATGACCTTCTCGCTATAAGGCAGCAGCGCTTACCATTGCACCACTGTGCTGCTCATATGATGTTAACAGTACCTAAAAATATTTGCCCTGTATTAGCAACAGTAAGCCATTACCAGAAATATTTGACTCTGTGTGAGATGCTGTGGTGAGTTCCCAATGACAAATTATCACTCACTTTCACTTAAAATTGCATCTTATATATATATTTTTTTTTTAATTCAAACATTTCGATTTTTGGTTTCAACAAAATGCTCAAGTTGTCTACAGATCTGACCCAACTTGAACATTTTGACAGAGAGAGTAATGTCTGAATTTAAAGAGCTGCCCACTGAAGCAGACATAAAGTGTGCAAATGTGACTTCTAAAAATTATGAGGTGCAGAAACTGCACCATAATTTTGTTACTGCAGACAGGGAAGTAGTCTTGTTCATTGAAATAGTAAAAAGAGAATTTGAAGTCAAGTGAGAATGAAATTTGTTACTGATACAAAGTACTCAAACAATACTTGAGTACAGAAGTGAAGAGCAAATACTCAAGTAATGTATACCACTGACCACGGATAAGTTTTTTGACCACATTCACTTCTACCAAATAATTATTAAAATGTCATTCAGCTGGCAGTCAAAAACAATATAAAGAAAAAGAAAAAGTGAGTCAAAATAAAGTGTAAATTTAAATTAGAAAACTGAATTGATCCATGGTGTAGTTTGCCTGTGATAAAGCAGCACCATCATAATGTTTTTCCACAGCTTCAGATGAGGCTTCAGTCAAACAACTGCCAGCCTGACAGTGAATCTACTAATCTTTTGTCATAACTAAAGCATGATGATGTATGTGACATGGGAGTTTAATTCCATCTGTGAATGAAATGAAGTGTGGAAATTTCAGCTTCAGGTTTCCTTTCTACGTTTCGCACCTCCGTGGGCTGCATTGTTTCAGACTGACACACGTCAGCTGAACTGAGAGAAACAGATAATCTGAACTGTGGTTGATGTGTGTCAGTTTCTCCACGCTTCCTTTTACCCCGCTTACAAAAGCTGCCGCTTTTAGAGATAGCTTGCAACAGAAACTTCCGGGCGCTGCCGCGCAAGCTGAAACTACTTCTAGTGCCCACAATTTAGTACATGTTTATTGGCCCTGAAAACGGTACAACTTTCTGGCCTCCAGTCAAGTTGTCATGAAAAAAAAATGCATGGGTGACACACTTTTGTCTGAATTTCCTCTTGGGTTTAACTGGAAATACGGTTTACTGAGCTACAAAGGTTACCAGTTAAAAACAAGCACAGGAAGAAGTGAGAGAAGGAACAGAAACCAGAACAAAGGAAAAGAGCAACAGAGAGAGAAGAAGAAGAAGAAGAAGAAGAAGAAGAAGAAGAAGAAGAAGAAGAAGAAGAAGAAGAAGAAGAAGAAGAAGAAAAAGAAAAAGAAGAAGGAAGGAAGGAAGGAAGGAAGGAAGAAAAAGATAGTACCCAGCAAGCTGAGGCTTCTCCTGGGAGGAGGAGGAGGAGTAGGAGGATGAAGGGAGTTTGCACCCCTTCGAGAAATGTCCACATCCACCAGGGATACAGTCTCACCTATGCCGAGAGAAAGATAGAGTAGAAAAGCGGTGTCAGCAAAAGAAAGAGAGTCAAAAAGACAGAGCGACACAGTGGGAAAGAGACTTGATCATTTGGGCATCAGTCTCAAGCATAAAGGTTCTAAAGCTGGTGTCCAATGCCTCAAAGAGCGGTCCTGGGAGAAGTCAAGAGGTTAATAAAGTAAAAATGAACAGTTTAAAAATGATAAACACACATAAATCAGGGAATAACACTGAGTCTTGGTCTAGAAATCTGTCAAAATAGCAAATCAGCTGCTTTCCTTGCTTGGGAAACGTAAATGTGAAAAACGGCCTAACTGAATACATTTTGTTACATTCATTCTAGAAAGCAACAACTGCAGTTCACCGCTATGACGATCTGCAGTTGTTGCAACGTTTTCATGAGGCAAATTAAAGAGCATAAAATATATAAGGGTTTTTATGGAGATTTTACTACTTCAATTGTTGACAACAACACTGTGAATACTTCACAGAATATAAAGTATATTTGTATATTTAGTATGTGCCCCACAATGGCTCCAATATTGGAGTGCTTCTTTTATTTCCTTATGTTTGTCCTTCCCACATAACTGCTGCAGAGAACTGGGATTGGTAAATGTTCAGTAACATCTTTTCTCTAAGGTGCCTGGTTCTAGAGATGTGAAAATCGTGCTTCACCAAGTCTGACTGAGCGAAAAGTTTGAACAGACATTACATTTTAGAGTATGCGTGAAATACAGGGGAGTAGCACACAGGTTCATCAAGTGAATGTTATGGCCAGAGACTCATCATTAAAATCAACTGCAGATTCGGACTATGCCTAATATTTGAGTGACCAGGTTGACTGAACAGGTAGAATGAAAATCTTACTCTTGGGGAAATGTTCATATACTGTATATACTTCCATTATATCTTCCATTATAGATATGTAATGCAAGTGGGAACCAAAAGTTCCAAAAATGATACCTAGGAACCTTAAGACAATCTGGGCCATGCAATTGGTAAAAGGAATTTACTGCACTAAAATATCTGGACTATAACCTGTCCTTTAATGATGACTGAAGGTGACCTGTTGAGCTGCACGAGATATGGTTTTACCGCCATCATTGCATTGCGTTTGTATGTGCAGTTTCAAGTAAAACAAATTCAATCGAACACATCATGCTACCACTTTTTTTACTGGTTGGGGAAAAAAGAAAAACTCTTCAAGAATAATCTACATGTACATCTGTCTGATGTAGCAACTGATATAATAGGGGTGGGAATTGATATTGCCATTGTTGATTCTGCCTATAAATCCAATTCCTTCATCAATTCTTTCATTGATTCCTGAGCAGGTTTTGGAGTGCGAAAAAAGTAGTTATACACAGAATTCTTCCGCACCAGTCTTCTTCCGCAATAGTCTTCCGCACCAAAAGCAACCATTTTATTTTTCCCAAAATGATGTCTGCACAAGACTGTGACCATGCACACATTCATATTCAGGGTTTTTATTATGCATAGACATTCCATGACTTAGTACTATGCAGAAAAATAAGGTTAGTCTGTAATAAATGGGAAGATTTAACTGAACTGGAACGTTTCAGTGAACGTTGGACTTCCCTGTGAGAGTCGCGCGCACTAACAAATGCAGCACGTGCGTTTACCTTGATTCCTCAAGGTCGCAGGTCATGTCGCAGAAAGTGTGACGTAATGAACCGTGACACTAAATTTAGGGAAAACCGGAAAACATCGTGCTGGCAAATGAGAGAAAGTTTAAGAAGAATCGATCATGCTGGAGGTGTACAATACCAACGAAACTGATCCATTGGAACTGGTTCTGAGTCAGAACCGGTTTTTGATTCCCATGACATAACAGTTTGTTACATTCTTTAACTAGACCAAAAGAAGATTGTTTTATGAGCACAGTGGAGTTATAGTGAGTCATCTAGTGTAATTAACTTCCTTTTTTGTCACTCAAAATTCACTTCAGAACAGTCACAGCACTCACCAGCTTTTGTGTTTGGTGCAAATTGGACAGATCTAAAATTTAAGAAATAATAGCTTCCAATCAAAACAAGAAATTGTCCAGCTGTTTATCATTATTTACTGTTTGTATTGGCTGCTAAGATGCACTAAAATCAAACCTATAATTCTAGGAGGATTCATTCTTTCCGTGTAGTGACATTCAAATCATTCCTGATAATTCTTTTTGCCTATTGTCATATATATACTGCATAAAAAGAAATGTTTTTTTAAGCCACAGCCTTTGCCATTTACTCTCCAAAAAATTATTGATTTTTTAGATATTAAAAAGTTAGTTATTAAAGTCCAGTCTATCCCTGGACTTTTTGTTAGATTTTTTTTACATTTTTATACTTTTGTTTAACATTTTAAACTGTTTTTTATTATTAATTATTTTCTAGTCTTCATATTTATTTTAATTGTTTTAATTATTTGTCATTGAATTATTGTGAAGCAAGCATGAAAGGGCTTTACATTCAGACATTCATTATCTGAACCGCTTAATCCCTATCGGGGTTGTAGGGACTGGAGTCTATCCCTGGACTATCGGCGCAAACAGGGACCACCCCTTGGCGGCCAGGGCACACACAGTCATTTAACCATACTCACACCTAAGTGGGCAATTTGGAGTCACCAACAGCGGACTTTTGGAATGTGGGAGGAAACCGGAGCACCCAAAACCCAGACAAACACGGGTAGAGCACACAAACTTCACACAGCCAACCCGGGTATCAAACCCAGGACCTTCTTCTTGCTGTGAGGTGACAGCACTAACCATGGTGCCACTGTGCCCAGGTGCTGTACAAATAAAGTTTATTATTATTATTACCACCACCACCAATATTTTGATGTCCTAATGACTTTTATCTTGCTATGTTGTTGGTCAGCAGCAGCAGTAAGGAGAAGGTAACACTTGCTGTCCAACTGGAAGTGTTGATGTCATATGTGAGACTTCACAACAAGGCTGAGAACCGCTGCTCAAGAACTCATTTTGAGATATTTTCAGCATTGTGCTAAATTATACCAAGAGCTCTGCTCTTTACTTCACACAAACTCAAACCTGTTCTTGGTGACTCTCAAACACATTTCTCACTTCATGCTTTCCTTCTCTCCTACCTCCACTGCGCCTCTGAGCAAGACCCTCAACTTCAAGCTGTTTCACGGAGACTGTCCGCTACATTTACTAATTACAGATACTTATTGACGGTGGCAGTGCTGGAGGCATAATGGAGTCAGGCTCAAAAATAAGACCTACCACTGAACCATTATAACTTCATTCTTTTCCAAAAATCAATTTTATTGTACTTTCACCTTCTCCTTTCTAATTTCCCTATTAAAAGGGCATGTATGGATCAAACCCAGTCAAACGTCAAACACAAGCACTGCTCCGTCTGCTCAAGGTTCTGAGCAACTCCTTGTACTTACGTATTAAAGCTTAGTCCCAACTAGATGAGGGTAAGTTTGCCAAGTTAATCATGTTCAGATTTATCAGTGCAATCGATTTAAACACGTCACACTTATACAAGGCCATGAATGGAAACTGAGAGGTAAAGCAAACACTTGTCTTACCGGTGAAGGGAACAGGTGAGTAGGCGCTTCTGGGCCGGGCCTGCTGGGGTCTGCTGCAAAAAACAGGAAAAAGAAGATCAACAGCAGAAACAAGAGCTCCTCTCAGACACAACACAGATAAGAGGAATTAATGTTAATTAAGGACTTTTAGTGAAAGTCACGCTCGTGCATTAGCTCCCCTTTAGCTTTGGCTTATTATTAGCGACATTAGTGTCTTTGTGTGGAGCATGAAGCACCATTCAGCTATTATGCATTGTATTATGCACCATTCAGCATCTCCCTTTTGAGAGGCTAGGCAATGTGATTTTATATCAATATCAACATTATTTCAAACTTTTCCCATGATTTCATTCTCTTGAACAGGGTGGAGCCATGTGACTAAACAGATAATCAATTACTATTATGAATACTATTAAATAAATTAACCAAGATGAGCAACAGGTTCTAAATTGCTAATAGTGAATTAATTTTGCACCTGGAGCTCGCTGCAGTTTTGTGCAACAAGAAAACAAGTCCAGAGTTTAAACACATTTGCTAATATTGTGATTCAAAAGCACAGCATCTAAAATGCTCAGTCAAATCTTCGGAGGAGATTCACAGCTGTTGACCTGCATTAGGTACAAGTGGTTCTACTCTGGGAACGAATGAAAGCAGGTTTACCTGGGTACACAAACTCTGCAACCCGAGCAGAGCCTGAAACTCAATAGATGCTCCTCATTAACTCCCACCACTAATGACCAATAATTGGTTTTAGAGTAGCACCTTATTATTCCAGGCTTTTAGATATAATGGACATTACTCAAGCAAAGTTTAGCAGCCTGTGGAGAAACTTTTTAAGACCCAACTTCATTGCGCATTTTCATATATGATTATAACACTCAATTAACTGCATTCACAATCAGATCAAACTGTGTAATCTATATTGTTGATCTGACTGCTGCAAAAATGTTTCTACATCCTGTTTTAAACTATATTGAAACCCAAAAAAATTAAGATTAACGTAATTTGGAAATGCATGATCATTACGAGACTGGATGCAATGACCCAAGGCTGATAGCAGATATCGATACGATACCGATTCACATACGTAACGATCTATGCCAATAAATGATTTGTTTATGTCACTTGTATGAATTGTGACCTAATCTATCTAAATTTGATCTAAATTTGTTTATGATTTAATGTGTACATTTTGTTCTTGTCGCCAAACAAGGTTGTACAATGGTTTAGGATATGTGCATTTTGTTCTTGTTTGATCTGTTTGTTTATTTGACCTGTTTTACACTGTCATTTTAATTCCCAACCTGTTTGTTGCTACATTAAATGGTTAAGATGTGAATTGGAATTCTGAAAATTCTGGAGACTTTTTCACCAATAAAGTATTTAGCTAATATAGTATCAGATAATTCAGTCAATATAAATTATCATACTACATTTTGTTTTAGAACATTAGAAAAGTAATGTTTAAGACAAGCCTGATGGTGCCTTCGTCAGTCTCCTCCACAGTGGGACATGCAGCTTCTTAATGAAACACTGCTATCACATCACTACTCAGTACCGCCAGGATACCCAAAATCTGGGTACATCTAGCGGTATCTGAAAAAGTTGGAGCGATGCACACATAATTAAACCTAGAAGTCAGTCAATGTTATACTTGGAAACGAGAGAAATTTGACATGCCAAAGGTGGAAACAAGACAGAAGAAGAAAGTGCGAGTCCCCTAACCTGCTCATGTCCGGTTCGGGTCCGCTGGAGGCCCACACATCCACGAGGCTGCCCCCAGAGGAGGTGGAGGAGGCCAGCGATGGCCTCTTGTCAGCTGTGTGGGGGACATTGCCACTGCTGGTGCTTTTGGTGCGAAAGAGTTTGCTGAGGCACACCTTCAGCGAGCCCTTTCTGGACTTTGCCCAACTGCCTCGCTCGACTTCTCTGCTGCCACAAGCTGACAGGGCCAGTGGAGATCCAACATGCTTGGGCGTGGGAGGTCGGCTAAGAGGGGCAGAGACAGGGGCTGCAGTCACAGCCGCGCCCTGGGTCGAAAGTACCGGAGCAGGACGGATTAAGGTATCGCCCGGGCTTCTAGTGTCCATCCCATTGTGGTTGGGTCTGGTCTCGCAGCAGGCCTCTCCTGCCAGGCGGTGTACTTGGTGCATGAGGCCGCTGAGAGAACTGGACGAGAAGGCAGATGGCAGGCTGGCCCCCGCGGTGAGTTCTCGGCACGGAGTCATGGAGTCGCTTTTCTGCCCAAACGCCTGGCCCGCCGTCTCGCCCTGAATGGCGTCACCCCGCTCGAGCCCAGCCACCTCATCTGTACCAAGACCCTCCAGTACCAGCAAGGCATCACTGGTCTCGCTCGGGTCATCTCCTGGGTGGGCGCTACCGGCCGAACCCAGGATGCTCTGACAGGAGCAGAGCGGGGCGTCACCGTCCTTATGCAAAACGTCTGACCCTTGACCCATCTCTCCCAGCCTCCGGGCCAGGCTCAGAACCGGATCGTCGGCTTTAACCGGAGCACCTGCCGTTAAGGGCTTGTGGGGGTCCGTCGTCCCAAACCCAAAGCTTTTTTCCACTCGGGGCGGCCACTCCACAGTATCCGAGATGAGCCGGTGTCTCTGGCACAGACCTTCCCGGTTCTCGGGCAAATCTACGGCCACCTTAGTGAGTCTGAGAACCGGATTCCACTGAAACATCTGCACCGACCGTCCTGGGTGCGGGTCCGAGTCGTAGTTAGAGCTGTCGACCAGCTGAAGCCCCACCTCCTGCTTGTCGGGTTTCTCCAGGCCGCACTCCAGAACCCGGTCACCGGCTCGGAGCAGGTTCTGGAACACCATCAGCTGGGCTCGCGAACCGGGGAAGTCGGGCGAAGGCGTGTGAGACGTCGTGGTCGTAATCATCGTCGCCGCCGCGCCGTTTTCGGCGCCGCTGTCTTGCATATGAGCTGGAGCGTCCGGGCCCGAGGTAACGGAGTTACCCTCGTCACATTTGAACCCACTGCCGCCCAGGTTGTGGCCATTATGATGATGATGATGATGTTGATGATGATGATGGTGATGGTGGTGGTGATGATGATGATGATGATGATGCCTCAGAGCCGGTTTACCGAATCCGGAAATCACTCCGCCGCTTGAGAGCACATTCTCATCCTCCAAGTGGTCGTATTCGGCTGCGGAGACTAGGCGCATCAGGACGAAATCGGGAGACATATCCTGCGCGTTACTCATTATTATTATTACGTAGATGTAGTTGAAAATGATTTTTGTTTATCTTCTTGCAGCCTTTATAAACAATCCCCGACGCGAGTAAACACCGTGGGGCTATGCGGTGCGAGCCATCTTAAGCTCCGCCGACTCCCTCTGGCCATTTCCAATAAACATCTCATTCAAAATAAAGGATTTGTGCCCATCGAAGCTCCTTTATCGCAGGCGCCGTTTTTGCTCTTCTTCTTCTTCTTCTTCCTCTTCCTCTCCCCTCGCTCCCTCAGCGCGGACGGTAACGGGCCACATCAATAAATCCGCTTGCTTCGCCCGCTCGTCCCCGTCGCACCGACACTCTCCTGCCGTAGAATAAAGCCCCGGGGGTCGTGTCTTGTTTCACTCCGTAACCCCACCCGCGTTCACCGTGCCGCTTCCGCCAGGCGCTCTCGCCACATCGCGGAACAAAAGGCGCCGCCGCTTTAAGGCTCCGAGCTCGCGCCGCTGCTTGTCTGCCAGTCGGGGCGGCGTACCAAACGGACTCCTGAGCGCGGTAGGGAAGAAGTGCGAGAACAGCAACAGCAACGCTATAGGAGCGAGTCTTTAGACGTACTACTTAGGAGGGGAGAGTGAGGTTTGGAACGCACCCAAGTCATAGCCTGAGAATACAATAACATTTTTTTAAAGTTTCACTTGACAGGTATATTGTCGCAGCTTGGATCCACAAGTGTTTATGGTTGTTTCAATGAATATTGCTCTGAAAAGTTGACATTTTTGTAGCGTTTTAAATATCGCAAATATATATACATAAAGATTCACTCAACACGCCATATTTCATGTTTAATACGTAGGGTTTGAACGTTATGTATTAATCAACGCAATAAACCATTTAAAACTTTCTTCATTGACAAAGCAATTCTGGGGTGAATTTCTCTTAAATGTCATACCTTTTGTCGGGCACTGGGCACTAGAGGGCGCTCACATACTAATTTTTTATTTTCGGACTGGACAGTGAACCTTGCTGAATTTCAAGCCTCGGAATCTGGACAAGAAGAAAATATTTGAAATGCGTGTTTAAAACATTTGGAGTACATTATTATCATAGCAGTCTTCTAACACTCTCACAAACACCAATTCTGACCTCAGTGCAAAACTGAAGTGTATTTGCGATCCAGGTTCTCTAATAAACCACTACAAATGTCAAGATAAAGTGGCCCCTTGATCCAAAATGATGAAGTTCAACGAAGACCACTTAAATCTTAAAACTTAAGAATGAAGAATGTTCTTGGAAAACAAGTTTTCCCTTTTATTAAGCAGCAAATGTTTGTCTTACTCAACATAGCATATGCATACACCACGATGACAGAATACAGAAATCATATTTTGTACAGCCCTCGTATCAACATAGAACCTCAAACCTCAATCTACAAATCTAACCACTACAGCGTTGGAAAAAAAATCACTTTTTTCTGTTTACTGAATTTGCAATATGTGGTTGTGTGTGTAAAATGGAAAGGTTGCACTTCTTTTATGATCTATTGCGTTTGGAGGTATGTGAAAAATAAGAAAGCAGCTCGTATTTTAATATGTAACTGAAAATCTGTTCTTATAGCAGCTATTCCATGTTATATTCCAACACCTATACACCTGATTCAGTTTGATGATTAAAGGAAAGAGACCTCGGCAAATGAAGATACCGTGAACCATATTCTTTTAATGACATTATTGCAAAATAACGTGTAGTTTGCAACTTCCAGGTTAGATTGAGCTCATTTACTTAATTTACTTTTTTGGGGAATTTTTAAATAAGCATGGTAAAATTATAAAAGAGCATTAACAGACACAGACACAAATTGTAAAATCAATAAATCGGAAATAGTGATGTGGTCTCTTCCCCCAAGAGCTGTATTTCTGACAACAGAAGCCCAGCAGCCAACAGCACCACCAGATGTGCCTTAGCTTTTACCAACGCAACCAGATCGACCTACAAGTTTTTCTAATTAAGCGAGTACTAAACAATATATAATATAGAAAACAATACTAAACAATATATAATATAGAAAAAAAAATGTAATGTACATTGCATATCTGCAGTGTTTTAGCTTTGCCTTGCAAAGGAGTAGGAAAACATTTTCTAAGCAAAACAATCATTTAATTAGCTAGGCACCTAAACCTTTGGAATGAATATTTTAATGAATGTGACTGACGAGTCTAAAAATGATCAAGTTGAATCAGATGGTTTACGAGACCCAGATTTGGTGTTCAGACATTTATCCAGAGCGACTTAAATTTCCTAATTACAGGGAGTCTCTGTGGGGTAAACTGTTAGGCAGTCATACCACAAAAAAGGCAATAGCAGCATCACTAAACCACAAGAAAAAAAAAAAAGTTGCATAGCATTGTTTCATTTATGGTTTAACATCGACAATGTCACATTAGTCTTGTGCTAAAAATCTTGCAAGATTGCAGTTGTCAAACAGCTCCAGCATTTAAAAAGGGACACAGGCATTTGATTACTTTACTCCTTTATTAACTTTATAAGGACCTTTACAAGCACGAGATGGCTCGAGTTCACCACTTTCGCAACCTGCTGATTGCAGAAGTGACCTGACCAAGCTGGAATGCTCCTTTTCCCCCACACACTATGACAATCATGAAAAAAAAAAAAAAAAACAAGGAAAAAAATTAGTTGACGTTTCCTACATGTGGCCAGTTCCTCAGATGGGGGGCACTTCCTCCAAAAAGATTCAAGAGAGAACAGAGAACAGAAAGAAGGGTGGAAGGGAAAAAAAATATATATCCAGCTTCAACGAATCAACTATGAGTCTTTGTTGCCATGTGAGGTTGCCATGGAAACCTGAGCCAGAGCTGGAAAAAAAATGAACCTGAAGTACCACAACCGCTAGGGGAATGTTTGATAGAATTTTATTGTGGGTTCTTTTAGAGCAATGGAAAAATATAACCTTATACAAACATCAGATTCTCTATTTCTTTTAAACAAGCCTGGACGTCTCCCTTTGCCAACCAAGTGCAGCAAAAACGGCCAAATGGGTCTGAGAATCCAAAGTGTTTACCTAATCAAACATTGTGACAGGACAACAGGCTTGTTTTTATTCCTCTTAAAAAGTAGTATGCATCAATGTTCTACATTGCATCAATTCTAAATTTAACCTTGTGGCCTGTCCAGAATACGATTTTGGCACATTTCTGCAATAAAAAAAAGGAAAGAAAACAAAGAAAAAAAAAAAAAAAGGTCAAGACCTCAGCGCTGTGTTGAATCAAGTGCCTTCACCCTCTTTCTAAGACGAGGATCCCTTATGCATTCCCAATAGTGCTAAAAGAGCATCATGAGCCTTTGAATTGAGTCACCATTATTCCTCCCTTAGCTTAGGCTGTGAGGAAAGGGGTGGGAGATGTGTAGATCTGAGCCCACACTGGTGACAATGCTTTGAAGAAAAAATAATAAGTGAGCGACTTGGGAGGAGGGGCCTCATGCCAATTCGGTGAAGTCTATGCCACTTGCTTTGCCTAAAGCAGACCTCAGAAAACCACTGCACTGAACTCGCACCAAGCCGACTGCTGTTTTTTTTTTGTCTTTTTTCAAATTTTCATTAGCTGAAGGAACAGAAGGGGGAAGCAGAGACAGCGACCCCCTCTCCTCATACACATAAGACACACCTACGGAGAGACCCAAACTTCCGCCGTCTTGGTTGGTGTTCAGCAGTTTTCTTGTTATATCTCCCAGACGTTGATTTATCCTGGCTTGCGTCTTCCCCAAATAGTTTTTTTCCTTCTCTAAGTCAGGTGAGATCAAGTTTAAACAGGTGCCACCATTGCCAAGTCTGAAAACCATATAGTGCTTAAGATATGGGTTAGAGAATGGAGAAGAAAAAAAAAAAAAAGAAAGAAAGAATGGAAAAAAAAAAAGGAGGGGTGGGGGGGGGTGGAAGGGGGGATTCACATCCACATAACGAGCGAAGTAGTCCATTCACCAGCAAATATAGAAACCACATTTTTTGGCAGTTAAGCCCCCCATCTTCACTCTCAAAGAGTCCTGTTGATTATTGGTTTATTAAGAGCCTAACGTTGGAACTAGTCAGCTACGGCGAGCCAGTTCGTGGTGTTCTCGTTGTGTCAGTCCACACAGGTGATGGAGAGTGGGGGAAGGGGGATGTTTCAGGTCAGGTGAGGTCAGGGTTTGGGAAAGGGGGGGGTGTTGAGGGTGGAGTATGGACAGGGGGCGCCGTTTGTCTGCCAGCGACTGCTGGAATTGTACTCAGAAGGTGGTGTGATGTCATTCGTAATGATCATTCACTCTCGCTCTCACTCGCACATCAGCTCAGCACACACTGTGCTTCTGCTTCCACTCGCGCGTGCAAAACACACATCCAACTCCACTGGGCCGCTTCTCGCAAGGGTTCGTAAAATGTCCCCCCCGTCAGTGGCAGATCTGCAACAGAAAGGAAGTCAATTTTAGCTTTGAAGGGGGAGAAAAATGACTCAATATTACTCTGTTCAGTCAATCATAGATGAATGTCACTGACATTTTTAGTATTTATCACACTCATTTTTAGCCGCTGGTATAGTCTCTCAAGAACGACTTGCAGTTAAGGGTCTTGCTCAGGGCCTCAATGGCTCGACTGCGGCCTCTTGATTCATAGCATTCTACCACTAGGTCGACACCAACTCACCAATATGCAATTCCCAAAAGCTGTGTAATCAGCTCACACCTAATTCCACAAATTCTACACTTAGAACACTGATTACAAGTTGAAATCCATGTAACAAGACATCTTAATCATTTACCATTCTCATTAACCCACGTGCAGTATCGGACACTGAAGTATACGTCCCATTCACTCACCACCATTACATCATTGTGTTGGTGTGTTTATTTCTTGTATTGTACTGTTGCACGGTTGTCGAATGCTGCAGCATGTTGGTGTCGACGCTGCTAAATACCTCAAGCAATAACATTAAGCAGCAATACCAATCATACAAAGGTTTATATTCTTTTTGATCACCGCAAAGTTACACTGCTTGTTTGCACAGTGTCTTGTTGAGTGTTACTACTACGTTGCACTCTGGCATCACAATTCGTGCATGTATAAAGCTACCGCTAATAAAGTAACCTTGAACCTTTCCCCATAAAACTCAGGCCCACTGCTGGCACCCACCAAGCCTGACTCTTGAGCTTGCGGAGCTCCTTCGTAGCCCATGTGGCGAGGGTCTTGGTCTTGTTGGTCTTGGACCTCCGTCCCTCAGTTAGCAGGTCATTGATCTGGGGCCGGAGCTCCACCAGCTTCATCACATCTTTACCAAAAGTTGTGCACAGGTCACTGTGAAGTCAGGAATCAGAGAAAATGGAAGCATTACTAGCCTTGGTCTTACTGACACTCATCTACGACAGTTTCAACAAAGAAAAATAAATAAATAAACAAATATAGCCGCAAGCAGCAATTTGGGGGGGGGGGGGGTCCAAGGAGAAGTCCCAAAAAGCAGCACCAAAGCAGCTAATGCAGTAAGCATCGAAGAAAGGAGTCAGCGAACCAGACTGCATAAATTTATGTAGTATTTTTGTGCCTCTAGGGGTCAAAAACTACATTAATCATAGCAAAACTTAAGGAGTAACAAATTAGAAAATATAAAGTACAAACTAACTTCTAACTGTTCAAATAGCACTAGTGTATACAGTATTTCCCTCTACCAAATTTTAGTTTATACTAAATGAACAATTAAAACTAAAATGTGCAAGAGTGAAACACTGTACAATGTGGAAAATTAAATATTTTATCTTGGGAAATAAGTATTTACATCATGACGATACGCAGCGGACGGAGTAAACTTACGTAGCAACGGATATTATTTAATAATATTGTATTTATAGTGAGGAGTAATGTGAGGAGATATTTAACGTCATACAGACATCGATATTTAAGTCTACTTCAACTGTCACATATCTGCTATTGCATGAAAGTCCTCTGATCATCTGTGCTGGTTGATAGCCACTGTCCATATTGTTCATTTAGTATGTCTGATTTCAGTTTTTGCATTTCATGTTTAACCTTTGTAATTTCAAAGAAGTGATTTCTTTTATAAAAAGTGTGAGTTTTTTAATTACATGAGTAGTTACAGCGTGGAAATTCAGCTGACGGAATGATCTTTTGGGAATCTCTTCCACACGTTGGACATTCTTTGAGACAAAGCTAAACTAAGCGAGACAGCCGTGGTTCACGGCGGTTGATAGTTATGTTAGTAGGAAACGCAACACAGATCCAACGAAAAACAGAATGAAATCCCAGACGCGTGTGTATGCGTGTGTGCGCGCTCATAGGGGCAAATCTCTGCCCAAAGACAGCAAAGGAGAATTGTAAACACGTGTATGAAGGAACGATCTTCCACGATTTTTTTTGTCTGTTTCCTGGGTGGTTTACGCGGCACATTTTCCAACAGGCACTCCCTTTCCGCAGTTGGAAGTGTCCTTACCTGTGTGTGACAACTGTAACGCGCGACCATGAAACATGTCGTATGAATTAACTAGTTTACGATCACGTTTTTAGAAAACACAACTCAATTCCAATCCTGGTACACTGAATGTGACGTCACCGTGCGTTGTGTGCATTGGCACCGCACTGGATCAGACAGCATGTTTCTTAGAGACATGCATTCCTTAGAGACCCCTAGAGATCAAAACACCCATTTATCGATTTTAGGTCTATGGCGAGTTTCACATCTTTCCTACGTCTTCTGAAAATTTCAGCCTTACGGTTCAAGCTGCACAATTAGTTTTAGCGAAAAAAATAATAAACTAACAATAATAAACAGAACAATTACAAGAGGGTTCCATAGAACTTTGCGCTTGTAACCCTAAATATAAAAAATGGAATGCTGGTGCATGAACAAACTAGTCAACAATAAGGCATGACCCACAAGCACCGGCATACTCAATCCAAGTAAAGTAAGCCAAGATTAAAGCTTTTGGTTTTTGGAAATCTTTACAACAAACCTCTTTCAAGTTGGGCCCTGCTGCAGCCCCACAATTGATTAAAAAGACTGTAATATAGTCTGGAAGCGACCACTGACCAGGTCCAAAAAAAAAGGGTGTCGATATTTACACAGGATGTTTGTAGCGATAGTGAAAATTACTTGCTGCTGTACCTTGAATCATCTTACAAATAAGAGAAAATTGATATGGACTCAGCAACATAATCACACAAGTGTTTGTTTGGAAGCCCTTGATAATTCCCCTTTTGCTTTTATTCACAGCACCTATCTGGTACTAAACACAAATGTTACTAATGAAAAAACAATTCTGAAAGCAGAAGTCATACCCAATGAGGCCAACAGCGTTGGCCACGACGCCATCGGAGTGGTCCTCATCCTCAGCGATGTGGTTAATAAAGGACAGGATAAACTCCACACGGGGCTGCACCAGCATGACATCAGCTGACAAACACACCAGGATGAGCATATAAACCCAGATGTAAACACAGCATTGAAAAAATATTTTTTTAAAAAAAAGGAGTAAATGCTGCTTTGAAAACAAAACAAGAAAATGTATCTAACCCAGATTCACTTGCTCTCTGTCAGGAGAAACTGAAAAACAGGAAGTTGCTTCTCTAATCTAAACTAAATCACTGTGTGACTTAAAAAAAAGAACAGATAAAACCCCACACATAAACCCAGCTTGTCTCAAACCACAGTTGCCAGTTGTGTGGGTTTAGAAGCTTCAAACACAGATACTTGAGTCCTTTCTTACAAACACAGCACATTCTGATGCGCTACACCATAAAGTGAGTCAGAAAGAACTTACGGTGCACGTTCTCCTGGTCTCCTTTGAGACCCTGAATGATGCCTGTGTAGGCCTCCAAACAGCCTTCCCTCAGCTCGTTCAGGTAGTCCACCATATCATAGTCCGTCTGTGGTGAAACACACAGCTTTGTTAAAGCACCAAAAAGTTTGATGCTGGTGCACAAAGCCTCCTAATGTGCCTGGCCGGGACGGGTACCAAAACCTGGTACTACAACGGCCCTGGGGCTGAATTTTTGAAGAGCGGAGTATGGATAAGCTCTGATATTAACCGTGTTGGCTTCGGTCCTGAAGAAATAAATAAATCCGACTGTTTCTACATAAAAGCAATCTTTCCCAGTTTATTACCGGTTAAGACTTGATCTCATGCACAAGTGCACAGACGCTGGTGGCGCTGCTCGATCCGTGCACGCATGCGGGTAGTTCTGTTCTGCTCACGGCTGTATGTGATTTGTATCGGCCCGATCGGCAAGAGTTGGCGCACAAACGTAAACTTTAAATTACATTTTAATACACTGTAAGACATATAAAAAAAAGACACAATCACGATACTTAATAGCCGTTACTAGATATTGAAACACGAGTGGTACAGACTGCCTGCCACTATTTTAGTAATATTGTACACGTCATGTTGATTTTGTCTTCAGAAGAACTGTTAGACCTTTTTCAGCCTATAAATTGTCACCATCTTTAACGACTAGTAAACGACAATGAACAGATTGAAGAGAAGATAAAAGCAATACCACAAAGCAGGGATGCACCGATCGATCGGCCAGCGATCGGAATCGGCCGATTTTTGGCCTGATCGGAGATCGGCCGATCACTCACACGTATTGCCGATTTCAAACCGATCTTGCGCATTACTTGCAGCACAGCCACGCGCACATTCAGGCAACGTTCACACGTACGCTCGACGGAGGCATTTCTCATTCACTTTGAATGGGGGGACATCGTGCGGCGACGAAATGAATTTTGGGTGCGTCAGTATGGCGTCACATCAATGCCAAAACTAGAGCGTGCAAACTGGCTTGCCGCAAAAATTACGCGGGTGTAAATTTCAAAGCCGCGCGCAAAATGGCTTGCCGCAAAAAATCCGCGGGCGTAAATGTAAAACTCGAGAGCACAAAATTAAGAATCGAGTGCGCGGTTGTGATATTGCGCGCGAACTGTATTTTTCCTCTCACCAATGTCTTTTTTCCTCTCGATGTGTTAAACGTCCTCGCGCGCAAAGATTACCGATGAGCGGCTTTTTGCTCGAGTGAGATTTCAGCGTGCACAGTTTGAAAGAGGGCGGGTTTTGGCAGTTTGGGGGCAGGGTTTTGGCAGCTTCTGCCTGCGAATCCTATTGGCCGATGGCTCCTGATCTTGTGATTGGCTGCACATTACAGACAGTTTTTACAGAAAAACCAAAGATGACGGCGACAGGTAGATTAAACAAGTTATAGTTTATCAACCTTATAATAATAATTTAACAGTTAGGTCTTACACGTTTAATAAGCATGCAATCAATGGCTCCCCTTGCCCACTTGTCTGTCCCCAATTCAACATAAACATAGATGCACAAGTCAATCACTAGATGATCAGCCGTTTTCCATAGTTGAGGATACAGGCTTCAGAAATCTGATAAATCACCTCTGCCCAAAATACACAATGCCAAGTAGGCGTTACTTTTCGGACGTCGAGTTACCGGAGTTGTTACATTTTACGAGTTGTAAAGAATGTGTAAAGAAAATAAAGCATTATATTAAAGAAAATTAGATTTTTGTTTGTATTTGCTGTAGAGCTGCCACTATTATATTTCACTATTATAAAAGTAACTAGTAAACAGGGAAAGTAACTACCGTGTTACATTAAAAAAGTTGAAACCCATTTTTTTGTGTCGATGTCGTCGACTACTCGCAGCAGCTCTAATTTTCTGTTATCTGGGGGGGGGGTATCGGCCAAGACAATTGCAATTGCAATCGGTGCATCCCTACCACAAAGGGCAACATATCTGGTCTACAGACTATTAAAACAAACTTTCGTTCTACGTAAGCTGCACTCCTGTTATTTAGGTAAGGTAGAGATCAGCCGCCTACAGACCAAGAAGTCTTAGTTTACAATCCAGCTGAGCCAGTCAAATGTTGGACAGGATTAGGAGAAATAAAAGCAGAAAACAGCCCTTATGTGTTTAGGAAGTCAACAAATATACTCACATTCAAATATTCATTAACATGGCTAACACTATAACCATCTGTTATCTGAGGTAAATGAGATTAGGTACCTTGTCAACCTGGGCCTGAGACGCCTGTTGAAGAGTGTCAAGTACCACCTCCAAGTACTTTTTAAACTCCCCTCCGATGGCAAGAGCAATGTCACCGAAGACTGACAGGATCTGGGGCTTCACAGATCTGTGCACATTCTCATTCTACACAAAGACACGCAGACTTTACTGCCATGCAGAAAACAGACATACACCAATTAGACAGTGTGACTGAAAAGCAGATCTTATGGTTGAGTCAGACACCTACACCCAAGTTCTCCAGAAGCAGCTGCATGATTTCATCACAGTAAGGCAAAATGTTGGTCATCAGAGCCCGACACAGATCACACACCAGGCCCACGGCAGCCAGACAGACCTGAAAGACACAAGCAACAGCGGTCGGGAAAACTACAAATACAAATCCTCTAAAATCCTTCACAGTTACAGCATGAATTGTTTGGTCCCACAATCTCCAGAGTGAACAGACAGCTGTGTCACACCATGTCAGAGGGCCCATTTAGTCTGTGACAACCTAAAATCCTGACATGCAAGACCTCACAGCAGCAGGAGGAACGGTTGTCATGAGCCTAATACCTTCCATCAAGTATCATGTCTTTTTAGCCATTGGCAGATTTCTGTGATGTTTTCATTTGAAATTATAACATCAATTACAGTTGAGAATGAGCAAAGGTTATGCACCTGGTACTCGGCGTAGTTCTTGAGTCCAATAACCAGGAAGGGTTTGAAGGCATCCATGTATTTCAAAAAGTCACTGCCCAAAACTAGAAAGAAAATAGGTTTTGAATTAAGAAGGGGAAAAAAAAAAAAAGAAGACCAATGAAAGATGTCAACAAATCAATGTGCCAAATATCATTGCATAATGTAATGACACTGGTCTATTTTTGTAATTGATTGTTAAAATAGTTTTTAAAGGTCCCATATTATGAAAAAAATTTATTTTCTGCTCTTTGAACATCCATTTGGGTCTGTACTGCCTCTACACACAGAGTAAGTTTGATTTAAAAAAGGTCAACTGCGTCAGTATTAATTTACGAACGTCAGAAATCGCGTGCTTAAACGAGCCGTTTAGTTCTTCTACATCACAGCAGGGAACGTTTGAATAACTCCACCCTCCTATCTGAAAATCTCCGCCCACCAGGTAAAACTGCTGGCGCTTCCTGATCCACCAGCAGCCATGTCGATTATTTTCAGGTAAGGTAAACTTTCACCGTGCTGTCTATGCCCCAGTTCCGGAGTAGGGCGTGGGCAGCAGCGGCTCGCTTGCATTTAGGAATACTAATGAGAAAACAGCCTGTTCTGAAATGAACTGAAATAGCGGGGTAAAAAGCAGACGGAAAAGGCTAATCTGAGATTTATTTTTAACTAATTTTAACATTAGTTTTTTTAGTTTATTTTTAACATGTTTAGTGGAGCTCATAGACCCCTTTTTTATCTAGTTGAGGGGGAAAAAAAAAAGGATAATATGGGACCTTGAAAAATGAATGAACCGTTGATTCTTACCTTCTACCAGAGTGCTAACCGCCATAAGGGCATCTTCCTGCACACCCCCCGAACCAGCCGTGCTCTGGAACATGCGCAGGAGAGAGGCCATGACCACATCCGAGATCTGCAGCGCGTCCTGGTGCTGCACCTTTCGGAGTACGTTCTGTACGGAGAGAGGATGCGTTGGTGTGGGAGCTAACACACGCAGCCAGTGAACACACGGCATGAAGGCGAGCTGAGAAGGCAGATGAAACATACCTGCAGCGTGGCACACAGCAACGACTGGAGGTCGTTGAACTGGATCCGGTCTGATGTGCTCTGGATGTGAGACTGGGAAAACACAGGTGAGTCAGAGACATCACTTTATCATGGGATTTTACCAAGACAGGCTGACTTGATCTTTTTTGCAGAATTTACAGTTATATGGCTCATTTGTTTTGACAATTTTAGGATCAGTCAGCTGTCCTCAGTCTCACACTGTGAGCCATGATCGTCTTGTCACAGTCAGGAAGATTTGAGACGCGTCATGTTCCTTGCCAGTTGCACTTGGTAAGGGTCTTAAGACTCCTACAATCACAATTGTTATTGCCCAAAATTAATATGAGCAGCAATGACTGAGTAGTAGCAATAATATCTATGCAGAAACAAGAAATCTGTGTGGTTGAGGCCAACAAGGTGATGTGTAGTTACATTCATGCTGCACTGCATTAAAAAATTTGTAAGGGATGCTTTTAACTGTTGCGTACTTATTTCCAGCTGCACAATCCAAGTCTTATGTCCTATATCAGAGCTCTTAGTAGGTGTTCTTCTAAAAACTGTATAAAAATCATCCAAGAACTTGATTACACTAAACATGCTATCAGTAAAGTGTCGGGTTCCACAATCTCCAGAGTGAACAGACAGCTCTGCTGCCTCACCCCAGGTTAGATGGCCCCCATTTTATCTGTGACGACCTAAAATCCTGACTTGCTCATACTCACAGCAGTTGGAGGAACAGTCGTCACACCTTTCTCAAAAAGAACAACTCGCATTTGCATTCAGTTGGGCATCTAATAGTCTGGCTTCTCCTGAACACCATGTACTAACCTCCATCTGCAGAACCTGCTGCAGGCGCTCCATGATGACCAGGGTGGTCTTCTGCACGGCAGGGTAACAGTCCTTGGCGCTGTTCTTCACAATCTCCATCAGAGCCTCGTAGGCCGCGCTGCGCAGGTTGTTCTGATGCCCGTCTGGCCTGTTGAGACGGAAGGCGGATTCTTTTGTAACGAGCAGGGCAAAAGACCTAAAGTGCAGCGCCAATTCCCTAAAGGAGATGGTCGTGCTTTGTAGCTTGCTTCTGCCTTCAGACTCAGCCTTGCACCACATTTAAACCCCTTCAACCAAAACGATGAGCACCTTCACTCTTGGTCATGCCCCATTCACGATAAGCCCTTTAGAATCCAGTACCAAGAAATTTATTCTCCATCTTTATATACCTGTTGATGACCAGTTCATTCGTCTTTAGTTATACAGTACTGTGCAAAAGTTTTAGGCAGGTGTGAAAAAATGCTGTAAACAAAGAGTGCTTTCAGAAATGGAAGTTTATTTATTTCCAATCAACCAACAAAATGCAGTCATTGAACAAAAGAGAAATCTAAATCAAATCAATATTTGGTGTGACCACCCTTTGCCTTCAAAACAGCATCAATTCTTCTAGGTACACTTGCACACAGTTTTTGAAGGAACTCGGCTGGTAGGTTGTTCCAAACATCTTGGAGAACTAACCACAGATCTATAATCCTATAATCCTACAAAATAATATAATGACTATAATCCTACAAAATCCTGACTTTGTGCAAGTGTACCTATAAGAATTGATGCTGGTTTGAAGGCAAAAGGTAGTAACACCAAATATTGAATTGATTTAGATTTTTCTTTTGTTCACTCACTTTGCATTTTGTAAATTGATAAAAATAATTTATATTTCTGAAAGCATTCTTTGTTTACAGCATTTTTTCACACATGCCTAAAACTTTTGCACAGTACTGTATGTCTGGCAAGGCCTACTGATTCACAAAAGCTTCCCGGACGCAGCTTGTGCTAAAAGTGCAAGTCTACGAAGAATATCAAGTTCCTGTCTTGATTTTGCATAATATAAGGGTTAAAATAGCTCATTTCCTGTCAAACAGGTTGGCAGGTGGCAAGTGCTGCAGAAGGACAAAATCGAGCGGACTCATGCTGGGTATAACCTTGATGTGTCAGAAACAGTACTTTAAACAACAAGACAGGAAGTGCAGTTTGCCCTCTAGTGGACAAACTACAAGACAAGTAATAAGTTGAAGGATTCAATGTCTGTCTCAGTTTCTTCACCGTTTTATATAAAAATAGCTCTCATCGGATAAAAAAAAAAAATTAGGCATGAGGATCACAAACATGCCATTTTCAGGGCCTATGCTATTCTCTCTCAATTATCCACCAAAAGATAAAGTGCTTTTAGATCCATATGTAAAATTACAGTTTAAAAAAAAGGAAAAAGAAAAACTGCTCCTCCCTCTGGTCTAAAGAGGGTAAGTTACATGCCACTTTACACTCAAGTCTCCGCTCAATAACTTTAAGGCTTGCTGTGGCTCACCTATCAGTGGTTTCCAGAAGCTTCTGAACGATGAGCTCAAAGGAGGAGGAGAGGCAGTACGTGCTGGGCTCCTCCTGGTCCTCCGCAGCCTCCGTGGCTTCATACGCAGCTTCAGCCAAGCTGGAGAAGGCCTGCACAGCACAGATCAGATAGTGATACAAACCGTCACCGTGTGAAGTAAGTGTGAGCTGCTGTTGATTCTTGTTGCTTTTAATTACCGTTGTAATAAGTGAATTTGAAGTAACAGAAAGAGGCATCTTTAATAAATTTTTGTTCATTGATGCTAGATTGCAAATCACAAAATGTTGTTGGACACAAGCACTATTAACACGGTTAGCAAAATATTGGACCAACTGCAAATTTTCCTTTACATTCACAGGAAAGTTTTGAAAGACTGCCTGCTTAATCCACCTCAAAGGGAAGGCACACTTTTCTCTCTCCATTGTTAGATAAGCTGAATGAAATTGCTACAATTCATGTTCACTCTATAAAATGTGGCTAAAAGCCAGGACATAACGGCACACGTCGTGTACAAGTAACAGTCTAAGCCTATCATTTTTATTCCAGTAGCCAATGGCCAACATGCAACCACTCATAAGTTGTTAAATAACTTTTTGACCAATAAAGACAAATTTAGCAATATTTTTACCCAGCAGACATTGGAGGCCACTCGTGGCTCGGCACCCAGACCCTCTATCAGACAGCTCAGCAGAGGGTTCAGATACATGTCGTTGATGGCAGCCTCAGGCAGCAGATCGCAGATTCTGCCCACTGTCCACGCCGTCGTGTCTCTCACCACTACACTGGGGTCCTTCATGAGCTCAATCAGTGTGGGCATGGCCTACATCACACAAAAGCAGAGACGGACAGATGCAAAGTCAATCATGTTCAGAAGAGCATACATGATATACTCCGATATACATATGTTCACTTACTGTAAATGCTAAACAACACTATGAAACACTTACAAAAAAAGTAATTTTCTTTCTTAAAAATCAATTAAAACTATATACTCACAAGAAGCATAAAATTGTCATAATACTAAATTGCGGAGAAAACTAAGCCCGATTGAAAAAGACCATGGAGCTTCTCAATTTCACCTTCTGCCGTCATGCCATTCCCAGTCATAATGTTAGGATTTGACAGACAACAGAATTAAGCTGGGTTTAGACTGTGCGTCTGTTTACATCATGTGAAAATGTTTGCAACACGGGGTGCAAAAAGCAAAAAAAAAAAAAAGAGAACATTAGTTTTGAAGGGAGATAGGTTGGAGGTGATCTCTACACTACACAGAATAACGCTGAAGCTAAGACAAACTGACATTTGACACTTAAGCAGTAAATCATTAATCACTAACCGGAATATTCCGTGTTGCTTTGACTTTGCAATAAACTTCAGCTAACAGCCACATTTCCCAAAAGTATAATGCCAATGTCTTCAGAACCCTATTGGCTATAGACTGTATGCTTATGAATGGCATATCAAATGGAAGCCATAACATGTACCACCTACACAGGCAATAAAACAATAAAACATCCAAAATAAATAAATAACTTTAGCCAAGAATATCTTGGGCAGACACCTTATTAAACAGCTCAAATTTGAAGTTTTAATCTTCTTTATAAAAAATAAAAACCCACCCACACCCAACTCAATTCCCCAAGCAACTCTCTCCAGCTGAATAGGAGCACTACCCTTTGAAGGAAACGACTAGGGGTGGGCGATACATCAAGGTATCGTGGCTTGTTCGATATAGTACACGACTATCATGAATATCGAGTACAAATCCTCACATTAATGTTAAACAGTCAGCTTGTACGTCACTTTCGTGTTTCGCTTCTCTGCCCTCTCGGTGCAGTGCTCACTCCCCCGCCCTTCTAGAAAACTGATGAAACTGGAGACTGACAGTGCGTCTGCAAATCAGCTGTCGGACTGGGGCGGGGCTTAGCATTTACCCACTTAGCTGAGGTGCACATTAGGTTAGAAACTCTAGTACATGGACAAATGCTAATCCTGTTGCGTCTTTTTGTTCTGGAAGCAGAGGAAAGCTAGCATGCAGAGAGAGAGAGCTGAATATCATGCGACTTGAGATCTTAATTGGAAATAGAAGCGAACGACTTGATTCTAAAGAAAAACAGGACTGGTTCTGTAAGTCTAAGCACAAAAACAGAAGTAAAATGCTTAAACACACATTAATTGCATTCTTTGTGATGTAAGCGCGCAGTGTGTGATTTCTTGCAACTCGATGCAGGCGCACGTGATATTACTCACGAAATTCCAATTCAGTCAAATCTTCCCCTTTTATTACGGACAAAACTAAACTTATTTTAGTTGATAAATAACAATCAGCGTTCTACTCAACACAGCTATTTACTTAATATTATGATAGACGCACGTCCATCGCGTTATTGTGACGCGGCTCTGCATCGTGGAGCAGGGAATTGCGGGAAATGTTGTTCTCTCCCAGAAAGAGAGAATATATTGAGTATCGCGATATACCTTAAAAATAGAGCAATATTATTTTTAGGCCATTATCGCCCAGCCCTAGGAAGAACCAAAAGGCTGTATGCTCTAATCCAGCTCTACCCTACCACCACTGAGTTACTGAGCAAAGACGCTAACCAAGATTCCTGTTCTGCTTAATAAAGCGGCGCACCTCCAGCACTCAGCAGGAGCTCTGCCAGCTGATCCACAGCCATGAGCAAATATTTAAAAATGTTACAAAATAAGCTCCTCCAAACCTCACCCTCTGAATAAGTAAACATCTGAAAATCATCAAGTATGATGAAATCATAAGCATGCTTCACTTCGTGTTGCATTAAAGGAGCAACATGTCCGCACAAGCCAGGACTAGAGTGTGTGAAACTCTGACTCTCTGCCCACCTGGCTGACGAGGGGTTTCAGCTGGTTGAGATCAGGGCCTTCCAGAATGGAGCCAAAAGCCATGACGGAAGCGTCGCGGTAGCGCCAGTCCGGGTGTTTTATGTTTTCTTTGATGAAGGGCAGCACGTGCGGCACCACGTCGTCCTCGCAGCAGGTGGACAGCAGCATGAGACACACGCCGGCAGCTTTGCACGGGTTCCAGTCGTCGTCGTCGTCGTTCTCGTCCTGATAAAAGCCACGACAAACTTTAGGCTCTGACTCAATGCACATTAACACCTCTGAAAAGGAAGTTGCCATGCAGAAGAAATGCTGACTCATGACACATTCTAAAACACCTTTCAACTGCTCCCATTAGGGGTCACCACAGCAGATTATCGTCTGAATAGTGATTTGGCACAATATACAAGTGGTACAAGAGGGTTTCATTTGCCTATAGTCTACCAAAGGTTTTCACAGACGCAAGTCTGACTCTGGTAGAAAAGCAACTGGCATGTAAAAAACACAAAGAGCTTCACTTGATTAGTTCCTGTTAAGCCATATTATTTGAGTGTAATGCCAAAGCACCTTCACAGTTCCTTACATACAATAAAGATAGCAGGCGTGCTTTTGCTTCTCAGTTCACACGTTCTAGTTGATTTACTTTCAGAATATATCTGGTGCATTCTCAAGGCAACTCAACTGAATATAAACCTGATTCAGGTGGTCTACACTCTAGATGCACCAGTCTTGCATTAAAAAAAGTCAAATAAAGCTTACACTTCATTTGAGCTAGTCAGGTTTTGACTAAATAATTACTGTATAAGCAATCAAACTCTCTTGCTTTCCTTTACTGTCGCTTTGGTTCGATCTGATAAATCAAGAAAATAACACTGGAATAAAAAAAATTACATTCTAGATAATTAAAAGTTGTGTGAAGTACTCCAAAGCACTGGATTTCTGGTCTACATTTATTCCACTGCTACAGCATTTGGGGTGTGTGTGCGCAGTACCTGTTTGGTGAGCGTCTGTGTGAGGATGGGCACCAGGTACTGCAGAGCTCCCTTGGCATAGAACTTGCTGGTGTGCTCTGGTGGTCGTCCCTGTTCTGACGCCTGACAAATAACAAGAAGAATGTTCAAAACGTCATAACTGCTAAAATAATAAACATCAGCATTCCAAGAAATTGTTTTCCTGACATCTAAAGTGAGAACACCGTTAACATGAGGAGAGAATGATGGATGGCTTTACAGGAGTGCTTACCTCTGTGGCCTCAATGGCTAAGTCCATCTCCTCGTCACACACGTTGGACCAGAACTCAATCCCTTGTAAGGCAACTTCATCAATATCACTCTTCATGGCTTCTATTGTAATCTAAACAAGCAGAAGGAAGTACAAGGTTATAAAACTGCAAAATCTCAGGTCACACATTTTTAATAGAATAGACTTGACGCTGTTGACAACACCCAACTCACCGCAAAGAGTGCTGGGCCCATATATGTCTCCATGTACTGGTAATACAAAGACATGATCTTCACCAGGTTCTGTAATGCCGCCACTCTGACCTAGTGGGACAGAAAAGACCATCTGGTTACTCACTCAAATTTCCAAACGTTTTCCAAAACTTTCACACATGATCTGAACCTGACTGCTGTCCACTCACCCTGGTATCAGGACACTGTGTGGCTTCACAAACAACTTGCATGATAAAATGTCGCTCTGTCTGTTGGAAGAATGTTCAGATGATTAGAACACTTCACATTAGAAAAAATGAACTGGATTTAAATCAGAAAATGTCTGTTGAAATTTACTGGGGTGAGAACCATACAAGTGAAGGAAACAAATACCTCCTTGTCAAAGTTAGCTTTGGTGAACTCCAGCGAGTTGAGAAGTGCGTTGGTGGCGGCAAGTTTGACATTGTTGCTGGGTTCCTCTTTCCTCATGCCCTGGATAATGGCCGTGAGGATCTGGTTGGCGCTTTCCTGAAGCTGCTCAGGGTCCTGAAAATCAAAATTGGTAAAGTATTAATCATAAGATAAAAGAAGTTTTAATAAACAATTCTGTGCATTAATTTTGCAATTAAGTTTCTGGAAATCTTGCATTACAGCTAAACAAAATCTTAGAGTCTACATTAAGACTAAATTATTTGTATTTATACAAATGTATTCATTCACAGTCCGAGTTCCTCAACTAAGCAGTGCTACTTGAAACATCTAATTATTAAGGTCTTTGATAGTGACACTAACATACCACCCATGAAAATCCTGCAGCAGCAAAACTAAGCACTACTAGCCAGGTCTAGTGTTGTGATTGGTCTGGGTCACTCACAATGTCCTGGCAGATGTAGCCGATGGCTTCCAGTGTGGACTCCTTCATGTGCTCCGTGCTGCTGGGCATGGTCACGTTGGCCACCAGCTGGGGAATGAGCTCGGGCCACTGGCCAACTGGGATCTCGGCACACGCGATGCCGGCAACGCACTGCGAGGCCGAGCTGGGCCTGTACGTCTCTGTACCAAGAGTCTGAAGCACCTGGAGAAGAGAAAGAGAATTGTGGAAGCAAGTGAGCAGACAAGTATTTTGTTTAAATCCCTTAACCTGAACAGCTTCAAGAAATTTCAAGCAACATTTTCAGGATTTTCCAGGACTTCATAGCTGTAATTAATTCCACATATACTAGAATTTCTTATATTTTATCAAATTAAATCAGATGAGGTAGGCGATCAAGTTTGAGATAATTATAAAACACACTTTAATTGTGCCCTTAAATGTCCTTCTCTCTCCACAAAAAAATTCTCTGCTTTCCACTAGGGCTGGGCGATAAAACGATAACGATATGTATCGCGATAGACACGTGATCGATATCAATAAAAAATGTGTTCGATAAAACGTTCGATATTTTTTATTCTTCGGCGGAAGATAACAGAGGTTGCGAAGCTAGTTTGGTTGCATTAAAGGGATCCCCGACTAGTAAGACATGTTGGCCTCAGAAGATTAACGTTGGTGTCAGCTATGTAAATGCGATATAAAAACACTATATCTTTTTATTTTTAATAAAAGTTTTAGAAAATGTTTTCACTCATAGGCCGCCATTGTTGTTTACGTTTCAATGCATTCTGGGTAGTGACGTCACATGGTTGCTCTGTCCTCGACCTAATTCGCTTGACAGTACAGCGAGATGAACGCGTCTTCCGTTCAGCCTTTTCAGTTCGAGCCCGAGCGCACTGTAAATCAGGAGGACAACGCGGAAGACAGCACTCAAACTTTATATGAAAATGAAGAGGATCAGAGAGGTGAGGAAGCGAGAGTGGGGCAAAATCCATGGTGTCTGTGTGGCAACTGCTTGTCAGTGCCGACCGAGAGGGAGTGTTTGTTGGAAAGAGGGAATCCTAGTCGGGGATCCCTTTAAGCATTTCTTACATTTTCTTTCATTTTGCACCTTAAATGTTGAGATAATTGTTAAGTGTTCATTGTGACTTTAGACTTATGTTTACATTTTAATTATTTGAGTTTTCCATGGTTGTTGACATTTCTGTCTTAATACCTGAGGGGATTACGATCAGAAGAAGGTTAAGTTTAAAATAAAAATGTTTAAATGTAATATATTTTTCTCCTGGTCCTTATTTTAAATGGGTCATAAAAAATATCAATAATTATCGATATCGACCGATATGAAACACTGATATCGTGATACAGTTTTCAGCCATATCGCCCAGCCCTACTTTCCACCCGCTGTTCCACCAACCAGTGCACGTCAAAAATTCACGAACACAATCTAGCTTGAATAGAGACCTGAATAGTAATTTTTACTTTGCAAGAAAGACAACTCAATATGCACTCACCATATTCTTTTATCTAAAAAACAAACTAATCAGCATAGTGATTAATTATTAAAACAAATACAATTACAGTTACATGACTTTTATCCAAACAACTGACTATGTTAAAAATAATGTATTTTCAAGTATTAATCACCTATAAAAACCTTTAAACCAAATGAAGAGTGATAAGGAAGGTAGGTTACTTACATAGTTCTTGATCTCTCTGCGGGCATTGGCATCAATGGCTAGCCATCGCTGCTGGTACTGCGCTTTTATATCTGGGTCCTTGGATGTGAGCGAGTTCTTCACTTGCAGGCCAGCAGCGACTCGGGCCACATGGGTGTTGCCAGGATTGGCCAACACTTTGGAGAGCTCCACCAGGAATGTTGGCTGCACAAAATGAAATCAGACCTTAACCACAGCAATCAAACACAGTCAATGTAACATCTCACTTCTCACATCTACACGGGATTCATTTCAGCAGCAAATACCTGCGTCACAAATTTACATTATCTGAAATAGGCAGACTTCCTAACCCCGTTTCTAGCAAGTAGACTCTTCAGATGAGAATGAGGCAGCACCTTACAACTTGAAATCAATTTAGTCTGCAGCCATTAATACGGTTCAAATGAGCCCAGTGGAACCCACAAGACTTCTTTATTTGCTCTAGTCATTCTGCATTAGTAATTAAAATTGTGTTGCATGTGCATCTGGTTATTTGTCTGTTTTACGCATATATAAAATGTGCTGTCTCACTGCACATTCATGTAAGGTGAACACACAATACACACCCTCTAGTTAATCTTTTTTAATAATGTGTCCTCACTTATATTATGTATATAGTGCTCTGTTGTGCTGTATTGTACTTTTTGGTGTGTCACTGAACAACAGCCAGGGGTTAACTTCTGCACATCCTGGAGAATAACCAACTGGATTCATTCATAGCACTTTTAAATCTGTGTAGTTGTTTCACAGCAGCAACAACACTGCTTAATTAGCATTTTCACATGTGCTTGCATTCCCACTTATGTGAGGTTGAGATATGATAGTCACAACATAGTAGTTCTTCCAGTTGGAGAGATTTGTACCTACGTTTAAGTTACATTTAAAGCATTTAGCAGAGGTTATTGTTCAGAGTGACTTGCATTCCAAGCACAGACGATGATATCCTAGCAGCAACTTGGGGTTAAGGGTTTCGCTCTGGGACCAGGTAGTGCTGAAGGTAGGATCTGAACCCACAAACTCCTCATCCACTGCGAGTATCCTACCACTAGACCACAACCACCTACCTAGACCTCTTCATAAACGAGTATCCTACAACAGGATCCTAAATTGCTCCAGGGAGACTGGGCTTATAATTAAGAAATGGAAGTCACTTGAAGTGTCTACCACAGATGTAGAACTTAACTTAAGCCTTAAGCCTTGACTTAAGCCGTCTTGGTCTGTAACAGTTTTCCAAGAACCACTGGACATCGGTCAAATTACCAGTAAATAAGAAACTGATCGTCATATCTGGTGAAAATAAAGGTCAAAGGGGGAAAAAAAATAAAATCACAGTGCCATGCAACATGTTCCTTTACTAGTCGACGGGACAGCGTGTGTTGCTGTGACGCATCCGCGGTCTAGAGGGGGCGAGCGGAAGAGGCCCGGCGCGCCGGCAGCTAACGCGGCTAAGCTAAGCTCCATATGGCGCCACGGTTCAAAGTGAGTGCTTAAAGGGAAACGCCGCCCATCGGGCTAACGCGGCTAACAATTGCTGAAAGCTAACGGGTACTTTTAGCCCGAGTCGTGCACTTCTCACATGGGGATTTTGAACTCCACTTACCAGATTCTCAATCGCCGCTCGCTCCAAAAACTTCTGCGCTGCCTCCAGCTCATTTTGATCTGAAGAAAAAAAGACCGACACGAAAACTCAGTAAATCGAAACTTAGAGGGGGAATAGAAAAAGTTAGCAAAACTAGCCGGAGCCTATCTGGCTGACAGCAGGCTAACGCGCCAAGCAGCATTCGCCGGCTAGCAGGAAGCTAACAAGCATCGAACGATTAAACTCCGTTTAAAAATGCCACCGAGTTTCTAATCTTCTTGTCAGGTTCAACCCAAAATTTAAAACCCATCAATAAAAAGACAATTGCTGCAGAACTTCTTGCCAAACTCCGTCAGTTGTGTTCCGTCTTTTGACAAAAAAAAAAATCCCACCAACGGAAATCGTTCGACTGCCACCGTTTCCCGAAACAACACCCTTAGAACAGAAAAGTAAACAATGTGCTACAAACGAACATCACTCCAACCGTTTTAATAAAGTTTTACTAAGCGGTTGGCGTTAGTTAGCTGCCCGGTTAGCGAGTCCAGCCACTTCCCTGTAAGTTCCAGTGAAGCTAACGTTAGCCAAAAGGCTGACTAAAATTGCAATTTATAATAAGTAGTGTCTTATAAGCAATAATGAGCGTTGCGAAGCATCTGCATTGTTGTTTCTAGTTTATTTCTTAAACGCCGAAGTAATTAAGCTGGCTGGGTGTAAAAACCCATGGGCTAGCCGGCGTGCTAGCGGCATGCGCGTTTAAACGGCGCGAGGGCCGACGCCGCGCAAAGGGGCCGGTAAACGGCACTTTCTCCGCAAGTGTAACGTTCAGCCAAATAAAGACGTTTCCCAAACTACACGCACACACCTGCTCTGCATTTAGACACGTTTCAAAACGTATTGCGCGAGAATAGCGCCGGCCTCAGCACTGCAATGCTAACCCCGTTAGCACGTTGGCTCCCCCAAACGCGCCAGGCCTTATTTAGCGTTAGCGGCCATGCTAATACACACCCCTCCCAACCATCAACTTTTCCAAGCCTTAGCAAAAAAAAAATGGTAAAAACGCGTACGGCAACGCGGCCGCCTGGCACGAGCGAAACCGGTTTGGTGATAAAAGGCATAAAATGGCGTCAGGAAGGAAAGCGGTTCACCTGAAGATACTGTTTTTTCGAGAATTGTTATCAGCTCCATTCCGTCCCAGCCACTCTTCCACTGAAGTAGTCGGTAAAGCTGGCTAACGTTAAATCAGAATGCCGCGCACAACTCAAACCGGATTAATGTCAGTTCCCTCCGTGTATTTCCACCCGGCGGATCAACTGAAAAGTATCGGTAAAGTCAAACCAATGCAACTGCAGAGAGCGGGGAAGAGGAAAAGAAAAAAAAAAAAACTACAGTGCGTCCGCTTCTTTGGCGCGGAGTGACGAGTTTTTCGAGTCTTCGCTCTCCGTCGCTAGCAGGCTTTTAGCGGCTCGTTCTCGTCCCGTGTTGTCGAGAGGGAAAAGGCCGCGCGAGACTCCCGCGGAACAACCTCGCGCGCCTACGCAATAAAGGAAGACAAAAAAAAACTCGCCCTTCCGCGCGCGGCCAACGCCAAGTTTGCGCGTGAACGCGCGCGCCGGAAAACGCAACAGTGTCACAGTGTGACGCCAGGATAAAATATTGTTTTTTCATCTTTTTTATTATTATGGCATTTTGTTATTATATACCCCCTCCATAAATGCGAGTGCACTGTCTAATAGCGGTTTTGAAATAAACCCATTGAAATAGCTGTCACTTTTTCATACACGCATCCCAAACAGCAAATCTGATCTGACAGCGTAGACGAGTGCGTGAAATAGTTTAAGGATGACTAAAGGTTGTTGAATAGGAATGTGTCCAGACCATTAAAACATCCAATAAACTGGATATTAAGCTAATAAAAACTGTTAATATACATGAGCAAAATCTATAACATTCGAATTATTCAATTGAATCCTGGGTATTTGATAAAGTGGTATGTCATGAGTAAAAAATAAGAATAAATCATATGTTAGACATAGAATTTTCACTAGATATGTGTTCATAGTCCTTATTTTAACACTATAATTAAATATGGGTGATATGTCAATATATTTAAAAATCTTTCATACTAATACTTGAATGGCTTAAGTAAATGTCAGTCAGTAGGGTAAAATAAACTTGAGATTTTCACACATTGTGAGAACACCAGAATGTTGTGATATACTATATTTAAGTTTAGCAACTTGGGGTTAAAGTTTTATTTAAGGGACCAAAGGTGTGTTTTAGGCTCTACTGGGATTCAAATATCCAATCTTATGGTCACCAACACAGGATTTCAGTCTCTTAGACCTCTTACTTCTATTTCATAATCCTGTATGTTTCACATTTTAATGCTGTTAAGCTTCCCAAAAGTCTGTCTATTAATTATTCTGCAATGTTTTATTTTCACCTTCCAATGAGAACCTTCACCAGAAGCTTTTCCCAACACTCATAACATGCCAAAGCATATCAAAGCTCAGGACCTGGGATGACAGAGAGCCTGTTTTCTGTCCAGTTTTTAATTCTGATCCTTTTATATCAGACCAAACCTATCTGACAACAGTGAACGTAAAACATTTTGTTGATGTTTGTGCTCATCATATATATATATATAAGCATTCAAGTCCATATTTTATTTAACATAACTCATATTGCAGTCATTGTGAACAGCTGGGATTTCAATATACACGATAGTATTGTAACATTTTCTGCCTCCTTGCCCCACCTCAACCCCACCCGGCCCCACCCAGTCCCTCATCACAAAAATCCAACACTTCCCCTCTCTACATATGGAGAAAACTTTTTAACAAAACAAATCATCTTCCAATCCTCTACGAGCTGAAACCTGCGTACTGATACTGTCCGCTATTTCCATATTCTGTCATCCGGTCAGTCGTTCCATCATTCCATCACAAGCGTGCGTCATGTCGTCAGTGTCACTGTACAGGTCTCCTAACAAAACATCTCTGCGTTAATGTGTGTGTTTGTGTGTGTGCTGTCAAGTCAAGTATGTGTGTCATGACGTTGGGTTTCCATCTCGCAGGAGCTCATACAACTTCAGTGTTCTGCTGAGCTCAGCGAGTCTCTAAAGCGAGAGTTGATCGGGGACGAAGTGGAGGTTTTCTTCAACTATGGACCGTCTGCGTTGGAGTACGTCGGTCAGTCGAGTCGCCACATGAATCTCAAAAAGAAACAACAAAAAAGTGGGCACCAGCACTGTGGCATTTGTTTTCATTTTCTCTTTTTTTTTTTTTACTGCCGTGGGATTCTCTGAGCAACAATTACTGACTGTTCAAGCTAGCTTTTTAAAAAACCTGCACAAGCTTCACCCTCTCGACATCCCACCCGTACCGCACCACCAAGCCCCGCCCACCTTCCCCCCTCCCCCTTTCTCTCTGCTGTCCGAGTGTCAGTCAGTGTCTCAGCGTGTGTAAACGATAAATGTGTCTTGGGATGGAGCGGCGGTCAGGCGGGGCACTATTTCAGACACCGCTCGAAGTAGGTGGCCCCCACGTAGCCCCCGCGCAGCGACCGCTGCACATTCTGCTCGAAGAGCCGCCGGTTCGTCTGCAGAACCTCTGCCGCCTCTTTGTTCAAGGGGTCTTCAGGGTTTGGCTCCTAGGGACAAACAAGAGCAGGTCATTGGTATCATAAGAAGTAAACTTGCAGAAATAGTCAAAAGTCAAAATCAAAGCAAACGTCATCTGCGCTATATACTGTACAGGTATACAGTGAGACGACATGGCTCCAGTTTTAAAAGTGCAACAAGAAACTGAATAAAGAACAAAAAGTGTACATGGAATAAACAATATATAAATAGAATACAATATATACACTTTAAACTAAAAATTGAGTATTAAATATAAACTTTAAACCAGAAGTAGAAAGAGAGACAATTAGGATGCAGTATTTACCTACAACTATGGTCTTGGAATTAACTATTGCACTGAAAGTGCATCAGGTTAAAAATCTAAATTTGTATAATTAAACTAAATTTGTATCTATAATTTGTATAATTAATTTCTATAATTCTTTCATTTCTATAATAAATTGCTATAACCAGTCTATTAATAAAACTCCCAATGCATTTCAAAATAATAATTAACATAATAAGGCATGCTATTTAATGGCACTAGCTACATTAACTTATTTTCAGGTTCCATTTTTTAAATGTTGAGCTGGGAATCCAATAAGAGGGCTTGCTAATACAATTTAAAATAAAAATATGTAGAGCATATGTAAATCAGTTGAAACCTGATTTTTCCAATGCCAGTTTATTTTTGTGCAAGTGGAAAAAAAAGTAACACACACAATAAGTTATTATAGTCATATGGCTGTATGGAATACAGAAAACTGACTCCGGCAGTGCAAATGCCTTATACTGTACATACTTGCACACTTGAGTGGAGTTTTTTGTTTTATTAAAAAAACAATACATTTTCAATCATCCTTGCAACCTATTAAGTGTCATATGACGCTATCAAGGTTCCCAAAAGTCTGCATATGTCCTATGTGATTTTCTTTATCACTCTGAAATGCATTATTTTCACCTTCCAAAGAGAAATGTGGAACAAATCAGATTTTTTTCACAAGCTTTGGACTTTCATTTTTTTACTACTAAAGGTAGGCGGTGGTTAGCGCTGCCGCCTCACAGCAAGAAGGTCCTGGGTTCGATCTTATAGGTACTTAATATAAATGAAATGTATTTTGTAGCATGACGCTGTCCCTATGCCTTAACACAGTACATCAGTTATATAGGTTATATTTTAGATTAAATGTGTAGAAAACATTGTTGCTACTTCTGTGATGCCTATTTTTCACAATGTCGATATTCACTTGTGGTTTTGTTTATCTTTTTTTTTTTTAACAGGTGTCCCAACTCACCTGTAAGAACAAGTACTGAAACTTGTCATAAAATTAATTTTGCCTCAGCAACAAATGATTAAATACAGCAGTAACTGATAAGCTCTGATATTATTGGCTCTGCTTTCAGTAGTGGGAAGTAGATCTATTATTGCTATATAAAAGTTATTTGATTTGACAAACTCTGGTACTGCTTAAGATATTAATATGAAACACATTTTTGCCATTTCCTATCCAAAACACCACTCTCTCTTGTCTCTGAACCTGTAAACGAGTGGTGTGGCGAAGGACTGCAGCACGCATAAACCCTCCTCTAAAAGAGAATTAAATACCCAAAAGTCTGGTTGTTCTTCTCTTACAACAAGTGCAACAGATCCTTTACATGTAAAGGCACAAACACAGAACATTTATCAAATTGATACGCAGTACCACTAAGAGTAGTAATACAATTAAAATCTTAATAATACTCCTCCCTATTCACATGCCAGTCTCAGCACATCTCACTATAAGAGATATACAATGCCGAACTATGGAACACCCACAATTTTTGCTTAATTTGTTACCCAAAATCAGAGTAGCTGTCTTCAAGTTCATATCTTGTGCCCATTCGAATGACTGGTATATGATGATGGTGCAGAACATGTAGCTTTGGCTTTATACAGACCATTTTAGTGGCGGCATCACTTGTCTCAATTCTCACTATAATCACTGAATATCACCCATGCTCACCTGTTGTATACCTGTTGTATATCAAGGCAGCTTTCTATACAATAGAAATCTAACATATTACAAAAATTCAGCAGCAAATTTAATTCACGTTTTCATTGCAAGTCTCATTAGAAAATATCCTGAAATGGTTCGACCTGTTTATGACAAACTAGCCCATTTAAAATGTTCTTAAACCAAATAAGGCAACTTTTTCTCAAAAGTGAAAATGTATCCTCCACTCACTAAGAATAGATACTGTAGTCCGTATATGATGGAGTTAATTGTCAACACAGGCTTCCAGTCTTCTCTGAAACAGAAAGATAAAGAAGCATTATTAACAGTCATGAGCTCCAGTTAACTCACAGTACTGCTGTCATGATAAAAGGTTCCATAGCAGTTGGTCTCAGCCCCATTCCTGGGGACATCGGGATTGTGGACATGTTCTGTCGTTCCTGCCCTATGTTTTTCCCGTAATACAACTCAGCGGTACAATTGTCAGCCAAAAATACAAAATATTCTTTCTGCTATTTATGTGACATCCATCCCAGATGAGTGGAATACACCTTTCATTCAGTGCTGTGAATCAGAAGTATGTAACATTATGACTTGCACCTTACCTCAAAATATTTAGACACACATTGCCCTCCAGGTCAATATTGGGGTGATACACCATCGTTTCACACTTCACTTTCGGGGGATCATGAGGGTAGCCTTGTCCTACCTGTCCAAAAAAAGAAGGCATGCAATGAGGAATTAAAGAAAGAGGGCAAAAAAATCTCAAAATCAAAACAGATGCACATAATCAAGCTTGTTTTTCATGGATGCCTGTTGTGTTTAATTCTTGAGGAGAGTATTGATGTGCAAATAAACCACAGACAACAGGCATGTATCTTTATTATTAACAAAATAACTGCTGATTACTTTTGAAGACTGCTAGAGTTTCTAGAGATGTAAACCTTCACAATTCGATTTGATTACAATTATTAGGTCAGCGATTCAATTCGATGCGATATCTCGATGCATTGTGATGCAGGCCGTTAATTTTTCTACATTACTTCACATTGCAGCCATAGTTGCTACCGAGATGTTCTTTTTAACTTGAACTTTTATGTCATGATATAATTCAGGGGTTTTAAATGCTTCTGTTCCAGGTGCTACCGCTCAGACTAAGCAGCCTGGGTATTTGTATTTGTAATACTTTGTATTGCTTTTTAGATATCTGCATTAAAGTAATTATTCATAAAGATGCCCAAATCTGGAAATGTTTTGGAATTTTTAAAAACGTGATTTCGCAGTGCATGTCAAAATGCTGCCGCGGACCACTAGGGGGCAGCAGACCAGGGGTTGAAAACCTCTGTTATAATCGATTAAGGTTTGCCATTACACTGGTGCAAAATCGTCCACCTCTGCATCGATTATGCAATTTCAACACCCCTAGTAGTTGCACTTGGTAATAGACAAAGAGGCCATAGGTTGGAGTCTGGCTATATCCAAATACGTTCATTTACATTTACATTTACAGTATTTAGCAGACGCTCTTATCCAGAAAAAAAAGGTCAGACAGACACACGTTAGCAGGTAGGTTTTTTCTTTTTGGGGGGGGAGGCGTGGGTAGGACAACATAAAAGGTAAATTAGTCCCCTAGATACTCTTTGAAGAGGTGTGTCTTCAGACGACGTTTGAAAACAGCGAGGGACTCGGCCGTTCCACCACTGAGGAGCCAGCACTGCAAAGAGTTTCGATGCATGTTTTCCTCTTCTCTTAAGTAGAGGTGGTTCCAAACGAGCAGCGGTTGATGCTCTCAGAGGACGAGAAGTGACACGTTGTTTAATAAGTGCTGATAGGTAAGGAGGTGCAGTTCCATCCTTGGCCTTAAAGGCAAGTGTTAGGGTTTTGAACCTGATGCGAGCAGCCACAGGGAGCCAGTGCAGGTTCCGCAGCAGAGGTGTGGTGTGTGAGAATTTAGAAACGCCGAAGATAAGTCTCACAGTTGCATTCTGGATCAGTTGAAGTGGTCGTGTTGCTTTCATTGAAAGTCCAGCCATTAGGGAGTTACAGTAGTCCAACTTAGAGAGAACCAGGGACTGGACGAGAAGCTGAGTAGCTTCGGTAGTGAGAAAGGGGCGGATTCTTCTGATGTTGTATAGAAGATATCTACAGGACCTAGTGAGGTAGCTAATGTGTGAAGGGAATGACAGTTCGTCATCCAGAATGACACCAAGGTTTCTTGCCGTTTTTGAGGGGATGATAACAGAGTTATCAAAAGAAATGGCCAGTTCAGACCTCTGATGTAATCGGGCCCAGGATTATTGTTATGATCATTATTTTTAGAAAAAGTATCCCAGCTTTAATAGTTCAGTATATTTACACAACATTGTCAGTAAACTATGAGGCAAAAACCAAACATTCATTAATCATAACTGAGACAAAATGTTCAATTAATTGTGATATTGATTTGACGCCATATCGCCTAGCCCTACCTTTAACGCCAAATTGCTCCAGAGAGACTGTCCCTGTAATTAGGGAGTGTAAGTCACACTGGATAAGAGTATGTGGTATATGTAACCGTTGGTTATGCTGAACTTCAGATGGAATATTACATGACATTAGCCAATCAGGATTGGACGTCTCAAGATTTAAAGAAATTTATTTTTGCACACTAATGCCCCCCAGGAGTGATAAGAATGCTACAGTACTTCCCTTTGTGTTACTGGTTCAGTGAAACACAATGCGGCGCAGGGAACATGGAGCCCAGCCAAAGCTGGACCAGTGCAGCGTCTGCAATTCTAACCTGTAGTGCGATCAGCCTGAGAGCAAACTGGCTTAACACTGGCTGAGGAATCAGTATGTGAGTGAGTGATTTTTTTTTTAATAGTAGTATGCTGTAGTATGTTGGGTTTTGAGGGTTATGACTCATGCAGACAGCTTACCTTAAAGCTGAAGACAAACTTGCCTCCTTTATAGAAGCCCTGAAAAATAAATCAAAACTGTTTGAGTGGGACAGATAACATACAGGATGTGGGGCTGTGGCACCAGATTGCACTTTTTATTCCATCACATTCCTCAGGTTTGCGATTGGATTGAGACGGGAGGAATTTGGATGTCAGAGCAAAAAGTACATAATAAACGTGGTATTCATGAACCTCAGGGTCTTGGGCAGCCAAGACTAACTGATTTAAAAGGTCAAAGAACATCAGAAGGTCTGGAAAGGCAGTTGAAATAATTTTAAGTGTCAACATACTAAGCAAAAAATTCTGCACTGCCCCTCCTAACTATAAAAAGGACCCTCAGAGGTGTTTTAAAACTGGACCTAAGGAAGGATGTCTGTTTTCATTCCTGCTTTCTGCTGAATAAGGCTGAGTTCTTGTCTGCTATCTAGCTGGGTAATAGATGGTAGCAGAGCAACCTGACTGTTCTGCAACCATCAGCTCTGTAACGCAGCTTGGTCCAATGAACTGTGTTGTGACATACTACCCACATTCTTGTGTTTATACTTACCTACAAGTTTTGCCATAGACACTTTTCAGTTCTGGTGGTATGACCTTTGTTGACCTCTTGATGAGTCTTGACTAACACCCCAAAGCTCCCCAGACAAATCAAGCATAATCAGGATGTGATGGAATAACAAGTCTCAGGCACCTGGTTTGCATGTAAAGTCCTGGTACCAGATACCATGGAACACATTTAAAGCTCCTGTAGAGTCCAGGGCTCAGCAGGCTAGAGCATGCAAAGGACCAAAACCCTATCTACAAAGTATGTGGTCAAAATGGTTTGGCATATCATTGTAAATTTGGTTTTGTTGCTTTTTTTCATATTGTGTCTGATTTTAGTGTGTTAATCAAATAATTGACAAAGGTCTCTGACTTACATCCCATCAACTTCAAAGCATATTTAACTAGCAAGTGAGGCTATGGTTAGAGTTTTAGAGATTATACTGTATAATGCTACAATAAATTAAGTCCATGACTTAAGTTTGTTAAGTAAGACTTTTACTTCTGACCAACAGAGAGAGCAACTAGAACAGAAGAGCAAGTTGAGGAGGAGCATTGAAACCTCGTCTGGTGAAATGATGAGTTTAAAGTTCAGTAGATCATCCTGGTCAGGAAAGACAATCTCACACGTCTTTGGAAGATTCAACTCGTTGATGTCTATGAAAAAAGGAGAAAAAAAGAGAGATCAAGTTAATTACTTATCAATAAAGGAAGACTGACCACTGAAGCTCTGGCCATTTTGATTATTGAAAAGCAGTTTCAAGTTAGTAATAAACTACCCTGGTTTATATGGCTGGTTCTTGGCACTTTAATCGCTGAAGACAAATTTGGAGAACAGATTCCTGAAGCTGAAAAGCCTACTAAAAATCAAAGAGCAAATATATCTCATTTGGCTTCAGCACAAAAAGCATCTCTACAAACTATAAGTGCCCTATAGTTGTGTACACAGCCTAAAAAGCTCTTGCCCCTTTTGCCTTCCTAGTCTCCAGTCTCCCTATGGGTCCTCACTGTTTCTTCCTCTTTCCTTTGGTAGACATAGTTCAGCCCACATTGAGTGTCACATCATTTTCTGGGCGTACATAACAATAGAGACAGTAGATCAATTCAACCCTGCCAATTAAAGCAGCCCAGGTCAGGAACACATTATTGGTGCCAGTCAATCAACTGTGACAATGTAAAAAGTGCAATCAGACCTATGCGCACAGTCCAAAGTGCCCAGCATTTTAACTCTGACCTTACAGAGAGATTAAGCAAAAAACAGAAAGATTTTCTTCTGGACAAAGGTCAGATACACCAACAAGAAAAGTAGATAAGGTCCAAACAGAACAATAGGGATGGGCAATAACCAAATATATACCAAAAAGCAACATCTAAAACCTCTCACTGACTTAATCTTGCTCATGCCAGTTAAACAGATTATTTATCCAATGGTGTGTGTTTATGAACTGTCCACTTTGCATTCCATGTTGCATTTGTTCACATGCTTCCACCACTTTGGAAGATATCCAGAGCGACATCCATTTCCTAATTACACTGAAAGTCTCAGTGGAGCAACAAAAGGCCCAAAAGTGGTTGTACAGGAAATCGAACCTCTGCTCTTATGGTTACCAAGCCAGGGTTTTAGACATTTAGAGCAGGGGTCGCCAACCAACTGAGCCACGGACCAGTGCGTCCCAGGCCACACAAAAAGTATAAAAACTTTTATGTAATTTTTATTGATCATCGCAGTCTCTAGGCTGTTTTATTTTGGAAACCACTTCCATCTGTGGCTCATATGTGACGGTAAGGCAACTTGCTTGGTGAAAAGGTTACATATTATGCACTTTATTGTGTTTTGTTACACGTCTCACCCCATCCCCCTTGGCCCACGTAAAATTTGTCCGAAATAAAAATGGTCCGTGGTGCCAAAAAGGTTGGGGACGCCTACTCAGACCACCTGTGGCCACAACACCCCTATTATTTACTAATATGAATGACCATTCATGATTTGTAATCGAGGTTTGAAATTCACTAAACTGAAGTCATGTCATCCAGTGCTACTGCAAATTAGACTTTTGATTTATAAAAACGGTAAATGTAATTTCCTGATCACTAAGAGTCTCTTCCGCTATGGTACCATTTCATCAAAAAAACATGAAAATATAGAGCACATGCTACATAAAAATAGCTAAATATAAAAATATCCCTGATTATCAAGCGTGTCCCAAAAAGTTCTATATAGAATAGTATACTCTTTAACTCTGATCTCACAAGACAAACAAGGAAAAAAACAACAGGTGGAGTCCAGTAGCCAAGACAGGCTTGGGTGGTCAGGTGTGTTCACCATGACTGTAAGAAACACCAATGGAATGTCAAAATACAAAGTATGGCACTTTCAGTTTCAATGGGACATTGCTCCATTCAGCAGCTTGTCTATCAGCTGTAAAACCAGAAACAACACGGATGTATTGCTATCAACAAAAAATAATAGCATAACTCAGAGTACAAATTTATACAAAATTGGTTTTATTTTAAACCGGCAGCATTTGTCGTTTCCCTCGCTCTTTACTACTGACAGAAAAAAGGGAAAAACTCTCACACATATGCCACTTATGCCCACACTCCCGCCCACATAGACAACTCCTGTGCAAGTCTGTGAGACACATATAGTTGAGATGGTTGTGTTTATATCTGGAGTAAACAGGGAATGATCCTTTAGCTAGAAGTCAAGTGCGAAAGTGACTTTCTGGTCGAGTTCAGAAGACTCCAGCTGAAAAGCTGGGAATTTAGTGTAGGAATTTTGTTTTAATGAAGACATGTTGCAAGGAACAGAATCAACAGGTGTAATTACCACCATCAAATTTAATTACGCATTAGAAGGTTTAAAATATATTGTATTATAATTATAATTTTGTAAACTGTATGTAAATTCTATGTGTATTTTTGTACTCCATAGAAACTGGTCTTCTAGTCCCACTGTATGTATAAGTCTATAGTCCATACATAGCTGAGTTTACTTTGACTAAAACATGTTTTGTGTCCTGACAATTGCTCTTCTGACTACAAGGCAAACAGCCACACAATATTAAGAAAACTAACTTTGTGGTGTATTGTGATATTTTTTTAAAAAGTACAGATTTTTAGCCAAACAGTTCTGTTTGGATTTTGACGATTGTTTCCATTTTTTCATAAACTGGTGAAGAATGATTTCAATTTAGCAGGTGGTTGTGCATCCTGAGCCTGCATTTCACCCACTATCATCAAAACCTTAAATTGGAGTAAATTATGTTATCAGGAAGAGTTTATTGAATGTATTGTTATGACCTCAAATCAATTTTGCAACTAACTTAACACTTTACTGCGATTATGATTAATAATTTGTTGTTTTGGGGTATTTATTTGTTTTTTGTTGTTCCCAGACAAGGTGGTACTGTAAATAAGCTCAACTCTTAAATTTGGTATATTTTTTCTAATGGAAAAAGTGCACAGTCACATGACAACACACACTTCTATGGAGGAGTACATGAACACACACTGGGGAAAGTATTTACAGAATTTTTTAAATAACTGAAATAACAGATTATGTCGGTTATAGGTTCTGAATGTTGATTTCGATTCATTTTCTATTAATTGCCCGGCCCTATGTTTGATGCTATTTGTCATACTTTACATTGCACGGCCTGCTAACGTCCTCGCTGAAACAATACCTTGTGCAGCCCTAATATCAAACTCCAAAGAGCTGCTTTTATAATTCACACAATAAACAAGGGCAATAAAATCATTTTAGTGTAGGATTGCAGAGGGGAAGGACATGAAATCACATGTACGATGAAGCCCATACTTTCAGCCATCAGGTGTACTGATCAAGTGAGGTGAAAGTACCTGCACTGTAATGACATGTTAACAGACATATGACACACTATGACTAGGGAAATTATCTTCAGTAAGTCATGCCTTATTCCATTATCACTACATCACTATCCGGCCTGTAGGACCCATTTTTGATGTACCCCATTACAGTCAATAAGTCCTCTAATTAAAACCAAAAAGCCTGCCTATTAAACTGCAGGCCATGAATTGTTGTATTATTGTTCCCTGTTTGAGCCACTATACGATGAGAACAAGGCCGTCAGCACTTAGAAGATGAACAAGACCAATAAAAAAATATTTAAACATTAAGCTTTATGATTTCTTGGACTATAAATAGATAAGAGATTTGATCTTACGGTTAACTCTGATCATATTTAGTAAAACTCGATACTGTGTTCAACTTTTAGCTACACAACCGCCGGCTACAGCAAACTATAACACAATTGTAGCATATCTAGTGGACCTGCTAATGTTACAGAGTGACTGAGAAATTAGCATTTAAAGACAAGCGCTAACTTTGTTTATATGAGGAAATAAGCTAGTTGGCTAGCTAGCTACGTTGTGAAAATAGTGTTGCGCTTAAGAATGAAAAGCTCGCTGGTTTTTGTACAAATGTACCTTGGAGCTTAACTGTCAGCTAAACACGAAGGGCTTAAAGTAAGTTAACGAAAATTCCCACCAGTGAAAAAGAAGGTCGCGGTGTTTGTTTCGATTTTAGTTTAACGACTGTGACTGTAACTAGCTCGCTAGCTCGCTCGCTCTTGGTTACAGAGCGCAGTTTTGCCAGCTCCATCGAGCTACGACGTTTCCTTTTCGTCAGAATTAACGTATCATGGGCCGTATTAAGACAGCACACCTATTTCTCAGCCCAAACAACGATGATTGTCCATTTCGATCCGCGTACGAAGCATTAGAATTTGGGCGAGATGTACAACGGGGCTGCCCGTCGTTAGCCTGCTAGCCGAGCGCTAGCCGAACCTTCACGTTACCTTTCTGTATTCGTAGCTGGGCCGCACTTGCTTTTTTACCCCCGGCTCCTGTTCTGTTTCCTCCAGCAGATTCTTCATCTTTTTTCTGCTGCTTTAACGAAAAAAGCTTAATCATTTTCTGTTAGTTTGTGCCTGAAAACCCTCGGCTCCTTGGCTGAGATGCGTGAGTGGTGGAGGTGGTGAACGTAAGGCTCTGTGAGCCGAGTGTACAGCTCCGCGGGTGAAGCTGCCGGTGCCTGTGGGGAAGCGGAACATGAGCCACAAACGCGGCGCCTAATGGAGGGCCAAGGAGCGCTCGGCTCAGCGCCACAATGCACACTACTCAACCTTTCTTTCTTTTCTTTTTTTAGTTTTTTTTATTATTATTATTAATCTTATTTATTCTGTGTTCCTTTCTTTTCTTCTCTCTTTTTCTCTCTCCGTTTTCTCTCAGTGGTTTTCATTTCTTCCCTTCATATTTCTTTCAATATCCATCCACTTCTTTCTTTCCTCATTTATTCATCTATATTTACACTTGCTTAATCTTCTTTTCTTTCTCCTCTATTCTTTCATTCTTTCTCCCTCTATTTTTCTTTCTGCCTTATTTATATATCTCTGATTTTCCTTGCTAGATCGTTTTATCTTTTCTTTCTTTCTTCATCTCTCTTTTTCCATACAATTTCTTTCTCTCTTTTTTTATATCTTTTTTTTCATAGGCCATAGTGTCATGATCTCATACTAAAAAAATAAAACATTGCTAAATGAAATTGAATTTTATGTATTTGCTTTTCCTAATTTCTGCGTTCTATTACACACTGGCTTCAGGTCAGGTCTCTTTGTATATCCCTTTGAGGCAAAAATCTAAGAATGTTTGAATGTGTTTTGTGTCTCTTTGATTTTGTGTGTTGTGTTAGAGACAGAAATACTGATTAGAAGTGGGTTAACCCAACTGGTTCAGAAATACTGTGTACAACAGAAGTTTAGCCACAGTTTGTACAACAAAAGTCTGTACAACAGGGGTAAAATTTGTTAATGTAGTGTTTCTGATGTTCCTAGCTATTGGTAACTGTTCAATCTGCATAATTCAGGCAGATATTACAGAAAACTTACGGTCAATGTGGAGAGACTGGGAAGGTGTCTTTATACCTAAACTAACAAACTTTAGAAAACATTGATATTATACTTTTCATTTACATTCACAGAATTTAGCAGACGCTCTTATCTAGACTGGCTTCAGTTTTACCAATGAAAAGGACAGTCTTTCTGGAGCAATTTAGGGTCAAACGTGCTGCACAGGATTCCATTGGTGCTAGTGCTGGAGGTAGTTTTTAAACCTATGGCCTCTTGGTCGAGAGGCGAGCATCCTATTACTAGCCCACTGCCATATATTCTATAACATGCTGGCAGGTGGTGAGAGTGTGTAGTTATGTCTTCAACAACATCAAACTTAACACAAGAGCTCCACAAGGTTAAGTATTCAGCCCTACATTTTATACTCTATATAACCGTGACTTTGTGACCACACACAGCTCCAACTGCAACTATCAGACAGGTTACATGGACGAGGTGGAGAACCTGACTGTGAGATACCAGGAGAACTGCCTCCAACTAATTGTCAGCAAAACCCAAGTAGCTGATGATGGACTTCAGCAGCAGTCCTACATTTCCCTGAATATCAATTGGACTGGATTGGAGAGAGTGAGAAGCTTCAAATATCTGGGTGTTCACAAGATGCAGTGTCTTTACCACCTGAGACAGCTAATGAAGTTTCAGGTTTCTGAAGTGATCCCGAGCACCCTTTACCCTGGAGCTGAGGAAAATGTCCTGACACAGAACATCACATCCTGGTTTGGTAACCACTTTGTACAGGACATTAAAGGAATACAGAGATTGATCTGTACAGCCAAGCAATGCACAAGATCAGATCTACCATCTCTGAAGGACAGGGGCAGCGGGTAGTGCAATGGTTAAGGAGTTGGTCCCATGATTAAATGGTTGCTGGTTCAAGTCCTGGACCAATAAAGGATTCCACTGAGGTACTCGTGAGCACTGTACCGTTCCCAAGCACAGCTCCCTGAACTGAACACTCTTTTGAATATTTCAACACATGTTGTTCTTGTATAACTATGCATGTAACAAATAAGGACTCATGAATCTTTAATATGCCCATTATACAGATATAGATTATATTTGTAAAGTATATTTCGGGATATGTTTTGCAATATATATATATATATATATATGTTTTGGACATTTTTGCTATATATTTTGTCGGATTTAGCCCTTTCTTAATGTTTCACTTTAATATTTTTATTTGTTAACCTTTATTGCATAGTTTCAGGATCTCAGAACTAAGGTGAACTAGGTAAATTCCACTATACATTGTACCAGTACAACTGTGCAATCAAGTATTGATTTATATTAAGAGATAGAGAACATTGTTTCTTATAACTGTAACTCCTTGTAAATGTAGTCTCATGATATTAGGCCTGGATAAATGACAATTAAAGAAATTAAAAAAGCATAGTGACCAAAACATTAACAAGTTGGAGTGTAAAGGGATGAACATAGTATTTTTGCATAACATGCATGAGTTATGTTGGGTATATATATACAGTATATACCCAACATACTCATATATTTATTTATTTATTGTAGGCTGGACTGTAAACATTTCTTTATATTCTCCATCCAGTGTCTTATTGAAATGTGATCTTACTGAGCCTCACAGCGAGAAAGGTCCTGGGTTCAATCCCCAGGTCAGCCACAGGGCCTTTCTGTGTGGAGTTTGCTTGCTGTCCCCATACTTGCATGGGTTTCTGCTGGGGGCTCCGGCTTTCCTCCCACAGTCCAAAAGTGTGCAATACAGGTTAATTGGCAACTCTAAATTGGCACGATTGTGTGAGTTTGGTGTGTGGGCGCCAGCCCAGGTTGGCCCCCGGCTTGCGCCAGTAGTTTCCGAAATAGGCTCTGGTCCCCCACCAGAGATTAAGCGGTTTGGATAATGAATGAATGAATGATATTACTGGATCACACTCTGGGATCTTTGAAGGCAACTCTCGTCAGATAAAACATTAGATGAAACCTCTCCCTTAAGCAAATAGTAATTTTTTTGCCTCCACATCAGTACATACAGCTTGGTAAACTGGCAACAGCACACACATGTATTTGATTAGAATAAAGATTAGAATTGACTTTTAGTGACTGAAGGAGTCATACACCACCAAAATAACATGATCCATTGCTGCTCTTTGATGGACGACACTGACCTCTGGAAAGTGATCTTTATAAATTATTCCTTAAGGCTCCAGAATAGCTCTCCTAGTAAGCAGGTTTTTATAACAATTGGCAAGAGTATTGATATTGCTGCCAGTGGACTTGACCGAATAATCATTTTGGTAAAAGAAAGCAATGCTGGACAAAGTGCATCTCAGGTCCCCAGTAAAAGTGTGTGACTGATGATCAAGTCATCAGATGAAAAGAGGATATATGTGTGTACATAGTAGAGAGAACCATTTTTGAATTGCGTAGAACAGTATCCAACTTTAGTGAGGGTAGAAATGCTTGTGCAAATAAACACTGTGACCAGAATACTGGAAAAACATTATTTAAGGAAAATGTGAAAGTGAAAGTGAGTGATTATTTGTCAATGTGAACACACCGCAGCAGGGCACAGTGCACCACAACGAAATGTGATCTCTGCATCTAACTCATCCGTGAAGGAGCAGCGGGCAGCTAACAAGCGCCCAGGGAAATCTTATTTTAAAATGATCATTATAAAATAGAGCAGTTGGTAGCAACTGGTTAGGGAGTTCGTCCCGTGATCAGAAGGTCACCGGTTTTAATCCCGATGGGGACAAAGGACCGGCCCCAAGCACTGCTCCCCGAGGGCAGTCCATGTCATCTGCCCACTGCTTTATTGTGATGCACTCTGTGCTGTGCTCTGGTGTGTTCACAATGACAAATAATCACTCACTTGCAACTTAACTTTCAAAATTTAACTTGTATGTAGAGGTAATATTATTTATGTAATATAGAAAATACCAAATTACAAATGTTTATCCATTTTTAATTTGTTAAAATATACCAAAATCCATCTTATTTGATTCCTCCAATTGAATAAATCTGGCATAAATGTTGACAGACTTTATTATTTTCTCACATAAACAAGTGACGACGATTTAATCGCTTAGAAACTTGCCACTCAAGCGAGCGCCAGCGCCCACAAACAACTACATTTCCCGAGAAGCTCTGATCCCCGTGATGAGAAAGTGGGAGGGGCGCCCGTATTTTTCCCCCATATTTTATTTACTATTTATTTATTTCATTTTTAAGGCAGAAATGGAGGACGATGGCGTCTTATGTGTCATCGGGACCACACAGAGGAATGCTTACGAATGAAAATATCACGCGAAATGGCATCTGACACGAGCGACATCTCGAGCAGATTTACACAATAGAAATGAAGAGAACAATAGCCACGTTCATCCGTCTGTTCAGTTTTCTTGCATTTTAATCGTTTGTGTGGGATTTTGACGAACCCGTATGAAACACCTAGACTGCTGAAAAGGGGGTTTCATTTTTTCCGCAATCACATTCTGCGAAACTGAGATGCCGTTCCAACGCTTTAAAGCCCTTAAGGTTTTAAGAGCACGTTGAAAGACGTGGGACTGGGTAAGGAGGGAGAGAGCGAGCGAGGGAGAGGGTCATAGAAAACACTGAATGGCACGAAACCACACTGTATTGCGCCTTAATAGATCATTGTTATCCAGCCAGTCGTTCAGCAGTCACTGGAACTACGTTGCGTTCTTCATCCAGCCTTGAAAGCCGAAAGGGGATTGATAGCAGTTTTCTTCTCGCTATTTTGTGGAAGAACCCATGAAAACGTGCCAAGCAGAGGAACGAGAAGCGACAAACGGCTACCTTGTAACAGCCTGGAGAAAGAAACAAGGAAGCAATTCCTCTATTCCCGTCTCCATCTAGCTCACCTACTTGCAAGCAAATATTATTTCTAATGCGCGTCCAAGGAGTATGCGACTCGGCACTAATAGGTGAGTGTTATCCAGTCTCAGCGCACTCATTTATCACAAGTGCTTGTTTTGAGCCTAGCTAGTAGCTAGCTCGTCCCCCGCGACAAGTAAAAGCGTCTACTATCCAAACTCGTTAGCCTGTTAGCTTCGCTGTAGTATTGTTTTTGGGCGCTCGCTAGCGAGCGAATGGCTATAGTCTTTCCCGCTCGCGCGCCAACAACGCACTGCTGCAAAAAAAAAAAAACCCACCACAAACGCGTTTACGGGAAATAAACTGGCACGCGGCATCTTAAAAAATGTTTCAGTAATTATTAACAGCAGCGTGTTTGCTGACTTGCTGCGTGGTCTTTTAAGCTAAGCTAAGTGCTAACCCTACAGCGCAGGTTCCAAATCACGTACTAGCGGAACGCGTAGTGCGCTCTTATTCAGGGACTCCTACCTGCCACTCAGTGATGTAGTGCGTTAGTATGGGATTCGGGACGCATCCTGCGTTAGCTTGTTAGCGGACCAACGCGAAAGCAATGAATGTTCTGCGTTTTGAGAGTTATTCTGGATTACGTAACGCGTGTTTTTAGATCGGAGCGGCAGTGTGGCTGAATGTCCACATGCAAGCACTTCTAAATTTGGCCACAAACGCTTTATACGATTCGTAAAGTCATTGATAATGAACTGCCCAGTTTAACTCGTAACGTTGCGTTAGCAGTCCTCATTTAACGCTAGCTCCATAGAGCCACGGCTAAGTGGAGCACATCGTGCTTTATGCTTCCGCGGTTATTTCTGCAGCACGTTGTATACATGCACGTTTCGACCTGGCTTTTTAAACCATAGACACAAAATGAGTGCTAATGGAGCACAACTGACAGTAAGATGCAGCAGAATCGTGCGTTGACAGCCCTCAAGATTCCTCCTCGTTGTGCCTTAACATTTTTGTACTGGAGCTCGTAGGGAGAGTGCTGTTGTCTTTCTCATAATGAAGAAACTGAACGTATTGCAGAAAGTCATCTGCATCTTGATCTATGGTTGAAGACTAGACTTGCCTTCATGTTTAGAAGTAGAGATTCAGCATTTGTCACATACATAGTTACAGAGGTATAACACAGTGAAATGTAAGCAGATTCTCTCATAAGAAGTGAATGAAGTTATGCAAACAGATGAAATGAAAGAAGTCCCAAATGATAGTATTTCAGTATATGCAAATATGCATGTGCTCATGTTGCTGTACGGCCATGTAAGTGCAGTGTGGATATATCTAGTGTATTTGGTTGTTGTTGTTTTTTTGCCTAGTTGTAGGATACTTGCACACAAGCTTCTGTCACCTTTGGGCCAATGAACGAGACCCTTAGCCCCAAGATGCAGGCAGACTGTAACTGAGAAATATGTTATTCTGGGTAAGAGCATCTAATTAATGGTGTGGTAAAAAAAATCCAGCTGTTTTATAATGATGCAGATCATAATTAATTGAAATCTGCACCCACGTCTTCATTAATAATTGTGTCTATTGTGTGACACCTAGTTGAGCTGCAGATTGTTGTTAACCTCCAGCTTCTCTTATTGTCTCTCTCAGTTTTGCTTCCTCTTTTTTTGTCTTCAAATTTGAGCCTTCCGGCACTTTTGCAGAAACTTTGCATATCTTGTATGTGGTCACTGCACAGATATTTGTAGTGTTTATTGGGTGAGTAAGTCGAGTTATTTTTGACATGTCAGCAGGATGAGCGACTTGCTCTCGCCGTCATTTATTTGCCAGAGCGAGTTTGTGAAATGTAGGATATGACGTACAAGGACTGATATCTTTTGTAAAGAAAGATTGATTCTACTTTTCTCTGCATGTTGCGCCCTGTTTTTTCTGATGAAGCAAAACATAATTATGCCTGGCTGAAATATCTAATTGAAAAGAGGAAAAGGGGCCTTTTTCACTTTCAGCTCCATGACTCAGCCTTTTTGACTGAACACTCACTGGTAGCGTATGACCTACACTCACCAGCCACTTTCTCAGAAATTCCTCCCTTTTATTGAGCCACTGTAGCCTATAGCCCATCTGTTGCTGTACATGACTTGTGTTTTCCCTCATCAAGTGGGCAGTTTTTGAAGAGTGTTTCAGCTGATGTTGGGTGACTGTGGATGGACTTCTGCTAAACTAGGAAGTGATCCAGATGTACATTTGCGTAATTAAGCTTTCTTAAGTTGTCCATCATGTGTATAATGTTAAATATACATGTTTCAGGAGCTCATTTATTGAGCATCCTTATATTGGTGTGGCCCAGTGTCATGCATCTTGTGGTCAAAATGCATTTTTTGCTTCCCTGGATAAACTGTTGGGTTTTCCTTCAAACCTTGGAGGCACAATCTTTAGGAGAGGGATTATTTTTCATTGTGAACACACCACAGCAAAGCACATAGTACACCACAGCAAAATGTTTTGAAATGACTACTGCATTTGGCCCATCTGTGAAAAAGCGGTGGGCACCTGATGGGCAAGGGCCCAGGGATTGTACCTTGCTCATGAGCATCTCAGTGGAACCTTTACTGGTCTGTGACTTGAACGGGGCCAACTCCCTGAATGTTAGACTACCAAGTATCAATCTATATCTATAAAGTATCTCTGTCTTTAAGCAGTATCTTTTACTTTCACATTTGTAGGCTAGTTCAGGTTTAAAGCCGCTGCTCGGCAACACGTGGTAGCATCCACATCAATCCCGTTTCTCTTGGTGACACTTCTGCCGAAGTGACCTCCTGCACTTGCCCTGCACCTCCCTAGTTGTGTTGTATGTCCTATTTCTAACCGTCAGTTCAGTGGAATGCAGTTGACAGGTAGAAGTTTCAGGTCCAGCTCTGCCTTATAAAAAAATTTGACAAACACTACAAATCGGACCAAATCTGGCCATAGTCCAAACGCTTTGGCGAAAATATCTGCAGAATTTGGAGTCGCTGAGACATGACTCTCGATTTATCAGGCCCGGGGCCTCCTCCAACCTCCCCTTCTTCCGTACCTTCATTGTAATCCCCCCTCTCTCACAATGGTGAGGCAGACACCGTTCAGGTTCTCTCCCAACTGACTGCAGCTTCTGGCAGTCCACCAGGGATTCAATCTGTCATCAGAAATAGGCAATAGGAGTGTTCATGGGAAAATAAAGTAGTCAGGCAGAAACCAATATCGGCAAACAATTTATTGCCTTATTTTAGAACAAGCTTGGAAATGCTGTTTTGATGTATATCAGAATTAATCAGTGGCTTGACCTTATGTTGCCCTTCATCACAAAAGTCACAGCGATTGTTACTTTCTCTTAGAATTTAACATCAGTTTTACTTACAGTGCTTAATAAAATGCACTTGTATGTCTTGTTTGGTAGAAACTTTTTTTTTAAAGGCTAGGTGAGGTTCATGGCCACGCCCACAGTGCTTCACCGAAAGCACCGGCTCTGCAGCATTGGGACGCCATTGTTAAAGGAAATATGAATAGGGCTCGGCATCACAGTGTTTTACGTGGGAACGAAACACCATCTGCCTGTAAGCTGAAACAAAACGCTTGTGGCAAGACACAGATCGAGAAGCGACTATTAGAAGGATTCTAAACCTAGATATGTCTTAGAACAGGCCTGGAAATCACATTAAGATGCTCAGGCAGGACAGGAATCACAACTGAGACTGTTCTGTAAGGAGTATGATGAGCATGTCACCTATAGGAGAAATCTCCTTTCCAGCCACAAGGCTACAGGTAACAGAACCAGCTTTGGAATAAAAGGACATTTAGTTACTCCCACAAGGTGTTTGTTGCTTAGTAGTTTTAATACAAAAAATATATTGGATGTCAAACTATGGTTACGTTTTTGTGAAAGGTTGTTCATTATTGTAAATTTCAAATCAAACAGACTGTTATGTGCACGATTATGCACATATGCAGTGTCAGATGTCTAGTGTTTCTGTGGGTTGTTGAGATGGCTATATCATGTTGTTATTTCACTGCCAAAAACCAGCTGCAGTTGTTAAAGTAGCAGAAGCACTAAGGTCAGGGGTTAGCTCTGTGGGCTGATCGTAGCCAGATCACACTCCGTTTTGAGAGTGTAAGTGTGTTTGTTACAAAATAAAACAGAACAAGCACGTTGTAGCTGCTGAAGTCGGCAAAGACCCACCTTGAGTGTGACAGATTGCTCCAGTCCTTCGTTTGCGAGGAGGGATGGCTGAAATGAGAGCAGCCTCTGGATATAGGGCGCATCCAAACACCAGGTGTGGCCACTGCTCTTGCAGCTTGGGGCTTGTGTCGTAGCCGCTCTCTCTTTCTCCCCGAACCCGAGCACCAGGAGTCCACATAGCATCTGTTCCTGCTCCGGTTCCAGCATAATGACGATGAGTGCATAACTTGCATCTGCTTTAGCTTTATGTGTGTAATGCATCTCGTGTTCTTTCATTCCTTAGTGGATGAGTTGATGACGACACCGTTCTGTGCTTTAGAGGTTTCGTTTTTGGGCTGGTTGTTGGGCCCTTAATGCAAATGATTAGTAGGGGTGCAAAGTATCTTCAACCTATTTTTTAAGATGTGCCATACTGATTAAAGCAAAGTAAAGCAAATATGTCATGCCAAACCTTCTTGGCTGCTGATACACTCCATTTCCATGACTTATCTCCAAGAGAAGACTGTCTGATATAACATCACTTTGATTTAAAGGTTCTTGGACAAAATTCAAGAAAGATTGGTTAATAGTAAAAGTCATTAGTAAATGTTTTTTATGTAACAAAAATCTCTCCAAATTGAGAGATACAATTCATTTGACTTTGATTGATCAGTTTATGTAATTCATTTAACTTGTATCAACATCTCAGTGCCACAAAATTCAATGATGAGCAAAGTGCAGTGATTTCTTTCCCTCCCTGGTTTTTAAGGCACTGTTTTGTCACCAAGCCATCGTTATTAAGGACTAACCTTGAACCAAGCTTATCCTTTTGAAAAGCGCACACACATGCAGTAACACACCATCAAAACAACTCCACATTTAATAGGATTTACAGTTCAATTGTAAACCTTTTTAATACAGCAACACTTCGGCCAGGAATGAAGATTCCAAGATAATAGGATACAAAAGCTTCCCTCAAAACTGACTACAAATATTAAATCACAATTTAATTATAATTTAATTATAATTATAATTATAATTTAATTGTTACCCGATACCCAAACCAGACCAATATCAGTATGAAGTCATTTTTTGCCATTTTTCCCCCTGCTAACGAGTATTGGTCTGTGTGTGTTTCCCAGTTGAATGCAGTGGGGATGTCGGGCAGTAAGGCTCTGGGAGGGGCTAGGCGGCGGAGGACCCGCTGCCGACGCTGTCAGGCGTGCATGCGAACCGAGTGTGGAGAGTGTCACTTCTGCAAGGACATGAAGAAGTTCGGAGGACCGGGCCGCATGAAGCAGTCCTGCCTACTCCGCCAGTGCACAGCGGTGAGGACAGAGATATATATATGTATATATAACACTGTAACAAATACAAGTACTGTTGGGAAGAGGCCCTTAAGTCAAAGTACTCTTCTCAAAAACTACTCAGTGTATTTTTTAGTAGTCGAATAAGTATTCAGCATTGTTTTTCTGGTCCAATATTTGTGTCACAAAAATATAGCTCCAGTCAAACCTATTTATGCAGTTCCAGTGTTGTCGATACTGTGAATTGGGCCCCAGTATTCAGGAATATTCTACATGAAGAGTCAAAATTGAAATAGTACTGCATGGAAAAAAAACTGTGATTTTGCACCAACATGAAAGGGATTGCAGATGTCTTTAAAAGGAGAGACTATTAGATATCACCACAAACCATTTCCATTCAGGGAATTCAGGGAACCCAATTTGCCCATCTTTATTTTTGCATTGCTAAAATCTAGCCCTTATTTATCCTGTTTAGTGACAGATTCCTTTCTGATATCTGTCATGTGATCCAAGAATTACTCTAATCTTTATCCAATTTATGCAATTGCATATCTTTATTGGCTACTACAATGACAATATTCTGTATTGTGTTGAGTATTCAGATTATAGGTGTACTTAGTAACGAAATGTGATTTTGAAAGCAGCAAAGTACTTTAATTTGTATTCTAGTACAAGTAAAATTACAGATTCAGAAGTGTTCTCATAAAAGTAGAAGTACCTGTGAAACTGCTTAATTACAGTAACGGGAGTAGTTATAATTTGTTACTTCTACCCCTACTCTTTAAATAGTCTCTAGTGTTTTGGATGCGACAATAAGTTTCTCATGCTGCTCCATGAGCAAGTTATCTTTAGCTTTCAGAGGAATTTTCCTGGAAGAAAGTTGCTGAATATGATTCCCTGTGGCTGTTTCAATTTGATGCCAGGAGCATGCTCATGTAACCATACATAACACCCTCGAGTTAGTGGTTGCCAACACACACATACACACACACACGCGCTTGGTTTCTTATTGTAACGGTCGTGATGATGCATGTCATTACAACACCTCAATGATGCACTGACATTTTGGATGCTTTTGTCTGTGTGCAGCCCGTTCTTCCTCATACTGCAGTGTGTTTCGCGTGTGGCGAGGCCGGGAAGGAGGACACCGTGGAGTCGGAGGAAGAGAAGTTCAGTCTCTCTCTGATGGAGTGCACCATCTGCAATGAGATCATCCACCCCAGCTGCCTTAAGGTGTGTGCTTGTTAGGGTCCAATCTCAAGAAAAAGAAACTTGTGGAACTTGGAATATAAGACTCGCTAGCGTCTATATTTCTAACCATAGATCTACATTTTCTCTTTTATGCTTCTACTCACTAGTAATTATAGCCGGCACATATACAATACTGTGCAAAAGTTTTAGGCAGGTGTGAAAAAATGCTGTAAACAAAGAATGCTTTCAAAAATGGAAGTGTTAATCATTTATTTTCATCAATCAACAACATGCAGTGAATGAACAAAAGAGAAATCTAAATCATATCAATATTTGGTGTGACCACCCTTTGCCTTCAAAACAGCATCAATTCCTCTAGGTACACTTGCACACAGTTTTTGAAGGAACTCGGCTGGTAGGTCGTTCCAAACATCTTGGAGAACTAACCACAGATCTATAATCCTACAAAATAATATAATGACTACAAAATAATATAATGACTATAATCCTACAAAATCCCTGACCTTGCATTCTTTGTTTACAGCATTTTTTCACACCTGCCTAAAACTTTTGCACAGTACTGTGTTTATGTATATATATATTTATACACACACACAATGGGAAATAATTAAATTATTTGATCCCCTGTTGATTTTGTAAGTTTGCCTACTTACAAGGAAATGAACAGTCTCTACTTTTTATGGTAGATTTATTTTAAGAGAGAGAGACAGAATATCAACTGAAAATCCAGAAAAAACACACTACATTAAAGTTATACATTGACTTGCATTTTATTGAGAGAAATAAGTATTTGATCCCCAAGCAAAACACAACTTAGTACTTGGTGGAGAAACCCTTGTTGGCAAGCACAGCGGTAAGACGTTTCTTGTAGTTGGTCACCAGCTTTGCACACATCTCAGGAGGGATTTCGGCCCATTCCTCTTTACAGAAACTCTCTAAGTCCTTTATGTTTCTTGTCTGCGGCTTGGCAACTCGAAGCTTCAGCTCCCTCCACAGATTTTCGATAGGATTAAGGTCTGGAGACTTACTAGGCCATTCCATAACCTTAATGTGCCCCTTCTTTAGCAACTCCTTTGTTGCTTTGGCTGTATGTTTTGGGTCATTCTCATGCTGAAAGACCCATCCACGACCCATCTTCAGTGTTCTGGCTGAGGGAAGGAGGTTCTCGTCCAAACTTTTACGATACATGGCCCCATCCATTGGCCTGTACTTTTAGGTGAAAAACAGCCCCAAAGCATAATGTTTCCACCTCCGTGCTTTACTGTAGAGATGGTGTGCTTTGGGTCTTACTTAGTATTTCTCTTCCTCCAAACATGGCAGTTGGAGTTGATGCCAAAGAGCTCGATTTTGGTCTCATCTGGCCACAGCACTTTCTCCCATGCCTTCTCTGAATCATCTAGATGTTCACTGGCAAACCTAAGATGGACCTATACATGTGCCCTCTCGAGCAGGAGGACCCTGCGGGCACTACAAGACTTCAGTCCATTATGGCATAGTGTGTTACCAATGGTATTCTTGGTGACTGTGGTCCCAGCTGCCTTCAGATCATTAACAAGCTCCTCCCGTGTAGTTGTGGGCTAATCCCTCACCTTTCTCTTGATCTTCCTCACCCTGTGAGGCAAGATCTTGCATGGAGCTCCAGACAGAGGGCAACTGATAGTCATTTTATGTTCCTTCCATTTCCGAATAATCGTACCAACATTTGTCACATTCTCACCAAGCTTCTTACTAATTGTCTTGTAGCCCATTTCAGCCTTGTGCAGGTCTACAAACTTGTCCCTGACGTCCGTTGAGAGCTCTTTAGTCTTGCCCATGGTGATGGAGAGGTTGTAATGGAAGAAACGGATTCTGTGGACAGGTGTGCTTTATACTCATAACAAGATGAGATCTGGTGTATCTGTAATTGATTTATTGCAGTCTGCGTGCCACACCCAACCTGTGGGAGCCAGAATTCAGGTTGGGTTGTAAGGGATCAAATACTTATTTCTCTCAATAAAATGCAAATCAATGTATAACTTTTATGTAGTGTGTTTTTTCTGGTTCTGCCTCTCTTCATTAAAATAAAACTACCATAAAAATGAGATACCTTTCAATTATTTGTAAGTGGGCAAACTTACAAAATCAACAGGGGATCAAATAATTATTTTCCCCACTGTGTGTGTGTGTGTGTGTGTGTATAAATATACATAAAAGATCAAATTCATATCAAGGCAAAGTAAGCTATTGTCATCTCTGCTATATATTGTACAGAGAGACGAGTCGACGTGGCTCCAGTTTTCACAGTGCAGAGAACAGGAAACAAAGTACAAATAGGGCACATGGAATAAACAATATATAAATATACTTTAAACTAGAGTAGAAGTTGAAAGAGACAATTAGGATGCAGTATTAACCTACAACTATGGTCTTGAAATTGACTTTTGCGCTGAATGTGCATGAGGTCAGTAACCGTTTCAACGTGAAAAATTCAATATCCAGTGTATTAATAAAACAGTATCTCATTAAAGGTCTGACTAACATTCAAGTTGCATCTAGTATGTGCAGATACTGCAACAGCAGTGGAGAACTAGAGTCTGTGTAGTACTTCCAATAATTTGTACAGATACAGTCAGTTAGAAGGTGACCAGTGATATGCTGCTTTACTGTACATTTGCACCATTTATATTTAGACCTATTGTCTCATGGCGCTGTATTCTACTACTTGCTGGTTTGCCAGTAAACTGCATTTTGTTCAAATCTGCAGTTAAATTTGTATCTAATCTAATCTGTTTTTCACAGAATACCATAAACGCATGCTTTTTGTTTTCTTGCTGTTCAGTATGTTTTTAAGGTGAATTGAAATAAAGGTACCAGTGTCTGTCTGCACTGGCTGGATGTTGTATAATGTAAATATGTTGTATGACAGTTTAGGACTATCTCTCTTTCCAGATGGGCAAAGCGGAGGGCATCATCAATGACGAGATTCCTAACTGCTGGGAGTGTCCCAAGTGCCACAAAGAGGGCAAAACCAGCAAGGTGAGACAGAGACCAGGACACTTCCTCAGCACTGGACTATGTAGACTCTCACTGTAATGCCATGACTCGTCTGCACGCAGTTTGACTCAAGAGAAAGAAGTCGTGTTTTTGCATAATGTTGACTTAAAAACAACACTGTTTCAGTTTGATTCAGCATCTTACTTGCTAAATGTAATCAGATGCTGATTCAAGCTTTGAGTTTACTTATTTATAGGCAGCTCAATCTACCTATTTTCACAATTAAAGACAAAGTAAACTTTATATACAAGAATATATAGAGACAAGATGACGTGGCTCCAGTGTTTACAGTACAAAGAACAAATCGGGTACATAAAGTTAACATATATAAATAGACTAGAAAATATACAACTAGAGACAGAAATAGAGACTGTTCAATTAAGTTGCATGCAGTATTCAAACTACAATTTTGGTCCTGGAACTGTCTTTTTGCATAAGATCAGCAGCAGGTCAATATGAAAATTCTACGCAGACCGTCTATTAAAAAATAACAGTATCTTTGTAAAGTCTAAGCTGACTATGAGGGGTTCGATAATTTGTGGAATATTGTAACAGTAGTCAGGTGAAGAGAGCTACAATTACAATCATGGAACACAATCATACTTTTGTGCATGAAATGTACGCGAGATCAGCAGCAGTTTAACGTGAGTATATACTGTACAGTCAGTCTGTAAAAGTCATCAGTATTCCTGGAACAGTTTCAATGTGGCATGGCTGAGATTGTCCACGGCTGCAACAACTAATCGATTAAACTGATTATTAAAATAGTTGGGAACTAATTTCATAATCGATTAGTTGGGTTTGCGTTATTATGCACATAGGAACAGTAAAGCTAACCAAAGCCGCAGAGGCAGTAAATACATTTTAATAGTATTTTTCGCGATGTAAACACATGCGCTGTTTGGTAGCGTGCACGGCTCTCATAGGGAAGTACGACGTTCACGAGTGCCATGCGTTCCCGTCACAAAAACAAACGCGCTGCGTATGTTAGCGTGCGACTCTCTCAAGGAAGTCAAGTCAAAGTCAAGGTAAACTTTGTCATCTCTGCTATATACTGTACAAGTATTCAGAGGGACGAGACGACGAGGCTCCAGCTTTAACAGTACAAAGAGCAAGAACAAATAAGGCACATAGAATAAAATATGTAAATAGAATATAAAATATACACTTGAAACTAGAAATAGAATATAAATGTAAACTTTTAACTAGAAGTAGAAAGAGAGCTAATGATAATACTATCTATCAAACCCGTAAACAGTGTATAGCTTACGCTGGCCATCTCTCATGATATCACAGGTTCTTGGATGCTTGAAAAGCTGGTTTGAAGCTGATTTTGTGGCACTGGCACCAGTGTTATTTATGTTATACTACCGGTTCCAAATTGGGAACTGGTTCTGGCACCAGGATCTGCAAAAACTAGACTGGGAGTCGAGAGCCGAGTAGCCACTTGACAACCACCGTAACCTTAAATCAGCTCTGTCTAAACATAACATTGTAATCAGCAGTGTTTAAATGATCTGATCCTAGAACGGCACTTATATGTCTGGTCTGTCTAAGACGTAAATGATGGAATATTAAAGAGATCTAGTGCAGGTTTTGATATTGGATCATCTGTATATGTTATCTGCACACTCTCTTAAAGCTAACGCTGAAAGACCTGCTTGATGGAAATAAGTCACAAACATAATTACGTTCGCATCATTCACACAAGTGTGTATACTTAGTGTGAATGTTAATAGGCACCTGTTGCCATTTCTGCCACTTTGATTAATAATGATGGGCGCTCATTCACAATAACGACTGAATCAAAGACTTGAGATAACCGGCAGCCTTTGTACAGTCAATGTCTGGCGCGTGCCGCTTGAACGCTTGGCTTGTTCTTTCCCGAGCAGGACGGCGATGGCTTAGGGAAGAGGCGTTTGGACAACGGTGAAGTGGGCCGCTGGAAGCTCACCGACGACCCGCCGCCCAGCAAGAAGAAACCACCCTCCATGGACGAGACGAGACAGGACGCCCACAAGCGCAAAAAGGAGAAGGAGATACCCCAGGACAGCAGCAACAAGAAGAAGGTTTGGGGCATCTTATGCCAGTCATTTTTTTTGGGGGGGTAGCACTAGGGAGTTTATGATAAAACAATCCAGAGCTGGGAAATATTAATCGTAAGTCAGTATTACCATTAAAGCCTCAGCCCTGTTTCAAAAGGCAAAGCATTTTTTGCTCTTTTTCAACATCTATTAAAGAATGTTTTAATTAGCATTGGATGTATATTATCTAGTGATGGATTTAGACTGTCCCTGTGTTTGGGCAATGGAAGCCACCTGCATGACAACCTTTGTACTAGCTAAGGCACTCACCATATAGCTCCATCCCTGGACAGAGCCTTTTTGAACCATCTAGGGGTGTGCGATATATTGTTTACGATAATATCGAAATTGGTGTTTTAACGATGAGGCAGCTGGCATTATCGAGTATTTCTGCAATTACCAGCGTAAAACAGCAGGACACGTTTTGATCACGCCGTGGCATTGAGAGTTGTACTAGTGCGCATGCGTCTGCAGGCTCCGGCGCGGTCTGTGCATTAGCGAAAGGCTAACAGGTTGAATTTGAGCTATGGACGAAGAAAGAGAGCCAGGTCAACTCACTAACAAACTACCAGCTGCACAGTCCGCTTCTGTCGATCTTGTAGCCAGACGTGGGGCATCCTCACTGGCGAGGAGATGGTTTGGCTTCAAGAGGGTGGACGTGGCTCAAACCAGCCCAATCTGTCAGCTATGTGGGAAAGCGGTTGCAGCCAAAGACGCCGCGACAGCAAACCTATTTCACCATCTCCGGACTAACCACTGGGCTCAGTACGAAAAGTGTGAAAAGCTTCGGGATAAATATCTTAATTGCTGTTTTACCGATGTGCGAGATTAAATTAACGAGTATGTAACTCGCTTAAAAAAAAAAAAACAACCAAAACACACGCACACAGTTCAGACCACTGCGCGTGCGCAAAGCGAGTTGCGTAGGCGTGCACGTTCAGCTCGCTGCCTCAAAATGCGTGAACAAACAGCGCCAGATGACAAAACAGCCTCGCAATATACGTCGGTAGAGTTAATTGCCAGACGTGGTTCATTCTCACTCGCGTGGCAGTGGTTTGGTTTTGAAAAGACTGATGTTGCTCAAAAGACGGCAATCTGTAAACTGTGGTAAATCGGTTGCCGTTAAAGGCAGCTGTACAACTAACTTGTTTCACCATTTGCGAACTAACCACTGCACACAATACAAAGAATACGACAAGCTTAAGGAGTCAGCTGTCCAGGACAAGTCTAAATTACCCAAGGTACAAGCACAACAACGCACAGCAAACTTTAGCGGACTCATTCTGCAAAAAAGTGCCTTACGACAAGAAAGTTAGTAATTTCTTTAATAGTGTTAGTTTGTGTAAAACGTGTTCACAGATGCTACTTCTGGAGTATTCGTTGGATGCTTAGATGTTTACAGTATAGTACAGTATGTTAGATTTGTGTTCTTGCTTGCATGCTGCACAGTTCAGTTCATAGCCCGTAATTGTGATGTTCAGGTATTTTATTCCTTGTGCATTTATAGCTTGTTAACATGAATAGTAGGTGCTCTCATTATAATAGTTTTGTTGGTCTCAGTGCAAATGTTTGTGTATATCCTGTAGACCACTGTTCAGTTATGTACTATAATACATACTGTAAAAAGTTGACTGGTGAATGTAATGTTTTTGTTTTACTTCAGTTTTAATTAAATAAATAAGACCTGTTTTCCTTAACTGTTTAATTAAGCTACAATTCATTTTCTATTACCAAGACCAAGCCAGATCTTAATAAGACTTACAAACACAAGTTAAAAGAATGCGAAATATCGTGGAATTATCGTTATCGTCAAAGTCCCAGAAAATATCGAGATAATTTTTTTCTAATATCGCACACCCCTAGAACCATCTAACCAACGAAAGCCACACTTTCAAACTAAAAACAACTGTTTTTTAGACTCGTCAAGAACAAATAAACACCTACCTTTTGAATGGACGGATGACTATTATGAATTTCCACTGGCTATTGATGATTTCTGCTGGTGCATGATGGTAACAAAACATTGCGATTCCCACAAATGCATCTGGCAGAAGTCTCCTCCATTTCTGCTGAATTCTTGGTGCTAATTTCGGCCAGCAGGATAGTGTTTGTTGGTGCAGGAATCCATTAGAAATGGAGGTTTGCATTTGTCCCGAACGAGTCTTCGAAAAAGTATATGCTCTACATGCTATGCTCGTGCTAGGGCACTTTTGGCTGGTTCTCAGTAGGGGTGGGTATTGGCAAGGACCTCACGATACAATACGATACAAATTGCGATACATGTCTCACGATACGATTATATCACGATATATTGCGATATTCTGTAGTTCACTGAAAATGTGAAAATAGAGCTGAAATGCTTAATGAATCACATTACATTAATAATTCGGCCAAAACAACATAACTCAGAAGTGAATTTCAGCTTAATTGTCTTTGCATTTTAACACACTGAACTAGTGGACACCGAAAACCTTAAGATCAGGTGCATAAGATTGAAAATAAGAAATGAAAGTGCCCAGTCAGTTAACTGAGGCTGCTTGTGGTGCATTCCCAACATTTAGCAGACGCACTTATCCAGAGCGACTTACATTTCCTAATTTCAGGGACAGCTAAGAGCAGCTTAGGGTTAAGGGTCTTGCTTAGGGACCCAGTGTTGGTAATACCAGAGGTCGGATTCGAACCCACAACGTCTTGGTCAAAAGGCGAGTGTCCTACCACTAGGCCACCAACACCCTTGCATGATTCTCCCCCTCAGAAACATCGCTTTTTGGAGCTAGAAATTGATATGTCGCGAAAGGAAATCGATTTTTATTTTTTGCACAGCCCTAGTTCTCAAATGGTTATTTCCATCCTGGTCATTTTGTCTGAAAACTTTAATCTGGGTGATCAAATTCTCCATCTAGTGTATTTGTAATTCCCACCTGTTCTCCTTCATTCATTCATTCATTCATTCAGTTTCTCCTGACACTACATGCCAAAATAAGTTACCCAGAACATTTCATTGAGTATTTTTAACCAGTTAGAAGGAATGCATTCTTTCATATAAGTCCCTTTAATAAAATATTTTGAGTGCCATAAATTGTACTGTATAGTAATCCCTCAATCCTGCTTCTTGCAGCTTCAGTCCGTCAAGTTTCCCCAAAATCTGATGTAGCAAAATCTTATGAGTGGTTGTTGGAATCAGGGAGGGAACGGATATTTTGTAGCAATTTGATTACAACCCAAATGGTCCTGTTTAGACTGACACTCTCTCTTTTGGTTTCTACAGCTGAAAGGTGCTCGTGAGAAACATTTGAAAAAGGTACAGCTGCTGTTTAGCCACTTAATTCTATGCAGAATAAACTCTTGGGTTTATAATAACTTTGACTTTTCGTTAACTCTTTTTTTTTTTCTTCCTAGAAACAGAAGCCCAACCCGTCTGATTCCACAGAGACCAATGGTCCAAACTCTTCAGGGGGAGGTCAGGTGTCGGGCAGCGGCTCCACGGCAGTGGTGCCCCCCTCGTCAGCCTCGAGTCAGGACCAGCGTACGCATCAGCGCGAGAAACTGGAACGCTTCAAACGCATGTGCCAGCTCCTTGAACGCACCCGCGACTCCTCCTCCTCCTCCTCCTCCAGTTCAGAGTCGGACTCCGAGTCGGATTCGGACTCAGCCTCTGCTGGTGGCGCCTCCGAGCCCTCGTCTCCGGCCACTGCGTACAGTACCGGCAGCAGCGCGCGGGAGAGAGAGCGGAACCGGCACCTGCCCGAGCTGGGCTTCAGTGCTAGCGACGACTCGGAGGGCGAGGGCGGGGCCACGGAGCAGGAGCGGGATGCGGCGGAGGAGACGCAGCAGCGGCGAAGGGGGGACGGCGTGCCTCGCGGGCGCAAGGCTACCGCGGAAACGGAGGAGGAGGACGGGGCGGGAGAGCGAGGCAGGAAGCCCGGCCTGTTGCCGCCACCCTCACCGCTTTCCTCTACCCAACAGCACCCTCCTGCCGGCCACGGCCACCTCCCTGCTTCCGAGGGTCTGACGAAGCGCAGCAACGGGCAGGAGGCGCGCAACGGCCGCACGCGGGCTGGCGGTGGTGGCGGCGGCCGGGAGGCACAGGAGAAAGAGAATGCCAACAGCAGCGCTGTCGCCAACCACCGGCACAGCACGGCCAAAGCTAGCCGCGGCAGCAAGATTCGCAGCGGCGCCAGGCAAACGGGACCCTCCTCGAAAAGTGGCTCAACAACAGCCAGTGGCACCCCCACGGCCAACGGAGGCAGCGGCGGCCTCCTGCCCAACCCGGCGGGCGGCCTGCCGGCCTCGTGTCACTCGCGGCTGGCGGCGGCCCAGCTGATGAAGCGCGGTCCTGCCGCCGTGCCCTCGCCTCCCAGGCCCGTGCAGATGGAGCGGCACCTGGTGCGGCCTCCGCCCGCTTGCCCCGAGCCTCACTGCCTCCCGCTGGACGGAGGCGCCTCCCACGTCCTGCCACGGGACGTCTGGCTGCGTGTCTTCCAGCACCTCAACCAGAAGCAACTTTGCATCTGCATGCGGGTCTGTCGCACCTGGAGTCGATGGTGAGTTATATGAGTTACGTGAACACACTGTCACAGTCAGTCTGTGAAAATAAACACTATTCCTGAGACAGTTTCGGTGTAGCATAGATGAGATTGTAACATGTGCATCACAAAACCGTGACGTAGGGGTGGGAGAGTGAGGGCAGGCAGGAGTCTGATGGCTTGTGGGGAAAAAAGATTCAAGATTCTTTGTCACATGCATCGTTATAGAGGTAGAATGCAGTGAAATGGATCCTGAACCACTCTTTGACCCTGCAAGCATTGAAAATAAGTAGAAAAAAATTCAAACAAATAATACGTTAAGAAGATAAAATAGGAAAAATATGTTTCCAAATATGTGTAAACAGATCTGAACAGATTTACAGTTGTACAGTGTGCAAGTTATATCGGTAAAGTACACTAACAATGGGTTGCTGTACAGTAGAACTGACAGGATTATTCGAATAACTCGAATAATTCAATCTTTCTAGAATCGAAGCTTCGTTTAATTCATTTCACTCGCTAGAGCATGCGCCGCTTGTGTTTCACACTTCACACGGACGCTTATTAGTGACGCCAACGGTTTCAGTGGCGCGATCAAGTGAGAAAGTGAGTGATTATTTGCCATTGTGAACACACCACAGCACAGCACCTCCCAGTTCACCACAACGAAACGTGACCTCTGCATTTGACTCCTCCGTGAAGGAGCAGTGGGCAGCTAATAACGGCAGCGCCCAGGGACCTGGAGCCACGTCGTCTCGTCTCTCTATGTATCTGTACAGTATATAGCAGAGATGACAATAAAGTTGACTTTGACTTTGACTTTGACTTTGACAGTGCTAGCGGACGGTACTTTGCTTGTGAGTACCTGAGTGGTAACTTTACCAGTCCTGGATTCGAACCTGCGACCTTCTGAACACAGAGATAGCTCCCAACCTTTACGCCACCAACTGCCCAAGACAAGACCTGATCCCTCTGTGTGTGAAAGTATTTGTGAGAGATTCCGTGCACAAAAAGAAAAGACATTTTTTGCGATGTACAAACGGATGCTGTGTTTGTGAGTGCGCGCGCGAGTGCCATTACTCGCTAAAACGCGACGTCAAAACGTCCCCTTTATTACAGACAAAACGCATATTTTAGCTGATAAATAGCCACAACAACCAGCGTTCTACACACAATACAGCCGTGTATTGAGATTTTCCCGTACATCTTCTGTAGTTTATTCCGGAACGGAATAAAAAATATTATATACTGTATATTCTGATGGATACCAAATGGATGAAGGGTTTCCGCAATAGAATGTTAAGCCATAGAATGCATAATAAAAACTCGGCAATAAAACAGACAGTGTTCTTACTATTTCTAGTAGTTATGTCTGCAGTTTCAGCACTTTTATGTGACATGAAGCTAAAAAAAACCCCCAAAACTAAAGATTTCTACTGGCGCAAGTCAGTTTTCATAAGAAATGTACTGATTTCATAACCGTGTCAGTATTTACACATCAAACTAAGACAAGTCTGAGTAGCCCGGGATGTCCCGAATACAGCATAAAGCATGTATGACTAACTTCTACTCACACACACAAGCCTAAAAACAAAGGTATTGTCTTTTTTCTGTGGTTTTTTTTTTTTTTAAGAATTTATCTGATTAATCGATGAAATAATCTGTATAATACTCGATAGTTGCAGCTCTGCTGTACAGTGATCATGAAATGGGTGGTGGGTAATGTCCGGATTGAGGAATTAAATGGCCTGAGGGTGGAAACACCTCCTTAGTCTCTCTGTTTTTGGCCATGATGGTACGGACCCTTCTACTGCCTTCTGCGGTACGGAAACTGAAACAGTCTGTTACTGTGATGAGACAAGTCTTTCACAATCCCCGTTGCTTTAGTCCTACATCTCCTGAGGTAAATAACCTGCAGGTAAGAGAGAGCTGACCTGCAGCAGCTCTCTGAAGGGTTTTCTAGTCAGCTGTTCCCGTACCTGGACGACATGTCCTGTGTGAGGATGCTCTCCACAGTGTCAGAGTAGAAAGTCTTTAGGACAGCACAGGAAACTTCAGACTTTCTTAGCTGTCTAAAGTGATGCGGTAGCTGCATCGCCCTTTGTGTCTGATTCCAGATATGTTCAGGCCAAGTCAAATCATCTGAGATGTGAACAGCCAGGAACTTGTCGTTCTTTACTGTCTACCCTGGAGCCATTGATTGCTGAGTTGTGTGGGGGTGGAGCGAGTTTTCCTGAAGTCAACAATCTTTTTTTTTTTTTTTTTTTAGATTTGTCCACATTCAGTGACAGGTTGTTCTCACTGCACCAGACAGGCAGCTGCTGAGCTTCATCTCTGTATGGTGACGTGTCATTGTAGCCGTCCTATCGTTCACGTCAACTTAATGACGTGGTTTGAGCTGCGCGTGACAGTGCAGTCGTGTGTCAACAGTGTGAACAATAGAGGACTGAGAGCGCAACCCTGAGACGCTCCAGTGCTCAGTCTGATGGGGCTGGGAATTTTGTCGCCAATACGGACGGACTGAGGCCTATCTGACAGGAAATCCAGTGTCCAGTTGCAGAAGGAGGTGCTCAGTCCCATCTTGCTCAGTTTCACACACAGTCTTTGGGGAAATGATGCTGTTGAATGCTGAAGTGAAGTGTATGAACAGCAATCTAACATAAGTGTGTCTCTTGTCAAGGTGAGATGGGGAGAGGTGAAGTGCGGTGAATATGGCGTCCTCAGTCGAGCTGTTTGACAGATATGCAAATTGCAGCAGGTCCAGTGAGCGGGCGAGGCTGTTTTCACCTGTGCCACGATGAGTCTCTCAAGGCGCTTCACGATGACGGGGGTCAGGGCGATGGGCCGGTAGCCATTCAGGCAGGATGCTGAAGATTTCTTTGGCACTGGGATGATGGTGGCAGACTTGAAGCACGCTGGAGCGATCATCTGGCTCAGCGATGTGTTAAAAATGTCTGTGAATACCTCGACCAGCTGATCGGCGTAGTCTGTGAGCACACAACCTGGAATGCCTTTCGTGGGTTGATGTTCATTTCCACTAGATAGTACTAATACTTGCCCGCAAAGTCCCATTGTAGGGCCCAATGAAATCTGTTTTGGGTATTCCTAAATTCCGTTTGATTTTTTCCTGAATGCCGTTTTTTCTATTTTTATTCTTCTGAATTCCGTGTTTTACATTATAATCGTATTTATTCACCTAAAAAGTGTCTAATTATGGAGTGGATAGGAAAAAAGAACAATGCAATAGAAAACAAATTCACATTTAATGACTTAATTAACTTCAACAAAGTGCTGGGGTTCACCAGAACATTTTCTGCTTTGGTAAAACATTTACCTGTAAACAACAAAAAACATTCATTTTTTTGTGCAAAATGAAACGTTTCTAATGTGACTCTTTGACCGTAGGTGGTCATCACGTGTTCTTGTGGGTGCAGTCTATCGTGTGCTGGCAAAACTTACAAAAGAGTTGTTCTACCGATTCATAAAAAATGTTTGGGTATTGTTCTGCTCTAAACTTAGCACTAACACTCGAATTCCGTAATTTTTTTGAGGACTTCTGTGTTTTCGCGAGCCACTTCACCATAGCTGACCGCTGACCCCTCTGTGTCTGTGCGTTTGTGCGTGTGGAAAGCTGAGTCCCGCCTCAACAGGTAACACGTACAGGGGGTTGCAGTGGCCAAAATTGATTAGAAACCATTGCTTTGCTTTTCCCGCACTCTGATATCAGTGAATTATACGACATTCACGTTTTACAACGGATTCCTTTTTTTATTCCGCGATTCCGTCCGTGTTTTCCGCATCGCGGAAATCACAGGGCCCTACCATTGGCCTTCAGCACGTGCTAATAATCAGTAAAATTCCCATAGACTCTCTGGCATAAATAAGCATTATTAACGGCAGTTAGTACAGTATTTGGAACCTTCATGAAACAAAGGTTTGTGTTTGTTCTGCAGTACTGTGCTGTTGTATCACCTTTAATCTTGAGGAGTGGTATTTACATGTATGATTGCATTAAATCATTGTACATAATGTCGTATTTTGCTAAGTACAGAGCAGTTAGGGGTGGCACGGCGGCGCAGTGGTTTGCGCTGCCGCCTCACGGCGAGAAAGTCCTGGGTTTGGACCCCGGGTCGGCCGTAGGGCCCTTCTGTGTGGAGTTGGCTTCCCGTGTTCGTGTGGGTTTTCTCCGAGTGCTCCGGTTTCCTCCCACAGTCCAAAAGCATGCAATATAGATTAATTGGTGACTCTAAATTGGCCCCGTAAGGTATGAATGAGAGTGCGTTTGTGTGACTGTGTGTGCCCTGCGGTGGTTGCCGCCTGCCCAGGGTTGGGCCCCCGCCTTGCGCCCGTTGTTCCCTGGATAGGCTCCGATCCCTGCGACCCTGCTAGGGAGTAGGCGGATAATAAATAAATCAATGAATGAAAGCAATGAGAGGTGGTTCAAAGCTTTTGCAGTGTAACGTATATTCGGTTTTGCTACATGTTATATAGAGACCGTGAACAAGACTAAGTCATCAGCACTGAGGTCATCACTGATTATTTTTGACACTTTATATTGTAACTACATTAGTAGTGACCACCAGAAATTCCAAAACATCTTTTCGTCCCACAAACTCTATTGTTTGTCTGTTTGCAGGTGCTGCGATAAGAGATTGTGGAAGCAGATCGATCTGAGTCATCAAAGATCCATCACGCCCCCAATGCTTAGTGGCATCATCCGTCGACAGCCCGTCTCCCTCAACCTGGGCTATACCAATATCTCCAAAAAGCAGCTAATGTGGCTCATCAATCGCTTACAAGGTGAGTCGTCCTTCAGCTAGATTTAGCACCGGTGGGTGAATAACAGATTATTTTACATACTTTTGTCAGGGTCCCCAGTAGGACTGCCAACCTTCCCTCACTGGCCTCGGACGTTTTGTTCTGGGTCAAAATGTCCTCGTCCCGTATATGAACTTTCTTGCTGAGTTTAAAAATACCAGATAGCAAAACAGAAGCTGGCCACACAGTGTGATCACTATAAGGTGGAACTTTTCAGATAAAGCAGCACAAAGTATCTTTTTTTTTCCGGCCTCATCCTGATGATCACATCCCCCCCCCCCTTTGTCAACCATAGTTTTAAATGAGATGCTGTACTTGTGTCTTAACATACCAAGTTCAAAGCAGAAACTCAGCGAACCACGTTTGAGATCGTGGCATTTATCAGATGCTCTTATCAGGAGCTGATATCTCATTTCCATCTCTCTCCAGAGAGGTTTGGTGTTCTCTGTCTTTAAAATCGACATCCTCTTGGTTCATAGGCGACGATCACATCAATACATGGAATAAAACAATAATAAAATATGAAGGGAGCGCAAAATGAAACAGAAAAGGGCCAAGAGACAATGAGGCCTTCTGTTGATTATGTTCGCGCTGCTTCCCAAGGTTTATTCCGTGGGTTAAAAATGTATAACTGTAAAAAGCTGTATAAGGCTGCCACAAACAACAATCAAATTTTTGGTCAATCAGTTACCTTTTATCATTTAGTCAGTTAATCTGATCATTTCATTTTCCTACAGAGAAAGCAACATGACTTATTACTGATCTCCGTTACTCATTCAAACTCGCTGTGTCATGTTTATGCCATTTACTGCCCTAAGAAATGGACTTAAAGTCGTAAGAGAAATAAAATAATCAGAAAGTTTCAACAAAGCTGATCCAAGAATGCCCACACTAGCAGTCAGTCAGTCAGTCAGTCCGTTTATGTAGCGTAAGCCCAGATTCCACACTCAGCCTTTATTTCAACATATTTAATACGTAATTTAATAGCAGCTGGTTGACTTTAGCAATGCTTTAACAATGACGGTGTTTAGCAGCTACATTGACAAATGATATTAACAGTCCCTTATGCAAATCAAATTGAGCGTTATTGTCTTCTCCACTATATATGTGTATATAGAGACGAGATGATGTGGCTGCAGTTTCTACAGCACAAAGAACTGTGCGGCACATAGAGCAAGCAAATATATGAATACAAATAAGACGCATAGCGCAAGACACATAGACTATAAAATCCATAAAATTAGAGGTAGAACAGAACAGAGACTGTGCAGAACAGTTACATGCGGAATTCAAACAAGGATTTTGGTGGTGGGATCATCTTTTTGCATTGAGTAAGCGTATGATCTGCAGCAGTTGTATATGATAATTCTAAACAGGCAAATAATAATGATAATAACAATAACAGCAGTGTCTATATAATGTCTATGTAAACTATGAGCGGGGATCAGTAATATGCAGGTAATTTACAGTAATATGCAGGTTAATTACTTACCTGGCAGGGGTGATACCATGATCAAGAAGGTGGTTCGCCCAGGAAGAGGCTCAGCCATTGCACTCCGGTTGACTGACCTCTGCGAATTCCCCAAATGTGGGAATCTCGACTGCATAATTTGTGGTCGTGGGGGTCTGCGTTTGCACTCTCCCCTGATTTCTGGGGCAGTCGGTGGCATAACGGTAGGGCGTTTGGACCGTGATCAGAAGGTCGCAGGTTCGAATCCAGGGCCGGTAAAGTTACCACTGAGGTACTCATGGACTGCTCCTTCATGGATGGGTTAAAATGCAGAGGTCATATTTCGTTGCTGTGCTGTGGTGTGTTCACAATGACAAATAATCTTTCACTTTCGGTGTAGGGAAGCTTTGCATTGTTTGTTTTCCACCCTTCAGTATAGCACCCATGTTTACTCTTCTGGAACTTGTGTGCAGTGCTTCACACCATGAAAAAAACATTTTGTCGTCCAATCATTTGAAGCATCTTATTATATCTTGGGTCTTCCGAAACTCTTACCCTGATGCCCTTCAGACTCTCCTGCTGACACCATGAATTTTTAGAACCTGTCATGTGGACTCGAGCCAGGTAAAATGAGGCCAGCATCATTCATCCGATGTTTGTGCAGGGATTTTGAAGTAATAATATTTGTTACAGTTTTTGAGGCTACTGATGTAGACACATTTGCACCACTGTCGGCTATGCCCACTAGAGCCGTCATTAACTGGTCTTATATTGGGCTACTCCTGTCTCAAAGCATGAGATCTGGATCTTACGTCCGTCCGCCTGATATCCAGTCCAGCCTCTCTTTTTGGGGGTCAGAATTAGCCCGAGGCCAGTTAGTAGCCAATTGGATCTGTGTCATTTTACTCCTTTCACCAAATCTACAGACTCAGTCCTGACACAGTGTAAACTGGTCTGCACCAGCTTGTGCTCACTCCCAGATACACACGCCTCATTTACTGCTGACTCAGGAATAACCGCCACAAATGACAAAGCACTAAGTGGCCCAGCCGAAAGCAGAAAAGTCTGTGGGGCCGCAGCATACAGCAGGAAGCAAAGAAAGAAGAAGCAGATTTCGATTGAGGCAGTTCAGTGAGACAGAACAGACAGACAGATTTTACACATTTCTAAAAATAGACTATTAACCAGATGCAGCACAACACAATTAATGACTAGTGCAGATGGGGAAGAGGGGAACGACGTGCATACAAAGTGCTTGCATTCTGCTTGCGCTGTTGGTGACGTGACTGCCCTCGCGACTGTCACCTTGTTGCCAGGTGATTGCTTTTCTACCCATATCAAGTGTGTTCTTAAAAGGTTAGTTAAAGAAATCTCTCTCTATCGAAGACAAACTTTGTCATCACAGCTAAGCACAAATACAGTGAGAGAAGATTTTACTGCATACGAAAAAGCACAGAAAAAAATGAGCTATAAACATATACTCGAAACTAAAACGGGATCGTCATCTGGTCTAGAAGTCGAACTGAACGGGACGTATCAGCAATCAAGGGACGGAAGAAAGTCGTCTTTTTTTTTTTTTCTTTTTCACTATAATAGTTATTAGAACTTTGCATTGTTTGTAATTTGACTCTCACACTTGGCATGCTTTCGCGCTTACAACAGTGAAACCTCTTTGCGGATGAAATCGAAGCCGTGTAGGTGCCACTGTGTTTGTGTCTGGCTATAAAACATGACTTTGGAACCGAAAGCAAAAGTCTCAGAACAAGCTCACGTGTACACATGCTGGACATATTTACGATGATGAACTGTTTGCTCCTCATTTCTGAAGTGTTAGTTTTATTATAGCAAATGCAGAAGGTGAAATTTTTAATTATTAAATAGTTTTCTTTATAATCAGGGGTTTTTTGGCTTTACGTATCGTGTAGGTCAGCGTTTCCCAATCCTGGTCCTCGCGGGAACACCGCTCTGCGCAGATTCAGTATTTCCTGCACCGCTGCGCGCCGATCCTACGTTGCTAATAAGCTAATCAGTAGCATCAGTTGTGCTGTGGGTCGGGAAACTTAACTCTAGATAGAAATACAATCATTAAATGATTATTGCTTTTCAGCCAGTTGACTAGATCGCCATTTTCCCCCAGGTAACCAAGCTGTTTAATCATCTTAAACTTAACTTGCCTTGACAGTGTCATACGAGCTGGAACTTGTATGAAAGGGCAGGGGATGCAGGTTTTAACCACCCGTAACTTGCTGAATTTTGTTAAACTCATTCTTCACACTTAAATTTTTTTTTTTTTTTTTACCCCACCCTCTATCTCTTCCTCTCCCTCTCTCAGGCTTGCTGGAGCTGAACTTGTCCGGCTGTCCGTGGTCATCCGTGTCGGCGCTGTGTCAGACCGTGTGTCCCTGCCTCCGCCTGCTGGACCTCAGCCACGTGGAGGATCTTAAAGACTCCAACCTGAGGGAGCTGCTGGCTCCTCCCTCCACGGACACACGCACAGGTCTCTGCCCCGTCCTTCCACTTGAGCCCTGACCAGGCCGTGGACCTGCGTGTGGCGTTAATTAAGTAGTTCCCGTTCCGAATACGAACACAGATCTTCCCAGCATGGCGCCCAAAGGAGCACCAAGAAGACGGGTTGCGGGTGTAATGTTGACCCGTGTTCTCTATCCCCTTAATTTTTGGAATATAATGCAACAAAAACACGCACACCGATGTTGAGGTAAAAATGTTGTCTTCTTGATACTGCTTTGGCGCCATACTGCGAAAAAAGTGCATTCCTACACAGAATATGAACTTGGAACCACGTTAGCAACTTAAAAGTAGACTAAATCAGCCAATCAGCTTTCTTCGGTCCTGTGAGATTGGCTGATTTTGAGGCACATTTATAACTTGGTGCCGAGTCGAACGAGCACGAAGGCGGCGTTGAGGCCTAACATAAAGCTTGGGAATGTTCCACTGGCGACTGGTTCGAGGCCTTTTCAGAAATGTCCCACATCTGATCTGCCTCTCCTTTCTCCCTCGTGTCCGGGCAGGGGAGAACCGTGGCGGACGCTTCCAGAATGTGGCGGAGCTGCGGTTGTCCGGGTTGGAGGTGACGGACGCAGCGTCACGGCTTCTGGTACGCTACTTGCCTCACCTGACCAAGCTGGACCTGAGTCAGTGCGGCCAGATCACAGACCAGTCCATCCACACGCTCACGTCCCCTATCTCACCACTGAGGGAGAGCCTCACCCACGTCAACCTCGCAGGTGCGCACCAAAGCCACACCAATGTTAGATTACAGACGTTTATGTTGATTTAAATGTTCATTCTTTGTCATAAATATCCAAAGATATTTCAAGAATAGCGCTATCTGTCTGTGTCCATATGTGTGTATGTTTGTCTGTGTGTATTAGGGATGCACGATAATATCAGAATCATATTGGAATCGACTGATAATTGTTTCTTCTTTTCTTTTCTTTCTTTTTTTTTTTAAGTCTTTGGCTTCAGGCCGATGCTTAAATTTGCCCGATTTTTTTTTTTTCCGCTGATGTGTTATGACATTTATTTGTTTCCGTCATAAAGGTAGCGCTTGTGCCAGGCATGTCCGAAGTCCGAGGTGGAATTTTATGCAGCCCACACCTTCTGTCTTAAAATGGCGTTATTTTGTGGCAAAATTTGCAGTAAAACATTCGCGAGCAAAATCTCTCGTCTTTATGCACTCAACTGCCTGCAGGCATAGAAAATCAAACTAAATTGTGCGTTGGCCTCACTTCGCGAACGTGAGCTCGCACGTGGGCTGTGTCTCGAGCCACATGCTACCACGTAAAAGTATGGTAGGTCAGGCGCTCATCAAATTTTTCTGTGCGGTAGTATGCTTGTCAGGAAATAGCCGGGGTTGTAGCGTAACCACTCTCCACGCACTAGGTAGTGCACACGGAGTGTCACACGCACCCCATTTCGACTTGGTACGCCACATAGGGCGGGAAGTGACGCTTTCTTAAAATGTGGCTCGAAATGCTCCGGCCTCGCTCGACTCGGCTTTCACGCTCGCTTGACTTGGAGCTGTGTTAGAAATGTCAGAGCTATGGCGCAGTTTTTGCGCCAGAATTTTTTGTGCCGCTCGCGCTCGACTCCGCCTTACTCGTTTATTGGTATCGGTAATGGCAGATGTAAGCATGAACATATCGGATATCGGCATCGACCGGTAATTCCGTAATCGTGCATCCCTACCGCGTATGTTTGTCTGTCCGTGTGCTGATATACTGTATATTTGGATTCATTTGTGCATGTGTGTGTTTACGTCTATGTATGTTTATATGTGCGCTTGCCTGTATCTGTGTGTGTATAAGTGCACATTTAGGTCTTAATTTAGATTTCTTTTTAGCTTACTGTTAGATATTCGCACTCAAAGGTGTGTGTGTGTGTGTGTGTGTGTGTGTGTCAGGCTGTGTGAAGGTGACGGAGCAGTGCTTGCCCCTGTTGCGGCGATGCGTCTCTCTGCAGAGCGTCGACCTGCGCTCCTGCTCCCTGCTCCCTCCGGACGCCGGCCAGCTGCTCTCCTTCCCTTCCCCGGATGACAGACTCCTCCTTAAGAACAGCTAAGATCCCACGGCTTCCTGCACATCCCCGCCCTTACCCCCACCCTAGAATCCCTCCATCCCCCTCTCCACCCCGCACCTGCGACACTACAGGCCGTCCCTCACGACCACCACCACCACACACTGCATCAGAGCCAACCACACGCGCACACACACACACACACACACACACAGACACACAAAGACTGGGACGGGGATGGACCCTTCTGCTGCAGTTCTTTTTTGTTTTTTTATTTTTGTTTCAATTATTTGTGAATTGACTTGCGGACAAAAGTAAATACAACAAGCATGTACATATTCAGTATCAGTGGGGTGTGTGTGTATGTGTGAGTGTGTATATAAATGTGCATTACTGTAAAAAAACAAAACAAAACAAAAAAAAACAAGGTGGGGGAGGGTTGTTCGCTCAGCAGTCCACTCTACCACATCTTGCAGTCGGCCAGTTCAGTCTGACCTGACTCTTTGCCCTCGCCCCCCCCCCCTCGCTTTCACCTTGGGCTGGCGCGCACCCGGAGGGGTTGACACCCACTTCTGCTCCTGGCAGATTTGCACTACGCAGTGGACAGCTTCCCGGTGTAGCTCTGCACAGAATGTATCCATCACTAGAAAGGATCTTCCAAAAAAAGAGAAACAAAACTACAAGCGAGCCAGAATCACAGGCTTAACCACACCGCGGTGGGATGGAGAGTGTGTGTGTGGGTGTGTGAGGAAGTGTGTGTAGGTGAGTGAGTTGGAGAGAGAGTTGCTTTCTGTGTGCAAGGTGTAAACAGTGTTAATGTATCTATTACCAAGTGAGGGACAGATGCCCGCTGTCTGTGCCCATGTTGGACCCTGCCCCGTTTTTCCTTTGAGTTGCAGGACCCTGGGAGGACCACAGGGCTTCGCTGACCCAAACAGAAGGCCTGAGCCTGAGCCTGAAGGAGGGGAGGGGTGTGGTTCGTACTGGAGGTGGGGTTTGAGCTTAAGCCCCTCCCCTGTAGCACCCACCTACCTTCCTGTCTGTGCCATTCAGACCACGCCTGCGTTTCCTCCGCTTTGCCTCTAGTTTCATCCCTCCTCCTACTCCTCCTCTTCCATTCCTACCTTTTTTTTTTTTTCCCCTCCCCAAGCAGTTGCATCCTGTGTCCTGTGTCCGCGCGGCGTCAGTGTCGTTCCTCGCCTTGCGGAGCGTCTAGAGCCGCCACATCAAAACCGCTCTGATTCCCCCCACCCATCGGTTTTGAACCCCACAGAGCTGCACCCTAGCGTCGCCAGTCTAGTGCCACGTTCGCACCTCTGAGCTTTCCCAACAGTAGCTCAGCACGCTGCCCCGCCTCGCGCCTCACTTCCTCTGCGTCCCGCCTCTTCGTACTCCTTGTTGCATGCACGCAGGCAGACCTTCCTGCCTCCTCCGATGCACTGACAATAAAAAGGGGAGGGTGAAGGAGCAGGAGAGGGAGGTGCAGGGTGAGTGCTGCTTTCGGTTTGCCCTCCACCTCCCCCCTTCTTGGGACCTTTTTCCCTTATCCAACCCTTCCGTCATTCAACTGAGTTGAGGCCGGTACTCGAAGCTGCTAACCCTTACGGCTAAGACCCGAAAACCCATGTTAGTGTCTAGTCAAACGTCCCTAAAAAAAACCCAACGGTCAGTGCAGGGAAAAGGAGTCATTTTTGGCTACCGGCATCTCCCAGAATGTTAATCCGCATCGTATAAATCTCCAAATGGCCGGCTGGAGCGCGGCCCGGCTGGCAAAACGTTCCATCTGGAGGCTAGTGCGGTAGGAAAGGAAAAGGACGGACTGACGTTCAAACGTCCGTTCCTCCAGCTGCTCGTATCCCACGTCTTACTCCTTCTTACCCGTTTAAAAGAGAATTTCAGAGTTTATTGACTCAAGTCATCAATTTAGACAGTATTCACCAGTTTGTAGATGTATTTTCACAAAAGTAAAAAAAAAAATAACAACAAACGGACCGTCTCAAGCAATGAAGGCTTGTCTGAGCTTGGACCCTCTTCGGCAAGCCTTAGATCCGTCGCTGTGAACGGCGTCAATCGAAACAGGGTTTGAACAATGTTTGAGGGGCTTCCATATTTTTGTAAGTCTTGCATTTCGACCGTTTTGGGCCAGGTGCCGCAGAAATGCTCTTTAGGTTCGATCAGCATTGATGACGCTGACCCCCGTAAATATTGGATGTTGTGGTACTTGGCGAGTTCCGCTGGGCCAGGAACAACGTCCTCTGTGGTTATTGTTTCCCCAAGGCCAGGACTGTAACCTTTCTGTTTTTTACTTTTTCCTTTTACCTTTGAGCCACTCGTCTGCAGCCCCTGACTGTCTTGTGTTTTTTCACAGGATATTTAACACTGGCAACTCCATATGAGTCCTTAATTTAAGTTCATCATGGTGTGGTCTGACATTCACTGGGAATAGAAGTAGCCTTTAGGGTCCCTGTTTAAGGGGTCTTGTCCAGTTTCAGTGGCCCAGTGCCAATGCTAAAGTCAGCTCTTAGAAGACCGTACCCTTAGCACTGGTGTTTGATACGAGCCGAGCAGTCAAACCAAGAACTGTGACTGAACCGTCACTGACTCTCGGTGTGAAATTCTTTATCCACCATGCTCATGCCCATGGATGCCTTACCAAGGTTTTTGTACGCATGTGATCACATGTTCGGGTCAGTCTTCTCCTGAACATCCCTGCACAGTCCTCTACAGTTTAGCATGTCAAATGTTGAGCCGTTACGAGGAAAGAGGGTTGGCAGAGTTGAAGTGTATCATTCCACGATATCAAGTGTTTTTTTGTTGTTTTTTTCCAACAAAAAAAAAGTGTTAAATGTGATTCCCACTCTCACCCACCCCTTATTTTTTTCCTCCAACCACACTCCTTCTCAACACCCAAAAGTGAACAGCGTTGTTCAAACCAAACCGTATTGCACTGGGTTGGAAACTATCTTCATGATGATGTTTTGCCAAATTCTTATTCTTCGTTCAGGGGCGTTTTTTATTTTTATTTTTTTATTTTTGTACCCATTTCTTTACCTTTTCTTACTTTTTTGGTTTGTTGTGTTTCTCCTCCTGTTTCCATTGTTTCCTCATTCATGTTGAATAAAGTGAGGACAAAAATTGAAACGATGCGAAATAAGACAGGATAAAAGAAAAAAAATCTCAAGGCAGCTACTTTAAGAGTGACTACTGTAAAATGACTAACTAAATAAAGACAATGGGGTTTGTTTTATATTGGGTCTGTTTTTTTTTTCCTGAACACATCACATTCATTCACAGGAACTTTGAGCAACAGGTCTTGTGTCTTATTTATGAATGAGGACTTTGTTTGACCACGCTTTCACTACACAATTATGCAGTGTTTTAGAGAGAAATTAAAACTATTTTACTTAAGTAAAAATGCCTTAAAGGTAGTGACTCCTTAAGGAAAAGTTTTAAAGTACCTGATATCATTATTAAAAGTGTTACTCTGGTTTAGTATTAGTGCAGGTTAGACATGAGACAAAACGCTTTAAGTGAAGTGGTCTGAGTGCCGAAACTGTTGGTTGACCATTATTTTGGGTCTCCTAAAGAGTCTGAAAAACGGCTGCCGAGGGCTAAACTGGTACAAATCAGCACTAACAAATCCTAGTAACTAGAACAGTGCTACAGTCATTGGGTCCCTGAGCAAGACACTTAAACCCAAGTTCCCAGTTGGTGGCGCATCTTCTGTGATCAGAAGGTTGGCGGTTTGAATCCCAGAGGTACTCGTGAGCAAGGTACTGTCCCCAAGCACTGTTCCCTGGGCGCTGCCCATGTCAGCTGCCCACTGCTCCTTTACAGATGAGTCAAATGCAGAGGTGTGTTCACAATGACAAATAATCACTCACTTTCACAGGGAGACTGTCTGTAATTAGGAAATAAATAAATAATCTGATGACTTCTCTTTCGGCATCACTATTCACTATAGTAACTTTGCTGGTAGTGCTAAACCTCTCTGTAGTTGCTTTTTACACAAATACTTTCAACAATTTTTTTTACAGTAGATATCTGCAGGAGCTCCACCACATCTCTGCATCCGATGTCCACTGAATCTCAAGTTGTCAACACCAAACTGCAGACTGGATAAAGGTTTTGGGTCCTATGCCTCCTCTGAGATTAACCACCAAGAGGTTAAGTTGTTATCAGCTAGCTAAGTTACCTCAGTTAACGTTACCTGATTTTTGTGGGGTTCTGTTTCAGACGGACGCTTATTAATGATGCACAACGTTGTAAATGCATAAAAACGCATAAATGACATTTTTCGCGATGTAAACACGCGTGCTGTTTGTGAGCGAGCGCATGAGTGCCATCACTCGCTAAATTTCAGTCAAAACGCATATTTTAGCTGATAAATAACAACAACCAGCGTTCTACTTACAATACAGCCGTTTATTGCACTTTCCCATAGATTATCCACAGTTTATTCCGGAACGCGCGTCCATGCCTTCATTGCGACGCAGCTCCGAGTGGCGCGCGGGGGGTTGTAGGAAATGTAGTTCTCTTCCAGAAAGGCCAAGTTGATTCGAAATGACCAAAATTTTTCAAATGATTATATATTTTTTATATTTTATTTAATAATGTTGGAGAGTAATCAATAGGAAAGAAAAAAAATAGAACATTTATTTATCAAAACTCAGCAATAAAAACAATGTTCTTACTATTTCTAGTAGTTATGTCTACAGTTTCAGCACTTTTATGCTGCATAAAACTAAAAGACATTTCTACAGGCGCAGAAAGGTTTTCATCAGAAAGATGCTGATTTCATAACTGTGTCAGCATTTACACATCAAACTATCACACATTTGAGTAGTGCAGGAAGTCCTGAACACAACACAACAAGGGTAATGCTATTATTAACTTAAAAAATGTTGTAACTTTTTTTTCTTCGTATTTTTGGTTTGGTATTATTACCTCAGACCGACCGGGCTAACTGCTGTCAGTCATCAGCTGTGTACTGAAGTGACAAGCGAAGGTTTCTAACTCTGTTTTCCTGTTTGAGTGTTGGACGTTCCACATATTTGCCATTGAAGCTGTTCTGGATAAGAGTGACATAGCCGACAAGTCTGCTAAATGTTGTAAATGTAGAACAGGCTGGAGTGTGTTAAAGGAATATAATTATTGGCACTGAAGTCTGTAGGCAATGAGGTCACCCTTTTGCTATACGTTTCTAAATAAAAGTTACTGCATTTAAAATTAGGATGCAAAGTGTAACAAGTACCAATCAACTGGAGTAAACAATTCATTATTTTCATAATTAAAATTGTGTCAGTTGACAGTAAAAGTTGCTTGTAGTCAATCCAAAGATAAATTGCTATTACTAGAGTACTAATACTTACAGTAAGTACTCTGTCCTTCCAAGATGATCTAAATATTATATAATTCATTTTTAAACAATTCCACATCACTTGGATGCTTGTCCTCCCACAGTAACTCCATCTCATGTTACAGGGCTAGTTTGCAGCACACTAGTTCACCAGATTCAGGTTTTATCCACTTAGTTGGGCTTATAGGGAGCACCTTACCCCCATGTGGGTGCTGACTGTTTAATTACTCAACAAGGAGCTGACTCCTGATTTAGATTTCCTTCAGTTTATTTTTAGAAGATTCCATACAGTTTAGTAGGAAATGGTTTATATTAATAAATACATTTCTACTTTACATGGCATTGCTTAAGTCAAAAGGAGAGGAGAAAACAACAGTTCAGATATTAATGAATAAAGCTTCATTTCGGCTGCCCTTCAACCAAATAATACAAAGAATACATAAACACATTAGTGGGTGCACTTCTGTTACTTCATATATTCAACAAGAAAACAGTGTAAACAAGAATTCCAAGTGTGTGAGACCAATAATAACGGTATAATTGGGTAAAATTTCCTTTTTATACTAAAAATTTCAGTTGTGTATTTTCAATGAAATTTTAAAAGTTAAAAAGTCCTAGAAAAGACACTCATATTGCTCACAGATGTCTTTTTCACTCCAAAACTACTTTCTCCACGTGTTCTCTACTTTGTTCTCTACTCTACTATCTCTTTGTTTTTGACCCAACCCTCTTTCTCCTGGTCTTTCTCCAGCTGTTTTTCTCACTGTCAGTTTTCATGGCCTCATGGCCTCATTCTTGAATGTGGTTAAAGATGGTGGGCAGAATGAGCGGCACTTCCTTATCCCCCGTGCCGAAGAGTGGGAACATCTTCTCGGAGAAGGCCGGCGACGTGAAAGTGTAGACCTCTGAGCCGGTCTTGGCATTGTAGAAGGACACCTGCCCCTCCTCACAATCCAGGTAAACGCCAACGTAGCGCAGGTGGCCCGTGCCCTTCACCTTGGTGAGCGGCGGAGTGGTGAGGGACCGTAGCTGGCTGCCGCTCCACCACAGAGCAAAATAGCCATTGCTGGGGCTCATGTCAAACAGTCCCTTTCTCTGGGCTGAATCGCGGACCACACCGAGCTTCCAGTCCTTATTGTCGCCTACATTTACCTGTGGGAACCAAGGCAGGACAGAAACATAAGGTGATCATGGCCTGGGAACTGGGAATGATAGAGCACTAAACTCTGGGATGGAAATGCCTGTCACATTGATTTTAATATTGAACAGGGTTTTTAGCACCATGTTTAAGCCTTAAAAGTACTAGAGGGGTAGTTATCTAGAGATGTTGCGAGTGAAAAAGAAAGGTTCTACCCATCTTTAGGTGAGGGCAAAAGGTTAAATGGCTGTCAGTTATCAGAATACGGTCAAAAGCAAACAAGAAATCAATGACTTAGAAGCGGTTCCAACTGGGATTACTTCCAGTTAAAAGCTGTGAAATAAAAGACTTTGGATTTCTTTATATCATTAATGTTTCATCAGAAAATTACTTTGTGTGTGGAATACACAGATAGGTGAGAAAGGAAACGCAAAATGATTTGAGAAACATCTACAAATCTACCAGTTTACTGGATGACGTGGTGAAATACTTTGTGGTATGTATACAAAAAATCAGCAAACTCTGATGACCTTGATACTGCATCAAAAACGGTAAAAGGAAGTGATCCAAGTTCATGCTGTCGAGGAGGATCGTTAAGTTACCAAGCCAGCTCAACTGGCTAGTTTTTCAGTAGAGAAAGTGTGGCTGAAGATTTCTGCATCTACATCTTTTAGAATGGCTAGCAAGCTGGTCAGAAAATTGTGGCTGAAAACGCAGGGGGTTGAGTTTGGGTCCAGCTATTCTAAATGATAACCACCATTTTCTGAAGTCCTTTTGGGAGGTGATGATCTTTCAGGACAGCAATGCCTTCATTCCAAGGAGTAAATCATATAAGGTGGTCTTAAATACAATACTATTGGAGATTTTAGAATCTGTGTTACAGTTGCTCTCCCACATCATCTCATTATCAGCATGCTTTTGGTGGTCCACTGGCTTAAAAATAAACATTTTCCCCCTTGTTCAGTTACACACTGTAGCCTGATTAACTGAAAGAATAAAACTAAAAAGAAAGGATTGGGAGATCTGAATAAAATATTACTATGAAGACTGTAAATATACATTAGATTTGAGTCCCCGCACAGTAATAGAGGGTGTTGGGTTAGTAGTGGTGAAAGCAGCCACAGCCCAGCTAAAAAGAGACTTTATTTTGATCTACAGGGCGTTTTAACATAAAACATCCAGTTAGTATATCTTTATGAGATCAACTTGTGACCCTCCTGACCTCCCAGTAGTGCCGTCCAGTTTCAAAGCCTTCCTTAGCCATCACACAAGACCAAACATCGAAACGTGCAGGACTGTTCCTGTAGAACTGGAGCTTCTCTCCACGTTTGAGCTGTTTCCGGTCCTCAGACAGGATGAGGAAGGGATACGCAGTCACTGGGTTTAGCGTGATGTCCTCTAGAGTTGACAAAGAAGAAGGACAGGATCTTGTCTTATTCAGTGTTAATTCATTACATTCTTTTACAGCCAAGTCTCATCGACGTCTTGACTATGTTGTGGTGATCTAACCAGGAACGTCTCTACAATATCTGTGGACGCCAGGTTTGGACATTTAAGGGAAAGTTAAGGAATATTACAAGCAGGTCCTATGTGGATTTTGAAACAACGCTGTGTTTACGCATCTGGGGTACATACAAAAGACCTCTAATTAGGACTGTGCAAAAAAATCGATACATCAATATATTTCGATATTTTCCTTCACAATATACTATCTAGCTCCAAAAATCGATATTTGCAAGGGGGGGGGGAATCATGCCCTACAAGCAGCCTCAGATAACTGACTTGGCACTTTAATTTCTTATTTTCAATCTTCTGCACTTGATCTTAACGTTTTTGGTGTCCACTAGTTCAGTGTGTTAAAATGCAAAGACAATAAAGTTCAAATTCAGTTCTGAGTTATGTTGTTTTGGCTGAATTAGTAATGTAATGTTGTTCATTAAGACCACCCAGATCATACGCAGCAACCTGCATTTCAGCTCTGTTTTTACATTTTCCAATATGTATAGCATCGCACTAAGTCGTGATATAATCATATCGTGACCCATGTATCGGGATACGTATGGTATTGTGAGGTCCTTGCCAATACCCACTCTTACCTCTAATGTTGATCTCCTGTGAATTATGTTGCACGCAGTTTTAATGGACATTCATTTTAAAGGCCAGTGTTACTTTTGAGGGCGCTAAGGGGCACTGAAGGAATTTCATTAGCTATGCATAATTTATAATAATAGAAATTTGCCCAACTGAGTAAAAAGTAAAACATAAGAGAGTGGGTAACTTACCTAGATAAGCTCTGACCTTTTTGTGACCTAAAGAGATATGAAAAAAATGTATTGAAATTACATTACTACGTATTATTATAACTTATTATAATAGTAGTAGATTAATATTATTATAATAGTAGCAGATTTTCAGAGAGGAAGGTGCGGAGGTGGTTGGTAGCGGACTCCACCACCTCCGCACCTTCCTCTCTGAAAATCCACGTCTCGTCCCAAAATGAGTGTATAACACCAAGGCAATATCAGAACAAGATACTTCGTTTCTATGTTTTTCAACAATAAAATCCCCGTACTCGACCAAAGACATGTTAACAGGTGTCACGAGCTATTCTGTGATTTATTTGTACGTTGCAACTTAAGAAACCAACGTAACAGTAAATTGCTACAAGTGTGCGTCAAGCGTCATAGTATGTGATTCTCTTATCTACTCCTTTGTGCCAATTTTACCGTGAACTTCCGGGTCACAATGAAATGTCCAAAAAGGACCGATTTCCACACAGATATTCTATTCCTGATTTTCGTCTATAATCACACTAAAGAAAATCGGATAACGGGCCATCCTTTCGTTTTTCGATCGTAAAATTGAAAGAAAAAAGAATAAACGGGTCGTTTTTCGTTTTTGGATTTTCCGATTTAAGACGAAAATCCATTGGCTGTCACGTACACGGACCAATTGCACATTTAAAATGTTCTTACCAATTTTCGATTTTATCTTACGAAGATCTGTGGAAAGAATGAAATATTTTTTTTTAAATCATACATTTTTCCTTTCTCACATGTGCTACCATAACGTATACACAAAGTAAAAGAACGTATATCTCCAAAATGTCAGAATAAAAACATTTTAGCTTATTGGATTTACCTTTCAGTGAAAATTCCCTCTTTTTAAGTGATCTAACACTCAGCATGCTCTCTGTTTCTGGCAGCGATGATACTGCAGATGAAAAGTTAAAAACTTTACAACATGAGGCTTATAACCAGTATCTATATCTCAGAAGAGCAAATTGGAGAATTTTGCATGTTACATTTTACTCACTTTAATACAAGTACCATTTAAAAACAAGGTAAATCTAGATATTTAAAATAGTTGCCACATTTGATGTAAATTTGAATTAATTAACCATTATTAATGTCACAGTAAGATGCTAATGTACTTAAATGTTTCATTATACAGAGCAGTTTTCATGTTGATACAGTTTTCAGATTTCTTCGTGTACAAATCCTGGAGTTGTCATTCACACTATTTTAGTCTACCCTGCAGCTCTGAAAATGTCACTTTTCTTCTTCTTGGATCACAAACATAGGTGTGGCAGCGAGTTATGAGAAGACTTAAAGAAGCTCTGCCTGAATTCCAGCACACAGTGTCACGGTGCTGATTCACTGTGATTCACAGAAACACACATCCAGGCTGACAGTGTTGTTAGAAAAGCGAGTCTTCAAAAATACCTTCCTACACATGACCTATAGTAATAAATTTAGGGCAAATGTTACTCACAAGTATGAACACATACATTTAGTATGAATGAACGGCACAGCACGAAGTGCCACAATGAAATGAAACCCTTGTATTAAACCCATGCATTTAATGCTTAGCAGAGCAGTGTGTGGGGATGGTACCATACTCAGAAGTACCTCAGCAGTACCGTTATCGTATTTGAACCAGCAATTCTCCGATCGCGGTAGCAGCTCAAGGCCTGTTACTTTACTCCTGTCTCTCATTCTGTCTCGGTGTTATTGTGTTTCTTTCATCTGAACCAACTCATATATGAAAAATGACAGGGTTTAATACAAATGGGCAAATCACACAGAAGCCAAACAAAAGTTAGTCATGAGTCAAAAGCTGGTCAGACCAACTTGAAATGTTGGTCATGGCTCATTAGAGCTTAGTGCTTCTGACGATCTTCTATCTACATTATTGTTTGATTTAAAAAGGATCTGACATCATTGTTGTCTTATGTCATTGCTTAAAAATGCCAACATAGATTCCATATTCAAAGCACATTTAGGAGTATGAGGAGGTTCGGTTACAACCAGCTTAATCTGACTAAGATACTAAAGAAGATTGCCAGGCCTAAGTTGGTTTACTTTAGTATAGACAGTAAGGTCTGTGGTTCTCACCTGAGTGACGGTAGTGCACCTCCCCCATGTGTATGTCATCCAGTCGTTCCCGAATTTCTCCTAAAACAACTTTAACATCTCCTAAAGAGAAGTGTAACTCCAGGTCTGGATCCTCTTCGCTCATGGCATCGACATCCTGGTAAGGAATATTGGCTGCGGCAAAGGTCTAGGATGGTAAATACAGTCCAAGTGAGTAATTGTGAACACACCACAGCACAGTATACAGTGCACCACAATGAAATGTGATATCTGTATTTGACCCAACCGTGAAGGAGCAGTGCGCAGCTGACATGGGCAGCACCCGGGAAGCAGTGCTTGGAGACGGTACCTTGCTTGAGTACTCCAGTGGTACCTACCATTCCCGGTCTAGGACCTTCCGATCACGGGGTGAACTCCCTAACCGTTACACTTACCACAAGGTAAGACAAGGAACTTGGGAAATCAGAGATTTGCCCAAAGAGCTACTGTCAAATTATTACTTTCAATTTGTCAGAAATGATTTTGTTCATTACCATGAATTTGATTGATGTAACCATGTTTACACTGATAAGCAGTGTAAAATGTTTCCAGCCAAAGGTTTGGAATTGGTTTAAACTCAAAACATCAGTACTTTCCAGTCTTCTAATCATCTCTACATCTCTACTCTGAGACAGTTCCAGACTAATCTCCTGACTAAAGAGTTCAATGCAAGTTCAATTTCTGTTACATTCTACCTTTTTAGAGCTGAATGCAGTTAAGATCCTGTAGATCAAGGAAGTTCAAGGTCATGCTTCCTATTGTAAAGACCCAGTAAACTGCAGATTAACCCTAATTTAAATCTAGCTGCACTTAAAGAGATCAAGCAGATTAAGTTTGGACCATGGGTGTCATCCTGTCCTAACATGTGATTGGTATTTGTTTTTACCTGCAGGAAGTCAATATGGTCATCAGATGTAGCTTGAGCCTCTAGCTGAGCTCTTCGCTCTTGTAGTTGCCCCAAATCAGACTCCAGTTTTGAGATAATCCTCTCCCCTTGGCTGACAACGCTGTCACGCTTCTCTTCGATTCCACCCACCAGCTCACTGCGAATTCGCTGTACCGAGTGAGTGACGTCAGCAAGGACCTGCTCAACCTCTGACAGCTCAGCCAGGGCATAGTTCTGAAAAATGACAAAAATCAAAATAATGAAATGTGATGGAGAATTTAAGACAATTACATCAGTCAACAACATTCATCTTTTTTGACTTACCTGGACATTCTGCAGGCGGCGCTTCAGTTCGGTCAGCCGAATGTTTTTTCTTTCGATGGATGTCTGGATATCCAACTCATTTTTTCCGAGCATTCTCTGAAATATTTATATATATATATTTTATATTTAAATAGCCATATATATATTTATATTTAAAAACCTGACTCTATTGTACTGCAGAGTAGACTAGTTAAAACCAGGAAGTGAGTTTGATCAGAAAGTGAAGTCTTGAAAGATGAAAGTAGAAATGATAGTGCACTCCAGATTGCTGTCTTTCTTTATCAAATGTCTCCTGATATATCCATTTCACATTACTTCATGTAATCTACGTAGATGTTGCATTTAGGTTAGTTTGCATTGCACAATCTTCGACCAAGAGTAGGTGTTCATCATACCATTCTCATTTGATACCAGACACAATCTTCTAGATCTTCATGCTAACACAGCTTTGTGTAAGCAGCATCTGCACTTTTTATTTTTTATTTTTTACAACATTTCCAATTACCTATCAAATAACCACCAAGTACAGTCCAAACAACATTATGCCAGATCGAAAATCAAGATGGTGGAGGAGGCATGATTTTGCTATTCTCACTCACTCAGACAGTAGGTCCCAAGTAAAGAAAATGCTGGTATTAATCTCTTAACTACTGCAGTCTCCTGAGCAACCTGGGGTTAAGAGTCTTACTCAGGTGCTCAGTGGATAAAGCACTCTACAAGGGTCCCACCACTTGTCCATACCACCAGCCAGAAATGTCACTCTGCAAAAAGATAATTTCAGATACTATCACATTTCTAAAGATTTCTTAACAGTATCAGTTTGACGCCAACTGCCAAGTCGGAAACAAAAGCCTGGATCATTGGTTCTGTTTGTACCTGCTTACTGCACGCTTCAGTCTGTACTGACACTGTGGTGTGAGTTCTATGCCCTCCAGCACGCAGATGGCACAGATGCAGCGCTCGTCTGTGCGGCAGTAGACCTCCAGCAGCCTGCCGTGTTCTTGGCAGGTGCGTCCCCGCTGGGCCTCGTAGGGCTCAAGCAGCCGGTGGGACGAGTAGAAGGGGGTCTGGCGATAAAAGACGGTTGTCTAGCAGTATGAGGCGATGCAGGTCAGGCAGGAGCTGACTGCTTTCTCCTTCCTGCCGGTACACACGTCGCACAGGATGTCTGCTTTTTGAGGGATGTTTACCGCAGGAACTCCTCCGGGCGATGGCCTTCTGCTGCGGCTTTGGCTGAGGTGCTATCCCAGAGGTGCATCTCCTTGTACTTTTGGGCGAGTGTGCAAATACACGTTAATGCTAAGCCTGGCCGCCTCCTCAAAGACCTTCAGCCAGTGGGCAGGTGCAACCGGGCTAGAGGCCCAGTAGCCTCCAATGCAGCCCTGGCAGAAGTTGTGGCCACAGGGTGTAGACACGGGCTCACTGAACAGATCCAGGCATATGGAGCAGGTAAGCTCCTGCTCGGAGAATAACTCGACCAACTTCGCCATCCTGAGCCTGGCCACAAAACGGCCTGTGGGGAAAAGAGCAAAAATCACTTGGATTCATGCCATTTATCAGATGGTCAGATCCAGAGCGCTCTACAGCTTCCTTAAGCTAAAGTTGGAGTTATGGTCTGGCCCAGGGACTCAATGGTAAGAGTGCTGAAAGTAGATTAGACCCAAACTAATAACATTTGGATCTGTAGATGAGTATCTCATCAAGAAGGTCACTTCAAGCACCACTTCACTTTAATCAAGCACCTAACAACATATATCACCTTATTAGCAAAACACAAGAGTTTTTCTGATTGTAAATGTGATGGTACTTCAACAAAGTTTACTTTTGACCATTCCAACTTCTCGTTAACCTTTTGAACATAATGGACAATACATATATTTTCTGCAGCAAATAAATGTTTTTTTTCCTGTCTGATGTTACCCCTTTTGCATTGATGCCAGCAGTATCGGAATGGCACCTTTCTTGGACTTTTTTTTCACCGCTAAGGTCTATATTTATATATTTCTTCATACTTTTACTTTTGCTTATCTCTCTATTCTAATACTCTGGACTAGGAACTTTCCCCCTATCTTTTGGCTTAAAGGTGTAACAAGGTTTACGCATTTGGAAAAGATTCGGTGTAGCAATACAAGAAACACAAAAGCATTTTACAAAACTTTGGAACCAGCCTGGGTTTCTTTTCAAAATAGCTGATCAGAAATATATTTAATATATTTATTTATATTTTAGAGGATATAATGCACATTTGTGCAGGTAAATTTTAGTAATTTATATATATATATATATATGTATATATATATATATATATATATATATATATATATACACACACACACACACACACACACACACACACACATATAGTATATATATTGCACACACACACATGAACATATGTATATATATATATACATACATATATACATATACACATACACATACATATATATACATACACACATATATTATACACATATACATATATATACATATATATATATATATATATATATATATATATATATATATATATATATATATATATATATATGTACACACAGTCAAAGTAAAAAGTATGAGAACCCTCTGGAATTTTCTGGTTTTCTGCATGAATTGGTCATAAAAAGTGATCTACACAATGAGCTTGAGCCAATAACATACAGAAAGTTCTACTCTTACATGTCTTTATTATACAAACATATTCAGCATTCACAGTGGTAGTGGAAAAAGTAAGAGAACCCTTAGGTTTAAGAACTGGTTGACCCTCCTTTGGCAGCAATGACCGCAACCAGGCGCTTCCTGTAACTGCAGATCAGACCTGCACATTCTTTGGTTGTCGTCTGTGTATTGCTCTCTTCAAGTCATTCCACAGCATCTCAATAGGATTGTCCACTGCAAAAAGCGGATTTTGTTCCTCTCAAGCCATTGTGCTGTGGATTTAGTGCGATGTTTGGGGTCATTCTGAGCTTCAGTTGACAGACAGACATTCTCACATTATCCTAAAGAATTTGCTGATAAATTCATTTTCCCCTCACTGATGGCAAGCTGTCCAGACCCTGATGCAGCAAAGCAGGTCCTAATCATGAAGTTCCCTCCACCATACTTTACTGTAGGGATGATGTTTTTATGTTGATATGCAGTGCCCTTTTTACGCCAAATGAAGTTCTGCTTGTTCCTCCCAAATAGTTCAATTTTAGTTTAACCACTCCACAAAACATTTTCCCAGTACCACTGTGGAGTGTCCAAGTGCTCTTTTGCAAACTTCAGGCATGCAGCAATGTTCTTTTTTAACAGCAGTGGCTTCCTTCTTGGTGCTCTGCCGTAGACTCCTTTCTTGTTCAGTGTTTTGCGTATTGTTGATTCATGAACACAGATGTTAACCAGTTCTAATCTAGTCATTTGCTGTCACTTTAGGGTTCTTCTTTACCTCAAAGATGACTTTGCGTTGTGCTCTTAGGGTCATCTTGGTCGGGCGCCCACTTCTAGGCAGAGTAGCCACAGTACCAAATTGTCTCCATTTATAGACAACTTGCCTAACAGTAGACTGATGAATATGTAAAATCTTTGAGATGACTTTGTAAGCCTTTCCAGCCTAATGTAAATTCAAAACAATTCTTGATCGTAGGTCTTCAGACAGCTCTTTTGTGTGAGGCATGATTCCCATCTGGAGATGCTTCTTGTCAAAAGCCCAAACTCAAACTTTTCAGTAGTTTTTATCAACCAAAGTCATTCTAGGGCACACCCCTGAACTCTTTCATTAAATAAACTCCAGGTGTGCTAAATTCTGACTGCAATGAGCTTTTTAAAAATTCTTTAGCTTGGGGTTCACTTACTTTTTCCAACCTTCAGTTTCACAGTTTGAATGATTTATACAATATGGTCAAAATTTCCCTGAAAGTCTGTGTATCTTTAGTTCTAGGACACTGTGTTTGTTTATTATTGTGACTTGCATAAACTATGTTTTATATGGGATTTAGACATAAATATAGAAAATACCAAGGGGTTCACATACTTTTTACTTTGACTGTATATATCTTTTTTGACAGCCATCTCCTCTTTCCATGCGCTCAATAGAATAATTCAAGAGAAGTTACTACCACAACATAATAAAGACTATAAACAGCTTGCAGTTTGAAACTGCTAATCCAGGCAAGCTCTTAACCTAGTAACGCTGCCTACATTGCACAAAACCACTGCTGAGAATCTGTTTACCATCCACCTCTATCAGGATACAACAGAGAAAAAAGCCACGACTTTGACGTACTCTGACTATAAGCCATGTGCTCACTAAAAGATGAATTAATCAATTAATTAGTTGAATCTATGGTCATCACCTACCTACTGCTAACAATTCTTTTTAGTATCAGAAGAAGCCAACTGTCTTGATGTCTTGAAGAAGCCAACTGTCTTGATGTAAGTTTAAATCAGAGTATTTGGGCTGTACCTGTGTTTTTAGAATGCTGCTTATCTGGTTCTGCAAGAGGTTCACGCTTGCTGTCCTTAGAAAATACACCTTCACTGACAGTCATGGACATTACTAGCTTCTATACAGCATCCGAGCAAGCGTTAGCATGTTAATGTACTGTATATCTAAACATGCTAATAATGGCCATAAAGTAGTTAAAAGTAGGAAAGTTACTCGATCATTTTTATGTCTTGTGTTGACAATGTTCTGTATAGTAATTGAAATTGGCCAAAAAGCATCAGCTGTTTCCTTTTTTCAAATTCTGTTTCAAGTCACGAATGACACACTGCTTTCCAAATTTGGCAACAGTTACATCGCATCAGTGCAGGGCCTTATTAGCTGGAATGCTGATACCACAATCACACATGTATAGATCCAAACATAGATGCCTAATTTGAAGGATCAGGAATGCAGAAGAATCATGAAAATTCTGTGGTTGAGCATTTGGTGAGTTTCCTCAAAAAATCTTTTTTTTTTTTTTTTACTTTCGTCTAAATGGTCAGAACAAGATTTCAGAACTAAAATGCTAGAGCGAATTATGAGTAGTGGATTCTTTATGAAAGTCTTTGTCAGCACTAATCAGATCAGACGCCTATAGCATTTCGGGACTCTGTATTCCTATTTTTCTAGAAATACACAGACTGTAAAAAAACTCTTTGTGATTCTCAAATGTTACTTGTTCATTAACTCTCGCATTTCATTTGTTATAATCTGCTTAGATGCTGATGCTGCCAATGTGCCTTAAAAACACACTAAGCAATACTTGTTCCGTCTCTTCACTAAATGTCACTTTCGTACTGTATTTATTGCGTTTGTACTGTATTTATTGTGTCGCTTGTGCACCTTTTGTCCTGTTGAGTGTAATGTTCAGTGTTACTATATGTAGCACCGGGGCCATGGGGTCTCATCACACTTTGTACATGTATAAAGCGACTGATGACAATAAAGAACCTTGAACCTTGAACCCATTTAGCTGGAGAAAAAAATCCCTTCTGTGTTTCCAGCACCTGTGGGTTTGGTGGAATAAGCTTATCTTAAACGTAATCAAAGTAAATACTTCTACCTCATGGAAAAATGTGTCTGTGGAAAATAAATGGTGTTGGACTATTAAGACAGTAGGTGCGTCTCTTTGTTCAACCAAATTCCGCTCATTCCTTCAACTACACTTTGTGAGGAGCTGAACATACTCACCTGCTGTAGTCACATCTCATAATACAGACACACACACACATCCTTTATACAACACGGACAGCACGTTGAAGCATCTGTGGATTTATTGTATTTTTATTTATTAGATTATATAAATGAATATAAGGGAATATAATATATAGGGAATATAAATGATGCGGAAGCTACTGCCTTGTGCTACAACAGAAAAGAACGTGGCTAAATTTTGACAGCACGAATGTCAATGTAGTAATACATGTTTCTTTCTGCAAAAGGATAGAAGCAAGGTTTTTACTGTATAAAGACAGTATAAAAATGTAACCAGTAGGGGGTCAAGACAGTAGAGAACATAATGTTTAAAAAATAAAAAAGTCAGATGTTTTACAATTATTTTTTGCTCGTTTATGTTGATTATTTTCTGATGTCTTGTCATTTTTGTGTGATTGTTGGTTTTTTTGCCTGTCCACTCTCTTTCCTAATGCAGTTGAACTCACTAAACATGTCTGACATTTTCCTCAACAGGTCAAATCCTAGTGAAATCATCAAACTGTCAACTTAACACAGAGTCTGAAAGAAACTTGACACTCCTTGCTAGAAATCTGAATACAATACAACATACAATGCTAGACTCAGCACTAAAAAAACCTCCACCTAAAATTTATAAATGTAAAAACAATTGAGGAAGGAGCAACAATTTTAAAACATAATTGAGTACAATTGCTATAAAACAGCAGAGACACTGTCAACTTACCTTGAGTTGATTAAACACACTGTCAGTATTCTTCCTCTGTGTAGTCTGAAATACTCCTGAGAACTTATCGGCTCTGTTTGTCCTGCCTTGTTGCTGACACGTTGTTTTTTGCAGGTTGGAGAACAGCTCCGCTGGGTTTTGTGTGTGTGTACGCGCCTGAGTGTGTGTGTATGAGGTTGGGCTGCAGACTACAATGCAGCCAGGTGAGTCTGGCAGGCTACACCGGTGCTGATGTGTAGGCGAGGGGTTGTATAATAGATCTGTCTTGATAGATCTGGATTTGGACTTCTTTTAGTGGGATTTGAGAGACAATAATGTAGAAAGTGATGACGTTGCGGCCACATTAAGCGAAATCCATCACAATCATATTTTATAAAAGATGTAGATAAAACAAGCTTTATATTGCAATGTGGAATTACAGTGAACCTCTACCATGTTTGCCTGTTGGCACTGTGTTCCTTTGTTTGAAGACCTTATTTTGGTTTCAGTAAACAGTAGAATGATGTGCTTTACCAAAAACCTCGGCTTTACAGTAGTCTCATCTGTCCACAGAACATTCTCCCAGAAGGATTGTGGCTTCCTCGGGTAAGTTAAAGCAAACTCCAGTCTGGGTTTATTATGTTTCTGTGTTAGCAGTGGGGTCCTTCTGGGTCTCCTACCATACCGTCCCTTTTCATTCAGATGGTGACAGATAGTGTGAGCTGACACTGTTGTACTCTGTGCCTGCAGCTCAGATTGAATTTGTTTGGAAGTTGAGGTTTTTTATCCACCATTTGAACAATTCATTGTAACCTTTCATCAACTCTACTCTTTTGGCCACGTCCAGAAAGATTGGCTATTATGCCATGGGCTGTATGACTATGTATATATGTATGTACGTATGGATACAGATAACTCAATTGTTAGACAGGTAGTAGTATAGACATATTACCCATGTTGCTTTGGGAAGACTGCAATTCCCTGCAATTAGGAAATCACTCTGGATTAGAGCATCTGCTGTATGTCTTAACTGTACACACACTCTTACGGCATAACGCAGATGTTCTTTTCCAGAGTGATGTACATTTCACATACATTCATTCACTATCCAATCCGCTGAATCCCAATCGGGGTCACGGGGGCACCAAAGCCTAGCCTGGTAACTTATGGGCGTGGCGCCAACACACCGCAGGGCACAACGGGGCCAATTAACCTATATTGCATGCCTTTGGACTGTGGGAGGAAACCAGAGCACCCGGAGGAAGACCACACGAAAACGGGGAGGTTTCGACAGGACGGGTTTCGAGCCCAGGACCTTCTCACTGTGAGGCGGCAGCGCTAACCACTGCACCACCGTGCCGCCCTTCTATTCCAATTAGCTTTTTGTTATTTGACATTAGTGACCATTTATATCTTACAATGAAATGTATCATCAAGTCTAATACTCACTTAAGGTCAAGGACATTTGCCCTGGAGTTTTCTGCATTCCAGGTCGTGTGTTCAGAGACTTCGCTGATCAGCTGGCTGAGGTCTTCACAGACATATGATGAGCCAGATGATTGTCCCAACGCGCTTCAAGTCCACCACCATCATCTCAGTGCCAAAGAAATCTTCAGTTTCCTGCCTGAATGACTACTCTGACCCCCATCACCATGAAGTGCTTTGAGAGACTTGTCATGGCACAGGTGAAAAGCAACCTCCCCCACTCACTGGACCCACTGCAGTTTGCCTATGGCACAAACAGGTCAACTGAGGACGCCATATCCACTGCACTTCACCTTTCCCTCTCACACTTGGACAATAGAGACTCTTATGTTAGATTGCTGTTCATAGACTTTAGTTCAGCATTCAACACCATCATTCCATAAAGACTCTGTGTGAAACTGAGCGAGTTGGGACTGAGCATCTCACTTTGCAACTGGATACTAGATTTCCTGTCAGAGAGACCTCAGTCCGTCCGAATCGGCGACATTTCCAGCACCATCAGACTGAGCACAGGAGCTCCACAGGGCTGCGTTCTCAGTCCACTTCTGTTCACACTCCTGACCCACAACTGCGCCACCCTGCACAGCGCAAACCACATCATCAAATTCGCCGACAACACGAGCGTGGTGGGGCTCATCGGTAACAACGATGAGTCGACGTAGAGAGATGAGGTTCAATAGCTGGCTGCCTGGTGCAGTGAGAACAACCTGTTGCTGAATGTGGACAAAACCAAAGGAGAACTCGCTCCACTCACACACCACTCAGCATCCACGGTTCCACAGTTGAGACTGTAAAAAAAACCACCAAGTTCCTGGGAGTTCACATCTCAGACGATCGCACCTGGACCACCACCACCACCTCCATCACCAAAAAGGCCCAGCGGCGTCTCCACTTCCTGAGACGGCAGAAGCGAGCCAACCTCCCCTCTCCCACCCTCTCCGTGTTCTACAGGGGCACCAGAGCGCGTCCTGACCAGCTGCATCTCCGTCTGGTTTGGTAACAGCACTGTTACCAATCACAGGCGGCTTCAAAGGATTGTCAAAGCAGCTGGCAACATCATTGGAGCGTCTCTCCTGCTGCTGCTGCAGGACATCTTTTACAGACGCTGTATCAGGAGAGCCTCCTGCATCGTGCTCGACCGCTCACATCCTTCACATAGACTCTTCACACTCCTCCCATCTGGCAGACGCTATCGTAGCATCAGGACTCAAACCACCAGAATGCGTGATAGCTATTTCCCACAACCCATCACACTCTTGCACACACTTCCTGCCCTCACACTCTCCTCCACACACACCCAGACTGTGAACTGACTCTGTTGCACCTCTGCACTTTACACAGCACCGTCGTTGTGATGCACACACTGCTATACAGACTATCTCATTCACATTGCACTGAAACTGTCTCCGGAAAGATGTTTAAGTCTACAAACTGTACAGTATTATCACTCCAAACTGCTGCTGATCTGGCACACATTTAATGCCAGACGATTGAAATAGTAATCCTCCTCAAATGACTTGCTACAACACTGCTATAATATTTGCACATTTTTGCACTGCCGCTACTCATTTGCATTGAACTGGTCACTTTCTAACTAACTGGATCTGCACAAATTATTGAAAATTATTGCACAGACGCTGGTTCTCCACTACTGTTATATCTGCACAAACTTAAATGTCAGTCATACTTTTTAAGAGATACTGTGTTATTAAGGGATTGGATATAGAATTTTTCATATTGAAACTGTTTCTAACCTCTTGCACATCCAGTGTAAAAGTCAATTTCCACTTTTGTAGGTAATACTACATCCAAATTGTCTATCTACCTCTATTTCAAGTTTAAAGTTATATTTAATACTCCATTCCTAGTTTAAAATGTCTATTTTGTATTCTATTTATATATTGTTTATTCCATGTGCCTTATTTGTTCTTTGTTCCCTCTTTCTTATTGCACTGTAAAAACTGGAGCCACGTCGTCTCGTCTCTCAGTATATCTGTACAGTATATAGCAGAGATGACAAAGTTTACTTTGACTGACTTTGTTTATGACTTATCTGACTATTCCTGTTGATCTTTCCTCCATAACTTTCATTTTAGACACTGTCAACAACATTTTAGAAATGTATCCTTAATTTAGTCCTGTCGCTAGAATCTGAAGAACCATAAACCACAATCATTTAATAACAGACATGTACCTTAACAGAGCTGCTTCAAATTACTATGGAAATTTTGTTCATTTGGTAGTTCAAAATTATGTGGACATACGCCTTGTTAAAAACACATTGTAAATGTCCCATAGTGATCGACGTGTGTTCAGATGTGTGTGTGTGTACACCTGAGACACTCCCTTTGACACATATGAACAGCACAGTGGACAAATAAACATCTGTTTATGCGGTGTTATTAACTTTTGTGTGTCTTCAAATACAAATTAAATTTCAAGTAAAATAAAATAAAATACAGGAAAATGGTTCTGGCAACAGCTGGATTCTTGCTTGAGAATGGTTGTGTTTTCTATTGTTGCTTAAGTGTAGCTATACAAGGTCAACCGCTCGGTAAAGCAAACCACACTATTTTTACACATTACTGCGCTTAATTAAAAAAAATAAGTCTCATGGAAATACAAAGCTTCTTGGATTTCCAGGATTCATTTTAAAACAGGATCTGCATTATCTCCTTGTACGATGTGAGGATCTTCAGAAGTCTTTATAATGCAGCAACCTAAACACAAAGAAACACACACAAAGTAAATGACCCATAAAACCTCATGACGCACATCATAAGAAAATAATTTCAGATTTACTGATAGTCACAAATCTTTTATGGCTAAACGTACACAGGAATACTAACATCCACTACGCCAGGACTGGACTGGACTGTTGTAATATTTCGCTATTACTAACTAAATCATCTGGATTTCAATGCGGAGGGGAATGCTGTATATTATTGAACATTTCTGAATACACGAAGACAGGAGGCCAAACTTTGTTCAAAACACACGGGATCTGCACATGTGCAGATGCCCAAGATGAGCCAATTCTGCTCCAAGTCAACCGTCGAACCCTGCTCCTGGAGTAACCACATTTTGGAGGGTTTTTTGCTACTTCCCACTGTCTTGTTTGTGCTCTAGCCCATTCTTCACTCTTCAGTAGTTGGTGTTTAGTAGAACTGCAACTATCGATTCTTTTTGTAATCCAGTATTCTATCGTTTTTTTTCATCAATTAATCTGATGAATTCTTTTTTTTTTTAACAGAAAAAAGACAATACCTTTGTTTTAGACTTAGTCGTGTGTGTGAGTAAAAGTTAGCCATTCACGCTTTTATGTTGTATTCAGGACGTCCTGCACTACTCAGTCTTAGTTTGATGTGTAAATGCTGACAGTCTTATGAAATTAGCACATTAGCAATATTTAGTATCTTTTTGTAGCTTTATGTAGAAATAACTACTAGAAATAGTGAGAACGTTGTTTTATTGCCGAGTTGCAGAATTTTTATTATCCATTCTATGGCTTAACATTCTAATACTTCTTTATCCATTTGTTATCCATCAGAATATAGAATAGAATGTTTTGATAAATCAATGTTCTATATTTCTTCTTTCTTATTGACTACACTATAACATTATTAAATTGAAAAAAAACCTGATCAACTGAAAATGAAGAAATACTGAAGTTTTGGGTCATTTTGAACCAATTTGGCCTATAAAATGAGCTGCTTTTGGTCTTTCTGGAAGAGAACTACATTTCCCACAATTCTCCCGCGCGTCACCCGGGCCTGTGCCTCAATAAAGCGTTGGGCGTGCATTCCGGAATAAACTATGGCAAAACTATGGGAAAATCTTGTGAGTAGAACGCTGGTTGTTGTGGTTATCAGCTAAAATATGCGTTTTGTCTGTAATAAAGGGGACGTTTTGACTGAACTGGAGCGTTTTAGCGAGTAATGGTGCTCATGTGGGCGCAAAAAATGTCATTTGTGCGTTTTTACACATTTAATTCTGTTTTTGTGCACGGAATATCTCACAAATACTTTCACATACAGAGGGATCAGGTCTTGTCTTGATCGTGCCACTGAAAACGTTGTGCATCACTAATAAGCGTCCATGTGAAACACAAGCCAGTGAAATGAATTAAACCAAGCTTCGATTCTAGAAAAATTGCCTCGTCCATTTTTGGTAATCAAATTATTCGAGTAATTGTTTCAGCTCTAGGGTTCAGTGTTCCCACGTGCCTGGTTAGTGTATGAATGTGAACTCCAGGATGCACCAAATCGTGTAAGATCCTAACCTGAACAGCAGGGCGTGCCCCTTGTTGTTGGATACCGAGTAAAAGCCACTGTTAGGGGAGAAATCCAGACACTGCGGCTTGTAGATGGTCTTCAAGCGGAAGACTGGAAAGTTGGAGAAAACGGTGAAGCTTGGAATGTGGACCTGGAGAGAGCAACAAGAACTAAGTTAGCAGTTTACACTTTTACCCTTTACATTTCTACTTTTGCTGTCAACACCAAACAGTCCAGAAGAAGCTTTCAAGCTTGGGCTTTGGCCAATGGTGAAATTTCAAGTTAGAATGACTTAACAAGTTAACAAAATCATCTTAAAATACAGGGCGGCACGGTGGTTAGCGCTGCCTCCTCACAGCGAGAAGGTGCTGGGTTCGAACCCCGGGGACGACCGTAGGGCCTTTCTGTGTGGAGTCTGCATGCTCTCCCTGTGTTTGCGTGGATTTCCTCTGGGTGCTCCGGTTTCCTCCCACAGTCTAATAAAGGTTAATTGGCAACTCTAAATTAGCCCCGTAAGGTGTGATTGTGTTTGTGCCCTGCGGTGTGTTGGCGCCTGCCCAGGGTTGTTCCCTGCCTTGCGCCCGTAAGCTCCCGGGGTAGGCTCTGGTCCCCCCACGACCCCGGTTGGGATTCAGCGGTACAGATAAAGAATGAAGGATCTTCAAATATAAGTTTAGGATTGAAAGTGTGTGGTAATCTCCAGTGCAAGTCCTTAAATCTGGCTCTTGTTGAATACAACTGCTATTTTGAAAAGAAGTCCACTTGTCTTCGACTCAAGCCCTCAGAATTACCATGTCGTGGACGGCTGAGAACCTACACAGACACAGGTTCCAGCAAAAGTTCCAGTAAGAAATACAGAGTTAAAGCACTGCTGATTGTTGATGCAAATATCCTCTAATGCAACAACACAGTTGCCAAAAGCACTGCTCAGCTAAAAGAGCTCAAAATCCAATCCTCCGTTTCTTGCATGAACATTTTGGATAACCAAGCATCTGATTAGCAGAAGGAACCTTAGTCAAAGCACTTCATTGGTGTTGCAGTGCATCGGCACCAACACACATGCCAATTTGTTTCGTGGTGATGTTTTTTTTACTGGGCCTTTCTCATACATTTGCTGTTATAACATTTACCAGACGCTCTTATCCAGCGAACGTCCAACGGTCTCTTTGAAGCAACTCAGAGTTGCGCGCTTTGCTTAAGGGACGAGTGGCAGTGGTGCTGGCAGTAAACAAGATTCATTTACAGCATTTAGCAGACGCTCTTATCCAGAACGACATACAACAGTGCTTTGTAGTCCACGACTGTTCTTCTTCCCAAAAAGCTAAACTTAAACTATACTCCAACTAAGTTACAACCCTGTTAGAGAAAATCTAAGTGCACTAACAAGAATATAAGAGTGTTTTCACATATAGTCCTCTTTAAAGGAACCAAACTCAGTCTTCTAGAAGTGGTCCCAAAAGTGGATCAACAGAAAAGGAACTCAGGAACTTCTTTTTATGTTCACACTGTTCATTTGAAAGGGGACTCAGTTCTCTTTCTGGTCCACTTCAGCTCAGATGGGGCCTCAGTCCTTTTTCTGTTCATACTTAATTCTTATGAAGCTCTCAGACCTTTGATGCTTTGCATTCTGGGTAGTTTTCACCTCGAACAAAAACTGTCGAAGCAAACCAGGAACACTTTGTGTTCATGAGGCGCAAGTTAAACGAACCGTGCCGCAGACTTAAAGCGAACCGGACTGAGACCACCTCCCGATGTGGTCTCAATTCGGTTCGTTTCAGTGGGGTCTGAGTTCCTTTGGCGTGTTCGCTTTGAGGGCCTGAAATGGACCAAGTGTGAAAACACCCTAGAAGACTAACTGCCCCCAAATACTTATCGCTCACACTATCCCACTAACTTAGGGTGTTTTCACACTTGGTCCGAACTTAAAGTGAACTCAGATCGATTAGTCAGAATTTTTTATGTATATGTGAACACACCAAAGGAACTCAGATCCCTCTGAAACGAACCGATCTGAGACCACATCGGGAGGTGGTCTCAGTCCGGTTCGCTTTAAGTCTGTGGCACGGTTCGTTTAACTTGCGCCTTATGAACACAAAGTGCTCCTGGTTCGCTTGATGGATTCAAAACAGCCAATACCCTGTTACTGGTCGACCACCACAGCCTGTATCTCACAGTATGAAAGGAACCAGGACCATCACCTAAATATACACTTGGTTATGGAAAGCTTTCAGTTTCTTTTAGGAAAGCACCATAGGTTCTATAGACTGGCTGGGCTTTTTTCCTCCATAAAACCTATGTGGGGGGGATAACCAACAATAAATTGCTTTGATTTAGGCGATTACAGGGATTTTCCTCACCAGCCGGTTGGCCTCGTTCTCCGCTCGGGAGGCGATGGCCAAGATCTCAGAGGTGGGGTTGAAGCGCAGCGAGGTGGCGGCTGTGAGCAGGTTCATCACAGCTTTCAGGGGCTTAGGAGACGACTCCTGGAGACACGACTTCTGAGAGTAGATGTTGACAACCCCGGACTGGGAACTGGAATGGACAGTGGGTTGCAATGTTACACAAGATTCAAGATTCTTTACCTGTCACATGCAAATTATACAGGTACAACATGCAGTGAAATGTATCCTGATCCGCTCTTTGACTATAAAATTAAGGCAGAAAATTTAAAAATAAAAACTATAAAATAACAAGGAGAACAACAGAACCTTAAAATAACTTAGAAATAAGGAGATAAAGGGAAAGAGATAAAAAAGAAAATAAACTGTGACATCATAAATGATCACAACAATATGGAGTTACGAGGTAGTATGGTATGACAAATTAGGACATTTAGAGAAAAGACATGTCCTTGTTTAGAAAACAGATGGCCTGAGGATAGAAACTCCTCCTGAGTCTCTCTGTTTTGGCCATGATGTTGCGGAAGCTTCTGCCTGATTTCAGAAGATGAAAAGTCCATTTCCGGGATGAGCTGAGTCTTTAACAATTCTGATTGCCCTGATACTACATCTCTTGGTGTAAATGCTAGATTTTAAAATGTGTTTATGTAAATATACTGCTAGAAGATTCCTCTTAAAGGTTTTAACATGTTTTTAGCAAGAAACAAGAGATTTTTTTTTTTTTTTTTTAGAAATGAGACTCACCCGCAAGCCACATACAAGCCGTCCCTCGACACAGCAAGAGATGTTGCCGTCACACAGCCCTCGTCCCTGAACCTGTTCAAACATTTACTGCTCCTTACATCCCATATAAACACCTCACCTTCCTCTGAAACAAAGCACACAGAAGTCAGTTAGCATGCGGGAACTACCAAAGCACAGCCCACTGATCCAAGAGATCAATTTAGACTTCACGGTTTAACTTTTACACCGCATTTAAGCCTGCAATGTGATGACACCGCTGGGCCTTTGGGAGGCTTCTAGACAGGACATACTTGCCTAAACTGTCCAAAATCACGGTCGTTTCACAAGAGTGTGATATTGATCCATCTTTTCTAATCACCCAAGAAGTTACAGTTAAGCTGAGTTTTGATTTCTGTTTTTATTTCAACAATGCTGTCTCAAATTGCATGATGTTAATTTCCTTGACTGTGATACAAGAGATACACACTCATTTAAATCTTAACCGTCAGACATTTGAGACCCAATTCTGACAATTGGAGTCTTGAAAAAAAAAAATCTAATTTAAAAACATGCAATGTGTAATTACTGAGGGGAGCAAAGCTTTTAACTTTGGGACTCACTATGAACTATAAAACATTGTAAACAAAACGGCAAATGTTCTAATGACACACCATTTAAGGTGGGCACTTCTACAGATATCTGACGCAGCTTCAATCTAATTGTAACTGTAATATATCTGTTGTAATTGCCCAACAACAGAGATTGCACAGCCGTGTAAGCAGCAGGTAATTTTGGCAATTTCGGCTTATTATATGCCCATGAAATGGACAAAATTTTACCATCATAAGTGTTCGATTGCAATCATTTTATAAATCTTATTACATTCTCTGAAAAAAACAGCAACTCTGGAAATGACCAAAGTCTCCACTAGATGTCAGAAAATATCAATATTTGGCAATTTGTAGCATAGGGAGTTCGCCCCGTGATCAGAAGGTCGCTGGTTCAAATCCAGGACAGCTCAAGGTACCACTGAGGTAATCATGAGCAAGGTACCGTCCCCAAGCACTGCCTGTCACCTGCCCACTGCTCCTTCACGGATGGGTCAAATGGAGAGGTGGCATTTTGTGTACTGTGATGCGGTGTGTTCACAATGACAAATTATCACTCAATTTCCCTGTACGTTTTAGAGGGAGCCAAGTAATAAAATGTCTGATAATTAAATAGGACAATAAATATGCAATGCCCCAGCCTCAGCTCATAAGGTAATAGTTGTGTTTCACTTGTAAAGTCGTACCGGAGTTTGCGAAGATCTTACTGCCGTCGCTGGTGAACGCTGTGGCACAAACGCTGCCGTCCACCTTCACACTCTGTACCACCTCCCTCGTCTGCAACAAGCGGCCCACGTTAATCCTCACAAAAAGAGTACAAGACTGCCTACAGGTCTCATTACATATTTCAGAAGTGGAGTTAAGAAATGTCCTTTAATGAAAAAGACCAGACAGAAGAGGACAGGCTGGATATCAGATCATGACTTTAAGACACTACGGGCTGGTTTCGTGCTCATGGATTAAGCCTAGTTTTGGACTAAGTTGTAGCACCAATGGAGATTTGCCATTCAAACTCAAAGCTAGTCTAGGACTAGGCTTAATCCTTGACTGGGAAACTGGCCCTACAAGTTTCTCCCTCACTGGCCACATAAACGCTATTGATGTGGCATTAAGACATTTTTAAGAGTCATTAGCATGGCCGTGTGTGAAACTTATTCATGCCATTATTTCCTGCAGAAAGGACTCAAGCTGTTGTTTGGAAGGACTTTGATTCAGCTACACTTAATTCAACATGCTGCATGTTAGCGGTGCACGATAAATCGGTTAAAAAAATTGTGATCTCGAGTCGCACCTACGTGCGATCTCTTTTCTAAATGACAATGATTCTTCTAGGGGTGGGCGGGTGGGCTTGTTCCACTTATGATGTAGTAAATGACCATACTGTGAATAACGAGTACAAATCCTCACATTAAGGTTAAAGTGACAGCATGTACGTCACCTTTGCCACTCTCAAAACAGAGCGCTCACTCCTGCCGCCCATCCAGAAAACTCTCCTAGCGCACTGTTATGTGCTTGTAGAACGCACACGTGTTTTTGTTTTTCCTCCGGCGAGAACGAAGATTGACCGTGGCGTCATCGAATCAGTCGGACGTTGTCAGTTGGCGGTGCTTAGCATTTATCCACGGACTGGAGCTGCAAGATGGCAGCGGCCAGCTTTTTTACGCGAGGACCGTTTCTGCGGTGGTGTCATACACACACACTAGAGAACTATCGTCCTGTGTAGAAACATTCAGATAGCGGGCGAGCGCCAGTCCTTGTATGTTTTTACGGGATATTTAGTATAGGTAGCTAGCCTGACATTCTACTGTTTTAGGGCAGAATAGTTGCAGGGTGAGTGTTTTGCTTTAGCGCCGTCTTTTCACTCTGCGTCTTATGTTCTGTGCATCAAAATAAACTTGGACGCGATTTGAGTGTGTGATTTTGCGGGCCTGTTAGCCTGCTGCGTGTTTTGTTCTGGAAGCGGAGGAAAGTGAGCCTGCAAAGAGAGAGAGAGAGAGGACTAGAGACAATTGGAAATGCAAGCGAACATCTTGGTTCCGAAGAAAAACAGCGCTGGTTCTGTTATTTTGTGCACAGAACGGGAAGGTAACGTCTAAATGTGAGCAAAAGACATTCTCCGTGATGTAAACGTGCCGTGTGTGGTTTCTTGCGACTCGATGCAGTCGCTCGCAATATTACACACAAAACTCAGATTTTAGCTGATAAATAACTACAATCAGAGTTCGACTCAAAATACAGCTATTTACTTTATTATTCCGGGCACACGTCTATCGCATTATTGAGATGCGACTCCGAGTCGCGGCGCAGGGGATTGTGGGAAAGGTAGTTTTCTCCCGGAAAAGAAAGACTATATTTTGGTTAATATCGTAGATATAATACGTTCTAAAGAAATCACGCTATTTTTGGTATGGCCAATTGAATGGTCTTTTCTTTTGTCAAACTTAATTACGTTAAATACATATTTCAATTTGTTTTAAAAAATCGTGCAGAGAATCGTGATCTCAATTCTTATCAAGAAAACTGCGGTTCACTTTTTTTTCCCCTAGAATCGTGCAGCCCTAATACTGATGCCCAGAAAATGACCAATGAATAGTTGTTAAGGCCATTAACAATCTTAATGGTTTGCAGAGGAAATAAGGGGAGATTCTAAGTGGTCTCTATACCTTCATGGTGGTCAGATGAAGGTATCCCGAGGTACCGCTGAAGAGGAGAAAATCTCCGGCAGGACAAACCTCAAACTCCTTTACCCTTCGCTCGTCCAGACCTGCAAAGCAAAGACCAATATTAGCCGTGTTAATGTAAAGTGTGACCACTAGAACCGGTCATATGTTGAAAAACCCAACTGTGACAGGTGGATAATGGAACTGAACTGCAGGCGTCTTGAATAACGGGAGTTTACGGGGGGAACATTTGCGCTCGCACCCAAAATTCATTTCGTCGCCGCACGATGTCACCCCATTTAAAGTGAATGAGAAACGCCTCCGTTGAGCGTACATGTGAACGCTGCCTGAATGCGCGCGTGGTTGTGCTGCAAGTAATGCCCATGCGCAAGATCGGTTTGAAATCGGGAATACGTGTGAGTGATCGGCCGATCACCGATCAGGCCAAAAATCGGCCGATTCCGATCGCTGGCCGATCGATCGGTGCATCCCTAATTTTAACTGACCGGTTTATGCAGCTCGCTCCCCTCTGATTAATGCAGGGCAGAGCTTGCCACCTGTCAATTATATCTCAGCAATGACTCAAAATCTAAAGAGCAGGAAATGTTCATGACGTAAGATAGGGATGTAAAGAGGCACTCAGCTCATGAGATGCGACGATATGATACTGGGCTCACGAAAACGAGACACCATTTTAACATTATTTCAAAGAAAACTTCAATGATGAAACATATGACTGGAATATGGCCTTTTATTTAAGTGAAAGATGTCATCTTTGGTTTTTCTGTAAAAACTGTCTGTAGCGTGCATTCAATCACAAAACCAGTAGCCATCGGCCAATAGGATTCGCAGGCAGAAACTGCCCAAAACCCCGTCCCCAAATGCCAAAACCCGCACCTTTCAAACCGCGCACGTAGAAATCTCACTTGAGCAAAAAAGCCGCTCGTCGGTAATGTACTTTGCGTGTGAGGACATTTAACACATCGAGAGGAAAAAAAAAAAGACATTCGAGAGAGGAAAAATACAGTTTGCGCGCAATATTATCACAACCGCGCACTCGATTCTTAATTTTGCGCTCTCGAGTTTCACATTTGCGCTCGCGACTTTGAAATTTACGCCCGCGAAATTTTTGCGGCAAGCCATTTTGCGCGCTCTAGTTTTGGCACTCAGCCGTGTTGAGACCGCGTGGCAGCCATGATGCGTGCGCATACACGTTCTGAACGTTATTTTGGCCCTTACGCTGCGAACACAAGTTAACTTAAACATCGGAGGGAGGCGTTTTCCTTTTTTGTAACATGTGAAACTGATTGTTCCTGTTCATGTAAACTCATAAAGTGTGTACACAATATCATATTTGGCTAAGATACAGATATACAGCGTACAAATAAAATAGACATCCCAAGATTCCCGCATACTGGTAATGGCTTCCTGATGGCCGCAAATGAGATAAAACCTCCGGTAATCTAGAGTGAGCGAGTGAGCAAGAGCGCACGAACAGAGCCAAAGCAAATTCCTTGTATGTGACAATGGTCTTAGCAACAAACCTCAGCATCTTTCTGATTCTAAAATAGTATTTTTAAAAAACGGATTTACAGGAACACTCCACTTTTTTTGAAAATAGGCTCATTTCCCAACTCCCCTAGAGTTATATAGATGTGTTTTACCGTTTTTGAATCCATTCAGCCGATCGCCCAAAACCACTATAAACTATCAAAATAAAGCTGGTTTTGGGGCGATTCAATTTTTATTATTATAATCATTCATGGTCATTTTTTTTCATTTTGGGGGTAGCCTAGTATTTTGATGATAATACACAATACAGATCTGGAAAAGAGCATTAAAATGAAATAAAATGCATGAGAGACATTAAAAACGTCTCTTAATTTCAATTCCACCGTGTCCATTTGTTCAATTTCTTTCTGCTTAATGCAGGTGGGTAGAATGTAAATAAATCGCTAGTTTTTCCCCCTCATAATTTCAGGTAGAATCCCGGAAACGATTAGTCATGTTTAAATGAGCGCAGACGGTAGGAACACTGACAAAAGTGCACTTATTAAAGTTTATGTTAACGGCATTTCACGTTGGGAGACGTGACGGTTAATGGTTGCGCTTTATTGCCGGCTCCTGCACACTAAAAATAATAACAGCTCAATGTTAGAAAGTGTTAGTTAAATGGTCTTTTTACATGTTATTAGTATGTTTCATATATTTTTATATTATTGTATATTTTATATTTATGTAATTGTAAAAGGTGTTATGTGCATGTTTCGAGAAGTGGTGAATGAGAGAATTGGTTTATCCCACTTATGTTGCTAAATATGTTCAGCCGTAGTTGCATCAGTCTGTTCTAATTAATACATTTCAGTATGATGCATTTATCGCAGGTCTTCTCTGAAAATAGATGTAATTGTCAGAGCAAGTGATTGACTAGATCATATGGCAGTGGAGGTGTCTGAAAATTGCTTTAACACAAAAATTATTTTGATTTTCATTATTGGATGTATTCTGATTTTATGGGCTAATTACAGCAAAGAAAGAGAATGCCAATGAGATCATTTATGTATTAAAAGAGAAGCTAGAAATCTGAGATGTATAGGTCAGGATGCTGTTGAAGTTTAATAAAAAAAGAGAAACGATCTGGAGACATAACGCAACGCACCGTGTCCATTTCTTCAATTTCTTTCTGCTTAATGCAGGACATCTTGTTTGTTGCTGTGGTACCAAGTCCTGGGACCCGTAACACAAGTCGTACTGTAACTGAGGCTCACCTCGGACTGAGGGCACGGGAATCACTTTGCCTTCCATCATGTCGTAGATGTAGAAGAGCTTGTTTGTCATTCCAGTGGCCACCACTTGTTCACCACTGGCACTGAAGCTAGCCTTGTTTATTGGAAACCTCTCAAGGTGGATGCTCTGGATCTTGGGGTTGGTTTTACCATCAACCTGAAAAAAAGGCAAACTTTTAGAACGCAAGAGGTCTAGACAGATGTAGACAAAAAGGACAAAATTCTTGAAACGATGGTTTGTTTTCCAACTTTCGCCCATGCTCTTACAAACTGTATGAATTGTACTTTAGATTTAGCTGCATGTACAGTACTGTGCAAAAGTTTTAGGCAGGTGTGAAAAAATGCTGTAAACAAAGAACGCTTTCAAAAATGCAAGTGTTTATCATTTATTTCCATCAATCAACAAAATGCAGTGAATGAACAAAAGAGAAATCTAAATCAAATCAATATTTGGTGTGACCACCCTTTGCCTTCAAAACAGCATCAATTCTTCTAGGTACACTTGCACACAGTTTTTGAAGGGACTTAGCTGGTAGGTTGTACCAAACATCTTGGAGAACTAACCACAGATCTATAACCCTACAAAATAATATGACTATAATCCTACAAAACCCCTGACTTTGTGCAAGTGTACCTATAAGAATTGATGCTGGTTTGAAATTTCGATTTGATTTAGATTTTTCTTTTGTTCGCTCACTTTGCATTTTGTAAATTGATCAAAATAAACAATCATTATTTATATTTCTGAAAGCATTCTTTGTTTACAGCATTTTTTCCTCACCTGCCTAAAACATTTGCACAGCACTGTATATATGGATGTTTTCACACTTGGTCCGTTTCAGCCCTCAACGCGAACTCAGATCGATTAGTCAGCATTTTTTACGTATATGTGAACAAACAATATGTGCCAAACAAACTCAGACCCCTTTGAAACCCCTCTGGTCTCAGTCCGGTTCGCTTTAAGTCCGCGGCACAGTTCGTTTAACTCACGCCTTATGAACACAAAGTGCTCTTGGATTGCTTCGTCACTTCGTCAAGTGAAAACTACCCAGAATGCAAAGCAGTAAAGGTCTGAGAGCTTCATAAGAATTAAGTATGAACAAAAAAAAGACTGAGGCCGCATCTAAGTGGACCAGAAAGGGAACCGAGTCCACTTTCAAATGAACTCACAGTGTGAACATAAAAAGAACCAAGTCCCCTTTCTGTTGGTCCATTTTTTTGACTACTTCTAGAGGTCTGAGTTTGGTTCCTTTAAAGAGGACTATATGTGAAAACACCCTTAAAGCTTGTAACACCATTTCAAGTAAACATTTAAGCAGTGAATGTGCCCAAGGACTGTTTATAGGTAGTTGGTGAGTTATGAGTCTCTGCTTTTAACGTGTCTCTGTCTCGTGAACACACATCAGCTCTGTCTGTATCTTTTCACTACAATTCTCCACTGCACTGACACTTCAAAAGCAGGGTGTAATTATCATGACTAACTTCTACAAAAAAATTAAATACAGTACAGCATATTTCAGTCTCTTTTGGTCAATAACCATCCTTTTGAGGGATTCCAAATTCCTTTTTTCTAAATATCTAACCCTAACCTACACGTGTACGCCTACTTGTGTGTTGTATGCAGTCGTGACTATCCAATAAAACTGATATTAATTCTTGAACCAGGTCCTGTACTTCTGGACCAGCTGAGGTCTCTACCTGAAAAAGTGAGATGGAGTGATCCAGTCCAGCTGTCATGACAACCTGGGCAGAGGGGTGAAACTGTACAGTGGTGAGACGACTTTGGCCTGGATTCTCATTGTTGGCGTTCAGGCATTTCTTCAGCTAGAGAAGGAAAATAACAAAGTGGTGTCAAACCCTTCAACTGCAGTGTCCTACTGGCACAACCAACTTGAAATCCAGTTCTCTATACTAGCAGTCTAATAGCACAAAGTAAGTAAGATACTAAAAATCAATTAAGATTTCAAGTTGAAGCGTTACAGAAACTATGAACTATAACACCAAAGTATAACTAAAATAGGTGGTGAAGCACCTTTATCGTCCCTTTGGGCAGGCTTTCAGAGGAGCCAATATAGTTTCCAGTCTTCTTTAGCAAGTCCTCATCGTCATCCTCTTCATCATCATCATCGTCATCATCATCTCCTTTAAAACATTAGCAATTCTTAACAGTTACATTAAGGCCATTTTGCAGATGCTCTTATGCAGGGCAACAGGGTGATGGTAGGATACTTGTCTACAAACCAAGAGGTTGTAGACCTTTGACCAAAAGTTGTTCCAGGGAGACTGTCCCTCTAATTAGAGAATGAAAATCATTCTGGATAATAGTTAATAGTCTGATAAATGCTGCAAATTACTCAGATTTTCTTATAAACCTTCCAAAGCCCCTCTTGGTCAACTTGGAGCCTTGCTCAGGGAAACTATGGCGGTTTTAGGCTTTCCTAGAATTCTAAATTTAGGTCTTATGATCACTATCACTTTTTACACATTCAGCTTGTATTTACATACATTGTTGGCCCAAACAATTACCTTTCTTCTGACTTTTCTTCAAGCTTTTGTCAGCCCATGAAGGTGTTCCACCCATTGCTTTTTGGAACCTGCCAAGAGTGAGTTTTTGTTCTTTTTTTTACACCAATCTTTATAAAATCAGTAAAGGGTTCATGTGAATGAAATGCATTACTTACTGCTCCTTTAATCGCTTATGTAGATTCTGTTTGGACATTTTTTTCTCTGCATCACTTTTGGTGAAGTCTTTGCGAAACCGATGTGTCATATCGACCCTACAAGTGAAAGCAGGGAAATAAATTTAAAAAAATAAATACATGGGTGACACAGGGGTCCCAGAATCACCTCTGAACAACACTGACCTCAGTTCCAAAATATACAGAGAGAAATTATAGCTAGACCTAACGATGCAAAGCAGTTTTGTGCATCCAGGCTCACTGCAAAACGTTGTGCAAGTGGCCGAGTGACCAGGACTTACTCTTCCTCTATGTCATCATCTTCATCCTCCCATACAGCTTTCCTCTCTGCGGGACACTGAAGGCGAGACTCATTTTCTACTTCTGCTTCACACAACTCTTCACTTTCCCAGTTCTCATTACTCGTCTGGGGGAGAGAAGAAGAAGAAAAAAAAAACAGCAACCTTGCATTACCAGAATTATTTACGTGGACTGACCAGATTGCATACGAGCCTCTGCATTTGGATATGGACTAAATCCACTGAATTACAGTATTTAACAGATGAATTAGACTGCACGATCACATGAACTTTGCAGAGGCCTTGTCACCTGGAATATACAGTCACCTCTTGAACCTTAATTGTCGTTCTAAATCTAGGACACTTAGACACTGGTTAGATGCTCAGACAGCTTGACTGGGTATGTGAGCAGGTCTGTTGGGCTGTCTGATTCCATTAAATTAAAGTTTGACTGTATTAGCTTGAGACAACCATGTATTCTTTCATACTAAAATGTTAATTCCTGATCAATTTGTTGCTCCACATTAAGGTTTATACAGCTGCAAATTTAACTGCATTTTCTGCTTTTTAACATTTTTTATTATAATCTGAATTTAACTACACATGTATTTAAGACACTATGTTTTCAGCAAATTAAGCAAAGTTTAAGTCAAGCACAGTGAAACATTCAGCTTATTAATGAAACACTGCTGTCAGAGCAGAAAAGGCTGGAGTTACGCATCGGTACTAAATACTGAATTCTGAGTCTTGGTTCCTCTCAACGCTTCTTCCCATTTATCACAGAAAGCATCTTCCTTGCCGCTCTGACCAGAGACATTTGGGGTTTGGAACCGTAAATGTTAAATTGTTCTGCTGTTTAGAGCAGTACATGAACATAATTTTCTTGAACTGAATTCAAATGTAAATGGTTGGCTAGTATTATCAGTTGGTCTGAAAAACACCTACATTTACATTTGCAGCATTTTCTCAGAGGCTCTTACCAGAGAACCATTTCCCAATTACTGGTGCAACTTGGGGTTAAGGTCCTTGCTCAGGGGCCCAATGGTGTTAGTACTTGCGGTTAGGATGGAGCTGTATTTTAAGCTACAACCTTCTGATGCACAGGTAAGCAACCTAACTCTAGATCAGGACCACCACCTTGCAATGTCAGAGTTTGGACTCACTGCCAAACAAATCTTATGATGTTTTGGGGGTGGTGTCTAGTCTATAGTGGTAGGATGCTCGCAAGCAAGATCAGTGGGGTTGTGGGTTCAAATCCTACCTCCAGCACTGCCACCATCGGACCTCTGAGCTACACTCATAACCTAACGTTGCTCCAGGGAGTGTGTCCTTGTAATTAGGAAATGGATAAGAGCGTCTGCCAAACGCAACGAAAGTAACGATAATTACATTATATACAATGTATAATAAGACAACCCAGCCACAGTAAACTATAACAAATCCATAATTACCACTCCCAGGCGTTCTACCAGTTCTTCCTCGGCGCCGAACACCAGGTCTTCGAGATCTTTAACAGTCTGGTCTTCCTCACCGAGCGTCTTCAGCAGCGCGAAGTGCTTTTTGCGTTTTTTCTCCTCTCGTGCCAAATCAGCAGCGCGTTGCACGTTGCCTCTCTTGGCTCCTTTTTGTTTCGTTTTCACAAGGAGATCCATCTTCCCAAAAGCCTTGGAAGACGCAATCCAAAACTGTTATTTTTTTATGCTAACTTTATGATAATACGACCACGTGTTTCAGCTACCGGATCGGTAACTACACGCGCGCTATGCTTCCCAGCGTGTGTACGGGGTCGTAGTATCATGATCTATAACCTGGAAGCGTTTCCTTCTTCTTCTTCTGGCCTTAATGGCAACCTGGTTATATGGAGCATTACCGCCACCATCTGGACTGGAGAGTGAACCAGACGTGTCACTCCCCAAAATTATACTAATACTAATAGGCAGGCCTACGGCTAATACTTAAACACACACACACACACACACACACACACAAGCAAATTAAATTATAATAATCAATCCTGTATTCTTCCAAAAGTTCATTAAAAACTGTAACTGAAAAAGATGTCACATGAATATATGTGTATTATGTATTATGTCCTATAAATTGAACATTATCCGATTCTCTTCCAGTTTTGTAATCAATCTTTGTTGGTGGTACTTAGGACAATGTAAAATTACATGTTCTGTGTACTCTTGTCTGTCACCACATTCACAGGTCCCATCAATATGTTTCTTCATTAAAAGCAGTGTGCTGTTTAAACCTGTGTGGCAACAACGCATTCTTGAAAATACATCCTCCTCTGGCTTTCTTCTGATTGTGTTCCTAGTCCTTTGAATATTATAAAACTGCCTTCCAGTATATTTATTGTCCCTTTGGTATTGCCATTTATCAGAAACTTATTTTTGATTTCTCCTTTTCCTATCAGTCTCTATGTTGCAACTCATTGTAGGAAGTTAGTGAAGCATGTCACTGAAATCAGCATTTCAAATAGCCAATAGCCAAAGTGACTACTAGATTTGAGAAATTTAGATAAGAAAAATCTGTGATTGATAGACTCACTATAGACGGGGTAAAAGATTTTCACAACTATTATAGCAGAAAGATTAAAAGAAGGAATATATAAAATTGTTAGCACAAGTCAATCAGGATTTCTCGAAGGTAGATCTATCCACAATAATATCTGATTGGTTCCAGATCTTATTGATTATGGTTATTTATGTTTATTTGCAAAATCAGTTCATTGATAATATTAATAGTTGAGATTCTATCCGGGAGGGGGCATGACTTAACAAGATTTAACGCAGAACGTGGCATAAGACAAGGGTGTAACATTTCACCACTTTTATTCATTTTGGTTACTGAATTCTAGAGGTGGGCAAAGTAGCTAACTTCATTACTTAAGTGAAAGTACAGATACCACTAGTCAAATGTTACTCCAATACAAGTGAAAGTCGTACAGTCAAATATTTACTTAAGTTAAAGTACTGAAGTACTTGTTTTAAAAATACTTAAGTATTAAAAGTACATCTTCTTTCACTGCATTGTTGCATTATTTCCACAACACTTACAATACCTAATGCCTCTGACTAGTTTGTAGAAGCTGTAGAATAAGGAACTGGTAGAATGTTACAGAATGAAACACAACCTGAACTGACAAAGAAAACTAGTCGTAAATTTATTTTATTAATTAATTGTAAAACTACACACCCCCACCAAAACAGCATGGTAGTGTTCTGACCCAGCACTGGCAGTGTGTGCACACATACAGTTAAGCCCAAAATTATTCATACCCCTGGCAAATTTTGACTTAAACTTATTTTTATTTAACCAAGAAGTTTTTTCTGACTGGAAATGATACAGGCATCTCCCAAGAGAAATTGAGACAATGTATAAGGAGTATCATTGTGGAAAAAAATAATTTCCCTGTTTTATTTACATTTGAACAAATAATTGCATGTCCAAAATTATTCATACCCTTCTCAATAATCAATGGAAAAGACTGTATTAGCTATTACAGCAGTCAAACGCTTCTTATAATTGCTGACAAGCTTTTTGCATGTCTTCACTGGTATTTTTGACCATTCATCTTCTGCAATGAGCTGGAGCATGCTTTTGTGCGCCTTATTTGGAGAAGTGGCGTCCTCCTTGGTTTGCATCCGTGGAATCCAGCAGTATGCAGTGTCTGTTGGACTGTCTGCCTTGAGATGTTGGCACCAACATGGCCCAGATTCTTCAGGATGGCCTTGGTGGTGAACCTCTGCTTCTTCTTCACCTCTCACACCATCAGCCTTGCCAGAACAGGTGTCACTTTTGATTTCCTACCACGTCCTCTGAGATTTTCCACTGTGTGGAATGACTTGTATTTTTAAATAATACTTTGTAAAGTGCCCACTGGAACGTGAAGACATTTAGATAAGGCCTTGTAGCCCTTTCCTGAATTGTGTGCAGCCACCATGCGCAGCCACAGGTCCACGTTGAGCTCTTTTGTTTTTGCCATGACTTGCCACAAACCAACTGCAGATAGCTGCTCTTTTTCACCTGCTGAGTTGATTGAAACAACTATTCCCAATTAATCAAGGTAGTTAGGATGTTTTCGACAGCGTGGACTATAAAATACTACTATTTCTAAGGTCTAAAGAGCAAATTCCTATGGCTTCAGCTTTGCGGTTAAACCTCGACAAATGGGAGCTCATGGCCATCCATAACTGTTCCTATTTGTCATTATATAATATACCAGTCGAAAAAGGATACCCGATACTTAGGAATCTGGATAAGCACTTGTTCAGAAACTAATGAAAAAAAATTATTTGTAAAAAAAAACACCATTACATTAGAAATTTGGTTAAGGACTAGAGAGGGAGGGAGAGAGGCGGGGGGTTAGTTTACTATACACTTTAAATATGTATATCAATGTATTGAACTTTATTTATAAATAATTTATCGTTTTCTTCGTTTTATCGTATTTGATCATAAATCTAAATGTGTCATGACATGTTTATATTTTGAGTATAAAGAGTTCATACATGCATTTATAAATAGCCTTTGTGGGAGTAGCAGTATGTTTCCAACAGGGGATGTTACCTATTAGGGACCGGTGTTGTATTCCGTATGTTGTGGTGTCGCGCAGTATAGCCCTGTCCAAGACTAGTATATAGGATGACCAGATGTCCTATAGGACATAGGATAGTATAGGATTCGTCCGGGCATTCATTCTACCTCAGTCTCAAACATTTATACATTAGATTTATGTTCCCTGGGGCTTTCCCAAACCAACTACTCACTTTAACTCGCTTTTCTTATATCCTTACTGCATAAATGACAGTGGAAGAGAGCAGGAGGAGGGGGAAGTAACCTAGTTAAATCTGGTCACCCAACTAGTACATATCTCAAACACACTTCCATGGAGGATCAGATTTATTAAAGTGTATTCTTCACCACTGCCACTATGCAGCTTAGATAACTTTACGTCGCCATGGTTGAAGTCTGTAAAGAGTTGTTCAAAAAAGAAACCCCACCAATTTCTTTAAAAAATATTTTAACAGAATTAAAAAAAAAAACTCTCATTACTGTTCTGTTCAGTTTTCTCTTCAAATTAGGTGACATTTCACTAATGATTTAATAACTTCCCAAAAATTGCCCCGTCCAACCCCTCCAACCATCCTTGAGGGGGTCAACGTATTTGTGATCCCACAAATGATCACAGGCTTGAACGTCCAGTACATTCATTTATTATAAATGTATCAAGAAATTTTTACTTTTAAATGGGGAATGTTTATTTCCTACCCACTTATTGAAATTAAGTGAAATTCAATATATGAAAATGATTCCACACAATCTGCTATGCAACTAACATGGGGAGTTCGCCGAGTGCGCATGCGTCGTTCAGCATCAAACGGCGGACGAGCCGCTCTAGGGCCACTCCGCCCCCTCGCGCAGGCTATATAACTCAACTGAGCGCCACGCGCGGCCTCCTGCACTGTCCGTACAGCTGGAAGAGCTTCCTGCCTGCTTCTCTACCGGCTCCACATTAAGGTGTGTGAGAGCGAGCAATTAGTTTAATTATTTACTCCATTTCAAAATTGCATTCATTTGATCTCTTCATGGAAAAGACAGTCAAGATTTTTATATCCGTGATTTTAGCCAACAGTGTTAACGTAACTCGTCTTGCGCTACAGTTATTGTTGGAAGATCCATATGAAATGTCATATACACTTACATAAATGTGATATGATTTGTTTGCGGTAAAGTTGGCGCCGTAGTTATTAACCTCTATCCCAAATTATTTATCAAGAAAGGCCGAATCAGGAGAACAACATGATGGGACATGAGTTAAAGCGGAAATTCTGCGCCTTTTCTCGTTGGCACGCTGCTGACGGTAGCTCTTTGGCTAAGCTAACGACTACATCGTGCTGTGTTCACAATAGCTTTAATGGGTTCGTGCTAAAGACTGTCCTCAATGTACTTCGATTATTGCAGTTGGTTTTCAGTTTCTTGTTTGCACAGAAGCATCTGATCTAATTTCCTGAGATATTCTTATGTGACGGAATTAATTTGCGCCTCAGAGGTCGCCCTCGTTCGCCAGTGTTTCGTTTTCCATTAACTCGCAATACACCACCGCTTAGCCTTAATGTGTTGCATTTAATCTAATCTAATCATTCGTGTCGGGTTTACGAGTCTGAAAGGGGATGTTATAGTCTTAACTTTAGGCTTTTTGCCGAGTTAATCTCCATCTGGCTGTGGTAAGATCTACGAGGCGGGATTTGGCATGTGGCACTAACATGGCCGCCGGTCCGTTTCGGGCTCACATACGACAAAGTCAGTACCAGACTGTCCTGTTTGCTTTCCCATCTTCCATAAATCTCTACAGTTTAAACCTAAAATAAACTAAAATGCCCAAAATAAACGTTTTAAGTGTCCCTGTGTTGGCTTACTTGACTTAAAAGCTGTGTGATTTCTCACTGTATGCGTTTAAAGACCATCTGCTTTGTCATTCAAATTAAGGTTTGTCTCTGTTTCCAAGTTTATCACTCGATGTTCTCCTTTTTAAAAACAACTTGTATAATAACGTTGTCTTATGTTGACTTGCTAACTCATGGGATAAAGCGTCTTGCTTCTGTGTCAGAAGTCGTAAGTGAATATAGTTTCCTCCTGGCTATCTTTAAGATGTTGCCAAAATTTAGTCTTACTGGTTTATCCACTGCTAATTGCAGAGATGAAACTCTTGTGAGCAATATTTGTTGTAGTGTGGTATTTGCACACTGTCATTACACTAAGATTTGCTATACTACTGCTTAGACCACCGCCATTCATTCATAAATGTAGTATTTGCACATTTATAAATTAATGGTGGTGACCTAAGTGGTAGGATGCCAAATCCTACTGCCAGAACTACCACTGGGACGTTTCAGGGGGCGCTGTATATAGAAAAGGGGCTCTGGAAAAGGCCATCTGATGCAACAGTGAATATTAACCATGGTCACTTCAGTCAGCTACTTAGTATCTACTTGTTTTTGGCTCAGATCATCATTCTTCATAAGTGATGTTAATCATGCCTGAATGGGTTGAGACTTTAAATAATTGAGTACTTTACAGTACACTTTTCAAATGTTTTATCGCATCAGTGCTTAACTCTTAGCTTTGTAAGTGGTCAGTTACACTGACTAATAAAGGGGAAATATAACTTTTTGCTTGCTTTGTAACTTTCCTTACAGTACCATGGCTGCCAAAGCAGAACGTACCTTCATTGCCATCAAGCCTGATGGTGTTCAGAGAGGTCTGGTTGGTGAGATCATCAGGCGCTTTGAGCAGAAGGGTTTCAGGCTGGTGGCCATGAAGTTCCTCCAGGTTTGTGAGTCGTTAGCTCACCTTTGACTATACAGTGATGGATTATGTATTGGATTTTGTTTCTGACTTTTATATAAATGAGATCTTGCAAAACATTTATACGCACAAATGCTAGTGCCTCTTTAAATGTTTGTGTTCAGATCAGTGAGGCAGACCATGTAAAGGTTTTATTTTTGAATACTAAGACCTTTCATAGAAACACCACTAAGAACCCCTAAAGTTAGCTGGAAATGTTTCCCTGTTATTTTTTCACACAGGCATCTGAAGAGCTGTTGAAGCAGCACTACATTGACCTGAAGGACAGGCCTTTCTACTCAGGTCTGGTGAAGTACATGGGCTCTGGACCTGTGGTGGCCATGGTAAGCCCCCATTAATGGGGTTCAAATCTGGAAACTTGAAGATGAGCAATTTGTCACAAACTATTAGCAGTTTCTAAAAGGCTTGTAACTCCCAATCATTTTGTTAGGTCTGGGAAGGTCTTAATGTTGTCAAGACTGGCAGAGTGATGCTGGGTGAGACCAACCCTGCCGATTCTAAGCCGGGCACCATCAGAGGAGACCTCTGTATTGAAGTTGGCAGGTGAGTGTTCAACTTCTGTATCCTTGACTGTATGAGGCTGTAACCTTGCTATACACAACCACTTTTGGAATGTCATGTTGCTGTAAAAAGCCACGATGGTTAAAGTTGCCGTTAAGCAGTCATTCTTGACCCTCTTTCACAGTTAAAGGTCACACTGGTTAATTGTAAGGTGGAATTTTTTTTCTGCATCACTGATTTTGATTTCTTAATTTAACACACTTGCTAACTTATTTAAATTTGCTAACAGACTTGGGAATAAACTAGAGTACATGGATCACTATGCATGAGACAAATTAAGCAGTTTGCATCATAAGAAAAATCAGTGTTATGCCTATAACCGTTTCTGTTAAACTGGTAATAGTGCATCGGTCTTAAATATTTTGAGCCACTTAACATCTTGTGGCTTGATGTGCATATGAAGCTTTAGCTTTAACGCTGTTTATTGGTTTGTAGGAACATCATTCACGGCAGTGACTCGGTTGACAGCGCCAACAAAGAGATCAACCTGTGGTTCAAGGCTGAGGAACTGGTGTCCTACAAGAGCTGTGCCTTTGAATGGATCTATGAGTAAAGTCGTCCCAGTTTCGATGCTGTATTTCAGTCCCAAACTTGCCTTGTCTTTTGTTTCTGGACCATCTGTTATGCTGTAAAATCTGGAATTTGTACTGTCCATTTTATGACTGGGGAGCACTTATCGAATAAAAAACCTTTAAAGTCAAGTCCCTGGTGCTGTTCAATTTAATTTGGGAATTGGGTACTACTTGGGGCGGTTGGTGGCGTAACGGTAGGGTGTTCACCCTGTGACCAGAAGGTCGCAGGTTTGAATCCAGGGCCGGTAAAGTTACCACTGAGGTACTCATGAGCAAGGTACCATCCCCAAGCACTGCTCCCTGGGCTGCTTGTTAGCTGCCCACTGCTCCTTCATGGATGTGTTAAATGCAGAGATCACATTTTGTTGTGGTGTGTTGTGTTCACAATGACACTCACTCACTTTCACTGCGCGGCAAAAGGGTTATCGAAGTAGCTACTTTTATCAAAAGGTAGCAAGATTTGCATTATTTCTGTTGTTAAAGCATCTTTAGCTACAGTGTAGATTCATCACTTTCCATGCACATAATTGGATTTAATTTTCCTGGAGATGGTCACTCTGGAGAAACTTGTTGAGAAACTTCAGGTGGTTTAGTGATCACCTACATTTGACCTTACAACCGTCAATAGTTGATCTTTCCACAAGGCACCCCTAACCATGTTTTTCCAAATTAGGGAAATCATATGGTGAAAATAAAAGTTAAGGTTTGCGTTGTTTGTAGCGATCATTTAAAACAGTCAGACAAGCTTTTTCAAACATTTTAAAACATAATACATTTTTTTTTTAATGCAAGCATTGTCATTTCCAAGTACATATTTAATTATCCATTTGTGATATAGCTTAGTAAACACTGACAGCACACACATGGAAGGCAGGAAACATAACTGACTAAAAAACAGAAGACCTAACATCATGCAGAGAAAGTGACAAATAGTTGTACAGTCCACTCTATAGAACGGCAAATACAAGAATACAAAAATTGTCTAGACATGATCACAGTTTTTGAAGTCATTTCAATTTTTTTAAGTTTATCACTTCAAACATGTTTAGCACCAGAATACAGTGTTGGGAAGTTTTCACATTAACCAAAAATGCACAAAACAACTGTGTCCATGTGCACAAACTTCCATGTGTCTAGAGCACTAGAGGGCAGGTTTTGATCAAATGTCACATCAAAAATGTTGTACAGTATTTGTCCACATTTTGGTCTCTAGAGCAGTGCTGGGAAAAAAAAAATTCTACTCTTTTGGATTGAAACAAAATCAACATGTACAAGAAACAACACATTAAAAACAAGACTTGGAGAAGATCATTACTGGCTATTTTTATCTTATTGCTGAACAGGATGTTTAATGTGTTTGCTTTTCCAATTTGCAATTCTGTAGTCTTTAAACCAAAAATTACATTTCCCTTAAGATTATAATGATCACATCCCCATGAAATACACATTAACAGCCAAACAAAACAGGCCCAAGGCCAATGTGCTACTACATAAATGAAGACATTAAAGTACACAAAGAAATCCTTTATGCAACACAGGTTTAAATGTTTCCTAAACTCAGTACCATTTTTGGTACAGCATAAAGACCAAAAAACTCACAATCTCTAATTCGATTTACATCTTTTCAGTACTGACCAAACCAACAAATAAAAACCTCATTTTCCTGAGAGTCAGTTTCTTACATTTACCAATGTATGAAGTAATGGAGCAAAGTGCACACCCTTAACATATATGGATCTTTATTTAACATGTTTTTAGCTCTGTAACAGAATTATGTGTATGTTAATGTTCTGTGTTAATAGCAGTTGTACAACTGCTGATTAATGTTTTCATGTGTAACTGTGTATGGTAATGTTTAAAATCTTTACTTTTGTATTTATATGTTCTTTTGCTACAATGCTAATACTCCATGTGGTCTATAATGTAAATCTGTAAAATAAATAAAACAAAGTTTCTATTGTTAGATATGGTAGACAGTTATAGTATATTTTATGAACAAAATATATCAGATGTAAAAATTAAATCGGCATCCAAAGTCAATGCATGAAATCATTATTATTCTGATTTGCATTTTAAACATCAGCTTGAGCTTGAGGTGATTATTGGCTAAATGAATATCTACCAACATGGGAATTTTCATTTACATTTCTGTACAGGGAATCTATACATCCCCCCCCCTTTTTTTTTTTAAATCGGAACTGGTCAAAATTCTTTCCCCTTACTGTGAATTGTAATCCTTTACAAACATAGTAAAAATACTTTTCATACTGCTAAAGTTAAACCTTGGCAGATTTTTTTTTAGAACAGAACACTGAAACCCAAAATTTTAAAAACTTATCTTTACACGTGAACAACAATCAAATTATCAGTTTCGTAAAGACTGACCAGCTGTGCTTAGCAAAGAATGCTCAGCCGAGAAGAGCTATAGAACATCCAAACAAATTCAGTAAAGATTGATCAGCTGAGTTTAGAAAAGAATGATCAGCTGCTGGCCAACTGAATTCAGCAAAGAAAGAATGCTGTTGAATCAGCTGTTGAATGACCAGCCAAGTTTGGAGAAGAATGATAAGCTGAGGCTAGTAAAGAAGCCGAGCCGAGTTTAATAAAGAATGATCAGTAGTTAAATGATTAGCCAAGCCCAGCAAAGAATGATAAGCTTACATTAGTAAACAATACGTTCACTAAAGAAGGATTAGTCCAGTTTAGTAAAGAATGATCAGCTAAGTAGAGAATAACCAGTCTAGTTGATCAGCGTTTAACAGGTATTTTTCTGAATGAATGGAAGCTTATGATATGAGATAGATCTCATACGTGGCTCAGCACATGGCAGAATTGAAACGGTTTAGTACTGCTTAATAAAAAATAATATTAAAGTGAATCTGTGAAAACTCAGCATAAAATATCTGTCAGAAGGTATTACAGTAAAATACAAATGTACAAGAAATAATCAAATCTTGGTGTGTATGAGTGCTTAACGTGGAAAAGACAAAAACGTTAAGTCTACTGTAAACTACTGTTGCTCTCAGTGAAGGTCTAGTTGCACAACAGCACTCACACGGCCATATGGTAGCAGCTTTGCAGATTTTGCAATAGCCATGTCACCCATTATAACACCACCTACACCAAGACGAAATGGGATGGTCCATGGCAGAACTGGGACTCCAAGTCAGAAAAGTGACTTTTGGTGCTAATGTTCAGCTCAGGCGGGGCCTAGAAATGGCCGGCAGAGGAGGCAGGAGGCTTGTTGAGATGCCGCCCTCAGGGCTCCTGCTTGAGGAAAATGCTGTCGGCACCGTTGCTGTTTGGAGGGGAGGTGCTCTGACGGAACGGGAACTCATCAGATTTAACAGCCTCCTCCTTTAGCTGGAGGACTGCAACTGGGAGGAGGGAAGATGTCATCAGTCTACAAGAGATTTTTTAAAGAAAATACACACACACACACACACATATATATATATACAGTGGTATGCAAAAGTTTGGGCACCCTTGATAGTTTTCATGATTTTTCTTTATAAATCATTGGTTGTTTGGATCAGCAATTTCATTTAAATATATCATATAGCAGACGAACACAGTGATATTTGAGAAGTGAAATGAAGTTTATAGGATTTACAGAAAGTGTGAAGTAGTTACTTAAACAAAATTAGGCAGGTGCATAAATTTGGGCACCCCAACAGAAAAATTACATCAATATTTAGTAGATCCCCTTTTGCAGAAATAACCTCTAAACGCTTCCTATAGCTTCCAATGAGAGTCTGGATTCTGGTTGAAGGTATTTTGGACCATTCTTCTTTACAAAACATCTCCAGTTCAGTCAGGTTTGATGGTTTCCGAGCATCCCGCTTGAAGTCACACCACAGATTTTCAATAATATTCAGGTCTGGGGACTAAGATGGCCATTCCAGAACGTTGTACTTGTTCCTCTGCATGAATGCCTTAGTAGATTTTGAGCAGTGTTTAGGGTCGTTGTCTTGTTGAAATATCCAGCCCCAACGCAACTTTAACTTTGTCACTGATTCTTGAACATTGTTCTCAAGAATTTGCTGATATTGACTGGAATCCATGCGACCCTCAACTTTAACAAGATTCCCAGTACCTGCACTGGCCACACAGCCCCACAGCATGATGGACCCACCACCACATTTTACTGTGGGTAGCAAGTGTTTGTCTTGGAACGCTGTGTTCTTTTTCCGCCATGCATACCGCCTCTTGTCATGTCCAAATAACTCGATTTTAGTTTCATCAGTCCACAGCACCTTATTCCAAAATGAAGCTGGCTTGTCCAAATGTGCTTTAGCATACCTCAAGCGACTCTGTTTGTGGCATGCGCGCAGAAAAGGCTTCTTCTGCATTACTCTCCTTCTACAGCATCTCCTTGTGCAAAGTGCGCTGAATAGTTGAACGATGCACAGTGACACCATCTGCAGCAAGATGATGTTGTAGGTCTTTGGAGCTGGTCTGTGGGTTGACTATGACTGTTCTCACCATCCCTCTACTTATCTGAGATTTTTCTTGGCCTGCCAACTTCGGGCCTTAACTAGAACTGTGCCTGTGGTCTTCCATTTCCTCACTATGTTCCTCACAGTGGAAACTGACAGCTGAAATCTCTGAGATAGTTTTTTGTATCCTTCCCCTAAACCATGATGTTAAACAATCTTTGTTTTCAGGTCATTCGAGAGTTGTTTTGAGGCTTCCATGTTGCCACTCTTCAGAGAAGATGCAAAGAGAAGAAAAACTTGCAATCGGACACCTTAAATACCCTTTCTCATGATTGGATTCACCTGTGTATGTAGGTCAAGGGTCAATGAGCTTACCAAACAAATTTTGTGTTCCAATAATTAGTGCTAAAGGTATTCAAATCAATAAAATGACAACGGTGCCCAAATTTATGCACCTGCCTAATTTTGTTTAAGTAACTAACTGCACACTTTCTGTAAATCCTATAAACTTCATTTCACTTCTCAAATATCACTGTGGTGAGTCACCTTTATATGATATATTTAAATGAAAATGTTGATCCAAACAACCAACCAGTTTATAAAGAAAATCGCAAAAACTATCAGGGAACTGAAACTTTTTATACCATAACTTATATATATATATATATATATATATATATATATATATATATATATATATATATATATATATATTTATATGTATACATACATACATACACTGTCTGTGTTTTGAGGGTCATCAGTTCAAATCTAGTCTTTCTCCAAAACAAACTACTGTTCCTCTACAGATCCCATGTTGATCACGAAATGTTGCTAGATTCAGTGGCCATCTTTAGGTGCGGCACTATATATACAGTCATGGCCAAAATATTGGCACCCCTGCTTTTATATCAGATAACGCACCACTTCTCCCAGATAATTGCTGCAATTACAAATGCTTTGGTATTGTCATGTTTCTTTCTTGTTGTTTTTTTGCATTTAAATTCCCTCTAGAAAGAAAAAAGATCTGGGTTAATTCCCACACAAAAACTCAAAAAAGATTATAGCCAATAGCATAGCCAATCTTTCGCAAACTGAACAAAAAAATGCATCGATATGAGAAATGTTAACAAGAAATTACTGAATAGTGAATAAAAGAAAACCTCAATCAACATCCAAACAAATTCTTAATCTGACATACTGGCGTACAACAGTGTCAGCTCACACTGTCTGTCACCATCTGAATGAAAAGGGACGGTATGGTAGGAGACCCAGAAGGACCCCACCGCTAACACAGAAACATAATAAACCCAGACTGGAGTTTGCTTAAACTTACCTGAGGAAGCCACGATCCTTCTGGGAGAGTGTCCTGTGGACAGATGAGACTAAATTAGGGTTTTTTAGTATAACACATCATGCTACTGTTTACTAAAACAAATGAATATTTAAAAAGACATCTACAGTCAAACATAGTGTAGGTTCACTGATGTTTTGGTGCTGTGCTGCTTTGGAAATCTGAAGACTATTGACGAATTCTGGAGCGCAATGTAGGGCCCAGTGTCAGAAAGCTGAGTCTCCACCAAAGTCCTCTAGGTCTTCTCATGGAACAATGACCATATATATCACTTCCCCACTGAAAACAAGTTTAAAAATATCGCTTTTGACAATACAAAGCATTTGTAATTGCAGCAATTGTCTGGGAGAAGTGCTGTGTTATCTGATATAAAAGTAGGGGCGCCAATATTCTGGCAATGACTGTATATATACAGTACTGTGCAAAAAGTTTTTAGGCAGGTGTGAAAAAACTGTAAACAAATGCTTTCAAAAATGGAAGTGTTAATCATTTATTTTCATCAATCAACAAAATGCAGTGAATGTACAAAGAAATCTAAATCAAATGTCTTTTGGTGTGACCACCTTTGCCTTCAAAACAGCATCAGGTGTCTTCTAGGTACCTTACACACAGTTTTTTGAGAATGGCTGGTAGGTTGTAGCAAATATCTTGGAGAACTAACCACAGATCTCCTGTGGATGTAGGCTTCCTCATATCCTTTTGTCTCTTCATGTAATCCCAGATACACTCAATAATGTTGAGATCAGGGCTCTGTAAATTCCATACCTTCACTTCAGGACTTCTTGTTTCTTCTTGAATAGTTCTTAATGACTTGACTTTTCTTTTTATTTGCTCAATTTGCATTTTTGTAAGGGTCAGTAAACAATCATCTCTATTTCTGAAACATTCTTTGTTTACAGCATTTTTTCATATACTGCCTAAAAGCGTTTGCAAGTACTGTATATATAAAGATGGCAACTGAATCAGCAACATTTCGCAGTCACCATGGGATCAGTAGAGAACGTACTTCCTTGGCAGGTTAACAGAATACCAGACTTAGACACAGTGACCCTCAGATCCCAGGACCAACTCCCTAACCGTTATGCTACCAACTTCTTATAACATACACTTAACTAACGTCTAACATTCTAATGGATTATCTAAACTGAAGTCAGAACACAGTAAATGTAAAACTTTATACACAGTTCGATTCAGCTTCATATCACCTGGTTTGTGGTTTGGGCTCAGCTCTCTGTTGGTTTGAGATAGGAGCTGGGATCAGGAATGGGCGATGGTGAAGGTGATGGAGTAATCAAGTAAATCATGTTCTCATCCCCAGACGTGTTCCTTTGAGGCAGCCTAGATACAGAAAGGCTCACTGGCCTCTTACCAATGGGAATCTTCCTTTCTGAAAGGCAAGAAAACAAGACTGTATAGAGATGGCAGAACCTAAAAAAAGAGAGAAAAAATAAAAAAAATAAAATGGATTTAGTTACCTAAGAAGATCAATTTACTGGAAGCAAACTAAACTCTAAGTAGGTCATCACGCCAGTGGGGCTCTGAAGTTTTGGAAAAAGTGTTGGAAACTCAGTTATGGACCAAGTTTGTGGGTTTTGGTCTAAAATCTGTCTGTCCTTTCACAGTCAAAAAGCCGGTTCAGATTAATCCCAACATTTTGTTAGCTGCTTTAATGAGCATCTGTTTTAATCTCATCGAAAATGGGTTTGTAATCCGTTCACCAAAAGTCGGTGACCTATTTGAAGGAAGGAGGCAGCCAGCTCAGGTGATGGCAGCATAACTGAGTGACCTACTTTTACTTTAGCCTTAACCACTACTGTGACTTTCTTCCTCTGCTTTGCTTAACCATGAAAAGATTCCGACCTGCTGCAAAAATGGTGTTAGTCTGTTTGACCTTTCATACAAATAAAAATAATATGCAATGATTGTAGGACTGGACACATTGGACGTGTGTGCTCGACTCACATATAAAACACAGCTAGATAAATGAGTGACGGTTACATTGTTTATGCAATTATTTTTAATTAATAACTAACTCATTACAAGTAAGTAATAATGAATAAATAATTCATTTAAAAATGTTTCTGACATTCGTTAGTGTTTCTGAAGTGAGTTTGAACCGAATACAATGACACAATAGTAAAATAATAATGATGAACTCCAGATTTTCTTGATCAGATGTAATCACATTCAATTACCATGAACTGTGATGAAAATACTGTTTTTAAAGACAATAAACAGTGAAATTATACATAAATCTCTCTTAATACACTTTACTAATATTCTTGATAATGATTAGGATTTTTTTTTATAAAAGCAGAGAGACTGTTATTGTAATATACTGAATATTGATTATTTTTGCTTATTGATGATTAATTATTGTTATTAATAATATTTATTGACATTAATAAGTAGAAACAACGATAACTGTGGTAATGTCCTTGTCACTTAACATATTTTCTGAAGCTCATTCTAACAACTATATAAAGATAATACATTTATTATATTACTGTTAATAATGTCATATAATACTATTCATTGCCCATTGCTAATATTATATGAAGGCACAGCATGTTTATAAGAACAATGAATTTATTATATTTATTATTATTAATATAAATACTTAACTAACAATATCTGAAAATGACATTATAAGTGCATAATATAGACATAGTAAATATATTATATTGCGTGTGTCAATATATAACAACAACAACAACAACAGTCATCATCGATATTATGAAGCACATTCCCACTATGTCTCCTTCAAAAATACTGTTAATAATTAATAACAGTAGCAGCAGCAATAATAGTATCATCATATTTACTAATTTCATGGAACACATTCTATGAGCTATGTAATTAAGATGGTTGAATTTATCATCAGCAGTATAATCATTACTCTTGTTCTTCATTTACTTATGGTAGCTGACAATTACTATGCCACAAAATCCCTTTCGCTTGCTCACCCTGCATGGCAGGCGGCGTGTAGCTGGTACGCAGTCAGCTGGCACCAGCCCACTGGGTAAAGGTCAGGAGACTCGCAGTCCACCCACTGGTCATACTCTTCTTCCCAGCCGTCAAAATAAGATCATAAGAACCTGTGCACGATGCGGGTCACCGTCGCCACACAAACCAGCCGGGGCTCCATCAGATCCACAGCCTCCAATTTCATGCCTGGGGCAAAGCCGTGGTTCGGCACCTCCTAAATGAACACACAGAAATTAGGAACAGCATCCTATCTAATGATATCATTAGATTTTTGGCTCCAGCAAACCAACCAACTTTTTAAAAACCATAGTGGCTGAGAGACTTGGCAACTAGTAAAAATAATGAGGTTCAAAGTAAAAGTTTGCAAAGACCCACGGCTTTAAAATCATTCAAGTTCTTCAAATTATCAGAAAAAAGTGCACAATTACCCTAAATTTCCTTCAGTACCAGAGATTTTTAATTGCAAATTATGCCAAAAAAACATACAAATTGACCTTGTAGCTGCTAAATATAATCATTCTCAAGACAATATTCTAAGAATGTCATTTTTAACTGGGCATCTTTAATGTGGATGTGAGGGTCAAACTAACCTTGTTAAAAAGTCTCCCTCAGAATAAGCCACAGTACCTATATCCCTGAGATGATCAAACCATCGGAAGGATGTTTTGTGCAGCTTCGACATAGAGATGTCACAAAATATCCAAAACAAATTATTTGAACAATTTATTTAGACAAAGTACCATCTTAAAATAGTTCAACCGCTTACAAAAGCACTGTATGAAGAAGAGTGATGTGAGGCCTGCGTGCTGCGAACGGCGTGAGCTCAATGCTGTTTATTTCACAGAAACCCGCTGGAAAAATGGAGGGAGAGGTGCCATGGTAACAGAACCAGTCTGAACCATCCGCTGCCTCCGAGCCGTCAATCCCGATCATGAGGTATCCTTCTGCCAGCACCTGGGAGAGACAGATAGGTGAGTGATGGATGTGTGTGGAAAACTGAACTGGAATGTTCCAAAAATACGAAAACAAAGTCTGCTTCTGAGTTATAAATAAAAAATGAAGTTGAAAAAATGAGATTGCAAAATTACACTGAGACACTTTAAAAACAAAAAGATATGAGCATAAGTCAGGAACTTAAACTTGTGACAAACATTACCCTTATTATTTATAATTAGGTGGAACAACCCTTATGGTCAAACACCTTTATTCTAGGAAAACAGATCTAAGCAGCTTTCAGTGTTCTTGCCCGAAAAAAGACGTGAATTAGCAGTACAGCCTTCGTCAGCTTTAAAAAAAAAAAAAAAAAAAGACAAGGCTCCTCACCTTCCTCCCGTGCCAACACAAATGGTCGAGAGATTGAGGGGATCAATCGCTTCCAGCTTCATGCCGTCCCTAAACCACTCTCTGCTCTGGTCCACATCAGCCTACACACCTTTTGCACCATGCAGAGTCAAAATCATCACCACGATGTGCACCAGAACACTTCAGCTAACACTTATGTACACTTCTTACTACTACAATATTACAAATCAATCTGTACATCATTGACAACTACATAAATCTTAAACATTTAATGCTTACTCTTTGATTAATCAATGTGGTCTTATTAGTGGCTGTATTGAATAGTGTTAGCAACTGTAAAGTGGATTTATTACCAGCGCTGTGGAGATTGGCCTTTGTGGTTTTAGGATGGATGTCACTGAGGTACTCATTAGCAAGGTACCATTGTGCACTGCTTCCTGGACCCACTGCTCCTTCATGGACGTGTTAAACGCACAGGTCACATTTTGTTGTGGTGCACTTATATATTTTATTTCATAATAGTGGTAAACTGTAGGTTGGTTATTTTATAAGGCTACAGATAACTAACATTTTACCTGTTACCATAGTCGAGTAATTAAATGAAGGTACTTTCACCAACTCAGTGTGACTTCACCTTAGCAAACAGCTGCCCTGGTGCATCTATCTGGCCTTCCAGCAGCGCTGGAAGCATCTGTAAATAGGAACACATCGTGGGTGCGAATATGACCCTCGCGTTTCCTACAGAAGCGGCATCTTCCAGAAGAATTAAACATTAACTCCACGTTAAGGGAGTTCAGGGTCAGGAGCTAGAATGGTAGATTTGCAAACCAGCTAGCAAACAGATACGAGTAAGAACTGTCTAAGGGTTTACTGGAACTGATAGCGTATTAGCAAAATTTGCTGGGTATATAACTGGGTGCTTAACTAATTTGTGTAATGCCATCAGTTTTCTGAAACTGCTCTTAATTACTTGTTAAGATTAAAATTGGGAAAAAAGTTAGCTAAACATATAAAAAGACAGCAAAGATTATATTTTGGTAACTGAACATTAAATACAGTTTTCTACAGTGGACAGAATGAACCCCTGTGCTCAAATCTCAGTGCTCATTTTCCTTCTTGTATCCAAATTTTACTGGTTCTTTCTGGAGGTTTAAAAAATATATTATAATAATAATAATAATACACACACACACACACACACACACATATATATATATATATATATATATATATATATATATATATATATATATATATATATATATATATATATATATATATATATATACAGTACTGTGCAAAAGTTTTAGGCAGGTGTGAAAAAATGCTGTATATCAATTTACAAAATGCAAAATGAGCAAACAAAAGAAAAATTTAAATCAAATCGGTATTTTGGTGTTACTGCCTCTTGCCTTCAAACCAGCATCAATTCTTATAGGTACCTTGCGAAGTCAGAGTTTTTGTAGGACAGTCATTATATATTATTTGTGGCCATTATATTATTTTGTAGGATTAGTAGGGGGCCATGCAGTGGAACACTGCGTGGAACTCTATTGGAACTGTGCTGTTTTTTTTAAATTCTGCCTTAAAACACGTTGTGGAGAAAAAAACTGTACGACCTACAGCTTTGAAATTTGCCAGAGTAGGTCAATGCCCCACCCCTTCTCAGAGCAAAAATTGCACCAATATAAGCTATTTTGCCTTTTTTCCAAAAAAATAAATGCATTTTGCTAATAACTTTTTAACCGTAGCTCCGATTCTCAAAACATCTTACTCCTTGCGTCAAGCTGAACCTTTATGGAACATACATATTATAGTTCTAAGCTAATTTGCATAATATGCAAAACCATCTCTTCGCGAACTAATTCCCTGGATTTTTTATCCATCTGCATGCATTTATCAATCTAGTATCATTTGGATCCCAAGACACTGTTCTTTAATTATTATTGAGCACATTTTTAATTTAGGTCTTCATTTGGCTGTAATATGCAAATAAATGTGGTCGGATTGGCATAGGACTGCTATACCACACACTGAGTGTCATAGAAATCTGGGTGGGCTACAGCTTTGAAATTGCTTGGAAGTGGGTCTGAATGCGCTTCCACTACTCGGAAGCGCATTGCACCACTCTACCAGTTGGTGGCATATAATAAGCTATTTTACATTTTGTCCTAATAAGTTTTTTGAACCATAGCACCCTAGATATGAGGATAAATATATCATTTTTTCAACGTGTATCCCGCCCGATTAGTCAAAAACTGATAAAGCTGCAAAATGCATGGCCCCCGGTAATCACTGCTTGCAAGATGTTTGGAACAACCTACCAGCCGAGTTCTTTCAAAAACTGTGTGCAATTGTACCTAGAAGAATTGATGCTGTTTTGAAGGCAAGGGTAATCCTCATCTGATTTGTTTAGATTTCTCTTTTGTTTACAATTCACCATTTTGTTGATTGATGAAGAAAATAAATGATTAACACTTCCATTTTTTTAAGCATTCTTCTCCGCAATGTGTTCTTATTTTCAACTAAAAATGTCGCACTAGTTCACTTTTTTCCACTAGAGGTTCACAACAGAGAACACATTTAAGGTTACCTTTCTTATAGAACACGTCTATACCTTTTCTTTTTTATTAAGCAAACTTAACAGAGTTATGTTATTTATCTTATTTATGAGATAGCATATAATCTCTGCTTCTACGTGATAGCGCGTTTACAATTCTTCTTTGCTCTCTGTACCGCGCAGGGTGAAATTCCGTCCAAATGTGCGAACACACACAAATTCAAGCACCCACCGTTCACGCTAATCCTGGGATAAATTTTGATCCCAGGTTGAAAATGATTTTCGCGATATTCGCCTTTGGCGGCGTAATGAAATCACATTGTTATGCTCTTGAACCCTAGTCAACGGGCTTCACCACTGCCCTGAATAACATGGCGAAGTGGTAGGTTCAGCAGTGCTGTCACGTTTTTGTAATGTAATGAAAACTAGTTGTTCCTGTTCGTAGCAAGCTCATAAGCGTGCCATACGGTACAGTATATACACAATATAGTATTTGGCTAAAACACAAATATACAACTTACAAATAAAATAGATCGTGGTTGCTAAAGCGTTTATTACCTATTCATTATCACACGCATGTTAATATAGATTTAATACAGACATACCCATGTCTCCCGCATTCAAACTACAACTTTGTTCTGATTCTCCAAAGTGTTGCTGGGATTATAAAAGCGGTGAGGATCTGTGTGTAAATTGTTTGTTTTCATGTAAAGGTGTAAACTGGGGAAACACTGCATTGTGATTTTTCTTGATCTGCCACAGTCCAGTGGGAAAAGTAACAAAACAACAATCTGGAAACAAATTTATACATGTACTGAATTATGAATCGTGAATTTATTTTTAGTCGTGAATCAATTTTGAATCAAATCATGAGCCCAAGAAATGGAATCAAATTGAATTGTGAGATTTTCTGAATTGTGCACCCCTACTGACTAAGAGTCACTTTATTCATTCATTATTTCATTCATTTATCACAGGGACAGTTGGTAGCTTAATGGGTAGATCATTAGCCTTGTGATCGGAAAGTCGCCAGTTCGAATCCCAGGACCGGTGTACTCTATGAGCAAGGTACCGTCCCTAAGTAGTGCTTCTGGGGCGCTGCCCATGTCATCTGCCCACTGCTCTTTTACAAATAGGTCAAATGCAGAGGTCACATTTTGTTGTGGTGCACTGTGTGCTGTGCTGTGGTGTATTCAGAATGATGAAACAATCACTCACTTTCACTTTCATTCTGTTTCCTAGACCATAATCCCTGCAGTTACTTGGGGAACAGAGCTATGCTGGGACTACATGCAAGGTGGAGGAGGACCAACCCTAGTGGGTGCAAACACACGCAGGGGCACACACACTCCCACACAAAACGTGCTCACATTCACCAATGGGGGCAATTTAGAGTCACCAATCAACCTACAGCACATGCTTTTGCACCAATGCTAGTTGGTGTTTCAGTGCCATTGTGTTCAGTTCCTTTGTTTCTTTCCAATGAACAGCGACTAAAACTAAGTGGATCATGTTAGAGTAGGAATTAATAAGATTAAACAACATTCTTCATTTTCTTCTTTCCCATGTATGTAGTGTCAGAGTTTCCTCCATGTTTCCATGTTGCAAGGCATCTTGAACTACAGACACGTTGGCTGAAGTAACTCATTGTCAACTGAATTGGCAGAAAATAGTGGAGAAGAGGAAGCAGACAGAGACATTTTATAAAGGAAATGTGATGAAAAGAAATGGACATAACACACTCGCTGTGGTCAGCACAATTGCAACACATGCCCACATTTCTATGTGTCAGATCAGCAACTGCAATGATGACATGAACATGTATACATCGACCTTTGCAGTAGAGGTGTGAACCTTCACTGTTCTCACGATTTGGTCAGTCTGATATAAGTTATATGTCGTCTGTCAATGTCAGGAAATATTTTTTCTGGTAGCACAGATGTTGTGGGATGGGTATTCATAAAGATGGCCAAATCCTCTGGACATGTTTTGAAAAATAAATACAAATAAATAAATGGAACCACCTGCAATGCCGACACGGACCACCATCGCGATGCACTGATTACGTGAATAATTTCAACACCCCTACTTTACAGTGACTAACAGCCAGCCACATTTAACTAATCATGACTGTTCTCCATTGACCTTAACCTAATCCCCAGTGCAGTCACATGCCTGATGCCCTGCGCATAAACATTGGGCCGTTCTCTATTTACGAGAATGGGGCAGCGACTTTCACCGGAGCGTTTAAAAGCGTGCCCAGCTGCTTTCTTGGCGGGACCAGCCGATGCTGTGGATCAGGGGACTGTACATGTGGCACCAGAAGTCATCCGATCCATCCTGGCTCTCCTCATTTAAGTAGTAACCGCCCACGATCACTTGCTCCACCAGGGCCACCCGTGTCCGGCACAGGTGGGTTTTGTCGACCACCTCCACCCGCATCAGTTTCTTAAAGGGGAACTGCATGCTCTCGTGTTCTAATGTGGGAATTCAAAATTCATCTCATTCAGGTCATCGCTATCCGTCTCTTCCGACTAGTCTGATTAAAGAAATGCTTGCACTGGTGACTCAGACACTGCAAATACTGCTGGGATTCAGAATATATTACAAATTATATGCTGATATTGATTAATATGGCTGCTTGCAGAACAACACTGTATGATGGAAAGACATGGCAGGAATATGTGCTTCCTCCAGCTGTGATGTGGAGAGAAAAAGGAAGGTTATAGGCAGGTTGTGAATTAGGGTAACTGTCAGGTCGTCACCTTGGTGGAGAAGTCAAGTGGCAGCGTTTTGGCACCAGTAAGACGTTTGACCAGAAACCCCTTCCAGTTGGTCACTTTATGCTGAATGGCTATAAGGAGGATAAGAACAGAAAAACATGTTTAACTTACAACAAGCACAAAAAACACGCAAAAAAACCCCTTATTACTTAGATTGCCCTCTGCTCCTTTTCAGGTGTGTATTACCAGTTTAAAATATGGAACTTTTTCTGTTTCTTTCTATCTGCTTTCAAAAATAAAAACTGAAACGATATATAATGTTGGTTTAAAGCCTGATGCTGGAATATAAAGCAAGGATCTGTGAGTACAACAGGAAAGTCAATTTCTGTTATAAGGACCAACATTTTCAACTGTAACAAAAATATACAACTGATAGCCCTCCAAAAGCATGAGGGCCAAACTACAGTGTGTTTAATACACTCAAGAAATTCAACTCAATGGTATGGCATAAAAAACACTGTATGTAAAAACATATAACTTAGACACAGTTTAATAATCCAAAACTTAACCGTCTGAGCAGGGTGGTGATGAACCGGTTTTAATATAGCCCTGCGGCTGCTTGCGCACAATAGCAGCGAAGAAACACCGTTGGAATTGTTAGTATCAACAAAAATAATAGTGGTTTTCCAGCTTACATTTAGGTGGGGAACAGAGAGGTTTATATCGACAGCACACCTTCCCAGAAGATGGATATCAGCTTCGAGATTCACCAAAGTCCTATCGGATCACCATTACGAAACCTTATTTTGCGTAACAAGGCTTTAAAACTATTCAGCACAGACAGGAGAGCTGTGTGATAGACAAAGTATGCTAACCTGGTCTGATATGAACCACTTACCGACTAAACTTTAGAACATTGTTGGAGAGAACAGGATTATTGACAAAGACTTGTTCTGCTAATTCAGCTGTACTTGTTTCACCCTTTCAGTGGTAACAGGCCATGAGGCCGAGTCAGCTCCTAACATTCTTGTTCAAAGTCAAAAGTAAGCTTTGTCGTCTCTGCTATATACTGTACAGATATATACAGAGAAGCGAGGCAACGTGGCTCAGTTTTTAACAGTGCAGTGGAAAAAAGGGAACAAAAAGAACGAATTAAGAGCATGGAATAAACAATAAATAAATAAGTACCAAAGCCCGCCATTTTAAACTAGACATGGAATGTACATCTTAACTGTTATTAGGAATGGTAGAATGCTCTGGATAATAAATCAGTTATAAAAGAGCTCACCTGCCAGCTTGACCACAATCGCTATCCAGTACACTTTCATAGGTAAACTGTGGTCCGAGTTCTGCACTTCCACCCGGATGCCTTCGGTGATGTCATCCCACAAGGTTCCCAGGGGCACCTGAGACAGAGGGAAAACCTTAGCACCTGTAAGACTATAAGGAGAGATGAGCAGGCTACTGCAGCTAGGTTACGTCTGAACTTACGTGTTTAAAACAGATGACCGGAGCCCCGACCATGTCTCCATTCCCAATGTAGCTTCCCCAGTCAAAACCTGTCCAGGGGCACTCTGTCCAGGAGCAAACAGAAAGGTTTTTACTGAGACAACTCCAAGACCCTAATTGTAGGCTGAATACCACATCCTGATTGTCTCTCCTTCTACTTCTAGTTTAAAGTTAGTATTTTATATTCTATTTATATTATTCTTTGTGCCTTATTAGTTCTTTGTTCGTTATTCTTTGCACTGTTAAAAACTATTTGTCTCTCTGTATACTTGTACAGTATATAGCAGAAATGACAATAAAATTTACTTTGACTTGACTTTTAGGGCAGGTGACTGGGGATGCTGTAAAATGGGTGTGTGGAGAGCATTAGTTACAAATGCAACAGGTGAGGAGAGACAGATGAAGAAAAGCTCCATGTTCCAAACCACACAATGTATGGTTTCAGCATCTGATGTGCAATGTTTGCACATGCAAAAGCCAGATCTCAGAATGTGCAATATCTATTAAGACAAACACATCATGCTACCACTGTTTTACAGTTTTACAACCAAAAATGACCTATCCATGAAGGACCAATGGACACGGGCAGCTGTCCGATAATGGGGCAATTACATTTTCACTACTTGAGAAATGTTTTCACGCTTAATATTCTAGTGTGTACTGACCAGTTATTGTCATCTCACCCACCCCCACACAAACTAGCTCCCTCCCCAACAATGTACACTTCTGTCTTGATGTTTGCAGGCCTTGTTTAGTGTGCAAGTAATGAAGAATAGTAATTTTTATGAATTGCAAACAGGTGCATTTGTTGCTAAATATCTAATCTAAAAAAACGTTAAAAAAAATCAACAGATAAAAAACAAAGAAAACTAAAGCATAATGTTAAAGTTGATGTCAGAGGCTGCTCTCTATAATCCCATTAAACCAAGAGCCATATTTTAAACTGAATTAGAAAAAAAACTATAAAGTTTTATAAAGCTATACTATTTACAACATGCTTTATGGATCCCTCATAATCAGACAATAATGGTCTGTATTCCATGTACAATCCACATCATGCAGTTACACTATAATTTGTTTGATGAATGCAGAACAGCAGTTGTTTAGTATGCATTTCTTCTTGCACTAATAACAGGTTATCTAGAGGTCCATAGAGTTTGTTTAACTATATAAATCAGCAAAATTATCTACTTAAATACTTAAAGGAATATTACTGTAATTATAAATTGTGCAATGTTATTGCACAATACATATCTATATATATATATGTTATTGCATGACATATTTATATATCTATATCTATCTATCTATCTATCTATCTATCTGTCTATATATATATATATATATATATATATATATATATATATATACACACATATATATATATATATATATATATATATATATATATATACACACACATACACATACACACACACACACATATATATATATATATATATTTTATATAGCTATAGTTAGAACACTGGCATATTTAGGGGTTTCAGTTGTTTTTGTTGAACTGGCCATTAAAATATCCGTAAAATGAATGAAATACCTACAAAGTCATCATTATGCTCTATAAACCATAGAATAGAGCTATCATGAGGAAATATGTCATGTTTCTAACAAAAAACAAGCTAGGCTTATTTTACTGTCAATGTCACACAATCTTGTTCCTTCTGAAAGCCAAATTAGCAATGTAATCACTGTCAGCTGTGATCATGGTTAAACTGATGGTGATTCAAGAGTCTTAGGGCACAGCTGAGTGATTCTTTTGAATCTACAAGGTCTATCCTGCTCATTAAGTGATTGCTAACATCAGGGTTTGTCACTGAGGCCGCACCACCAATTGGTATAAATTCAAAGCCTCTAGAAGTAGTTTGAAGCACATGTTGCTCTCCTTTGAACATAGCTAGGTGAAGAGCTAACGAGTGAAACAGCAGTTGGGATAAAGGCCCTTTGATGCTGGCTGGGTTATCTTCATATCCAAGGACTTGAATGCGGTCAAGGACTGTAAAGTACACTTTAGACTGCCATGATGCCACCAATTCACACCAGAACCGAAGGGAAGAGGGTCGAAAAAGAAAGCTTTCAGACAGACAAGTGAAGCATCTCAAAATTCTCAGTCTTAGGGACAGAAGAAAGACCTCACGAGAACTAGCATTGGCCAAGGCAACACACAATGCCTAATGGTGCATCAGTGTCCTCAAGAGAACTGGCAACAAAAGAAGCCATTATTGAGAGAGAGAAAAAATATAGTGAAATAACACCAGAATTTTGCAAAGAACACCAAAGAAATGGACAAAAGGAAAATTGGTATGGAGATGTTTCGTGGACTGATGAGGTCAGGATTGATGATTGGTGACAAGCAAAAGAGTGTATGTTGGAGGGAGGGAGATATAAAAAGGAGTGTCTCTTGCCAACAGTTAAACACGGACGAGGTAGTATTATGGTGTGCATCATGGATAAGAAATTATACCACAACATTCCTGGTGGGGCATGGGTACACCATCTGGGTCATCTTATTGGGCCTGGATTTATTTTCCAAGAGGACAATGACCCTAAACATTCTTCTAACTATTGCGGAACTACCTGCGACAGAAAGGAGTCTGCTGAACATTGCAAATGATGGACTTTGGCCCCTCAAAGTCGGGACCCCCTCAACCCCCGCCGAACAGAATTTAGGGTGGTTGGAAAATAAACTGGACGAATCCTGTTGGCCACATTCAAGGAAAGCCTTTGCTTGGGTGCAGAAGGCATGGGATAGCATTAGTGTTGAAGTTCTCCAGAAATATGCTGACACTGCCAGAAGGGAGTAATGCTGCTGTAATTGCTGCAAAAGGTGGACACACCAAATATTATAGTTAAAAGTGGATAAAAACAGTAGGACTCACTTCATCTGATATTTGTCATTATGAAATGAAATCATGTTTTGGAGGGAAAAAAAGGTCAATATTTTAAGATCTGTCAAGTGTACTAATAATTTTGGCCACCACTGTATATATATACTGACACTGTGCAGAAGTTTTAGGCAGGTGTGAAAAAATACTGTAAGCAAATGCTTTCAGAAATACTAAACATGATTGTTTTATTTTTATCAATTTACAAAATGCAAAGTAATGAACAAAATATATATAACATTATATATATATATATATATATATATATATATATATATATATATATATATATATATATATATATATATATATAATTTGAAAGGCAAAATAACACAAATATTGATTTGATTTAGATTTTTCTTTTGCTCACTTTGCATTTGTGAATAAAAATAAACATTCATTTTCATATATATATATATATATATATATATATATATATATATATATATAATATATACATACATATATATACATATATATATGTATGTACGGCATATAGGTAGATAGGTAGATAGATAGATAACAACTTTATTAATCCCTTGGGAAGATTCCTCCGGGAAACATGGCGCCAGGCCTGTCTTGAGTTCTTACCTGCTTTGACCTTCACCGGATTCTGTTGGTTGGTCTGGTGCTGAGCATATGCAACTAGTTTGGCCATCAGTGGCTGCTTTTGTAGCACTTTTGCCTTTTTTGTTGGTGGTTTACCCTGTGAATAAGACAGGGTTAAGACAATTTAACGTCTTTCACCAACAAAAATCCTAGTAAAGAACAGCTGACTCCAAAGGTTTCAGATATGATGAAGACAGTTTAATGTCCTCTGTGGTACTTGGTGTGCGCTTTATGTTGATGCCCCCTCTGAACTAATGGCTTTCTCGTCTCCCAAAAACCATTGCCATCTCTTAATTAGTCCCATCTAAAAACAGCATTTAATCTATTCATGAGGGGCACAAGCTGAAATGGGCACAAGGTACCTTGCTTACAGGTACCTTGAGTAGAGCTGTAATATTCAGTTCCTTTTTAGGATTCGGCTCCCTCCGAGTAACTCACTAAACTGATCCGGGTGTGCAAGTCACTTGAGTCACTTAAGTCAGTACTGCCAAATCGCCAGCTGAATCACTTGTTTTTTATAGAAGAAAGTATACATGGCTTGTGATCGGAACGAATGCAAATGCAAATACAAATGCAAATGACAAAGTACCAACGCAAGGCTACCAGAGTGGCAAATGTTTAATTTCAAGTGGCAGTAGAGGAAGTTAACCGGCTGATTCATTCTGTATGTGGTTTGGGGAGCATTAACCCGCTCGTGTGTACGATTCAGGAGTGCTAACATAGTTAGCAACTGTGCTTTTGGGAAACGCACCCCAGAATCTGTAGATTAAGTTAATCAGAGAATTCACTCATGAAGGTGACAAGCGCTAACCCGCAATTCAAATTCAGTTATATGTTTCTGGCTCTAGAGGAAGTTAACCGACAGATTTACTCATGAATGTGGGTGCTTCGCGCCGTGCTACTGATTCGACTGACACAAGTCCCGTAATCTACAAATAGGATTAAACTCTGTAGGAAGTTCTTAGGATCCTACATTTGAGTGTGATGGTGCTAATGAACGGTAAGTTTTGACATTTTTAGCAGCTATACTTGCTACTATATTGCTGCTCTTGTAATGAGTTTGAAATAATTATAAGATGTGATGGGGTTCATATTTTAGTCATGGTATAGTTAGGACTTAATTGATTTAGGTTAATGGAGACCTCAGATTCATGACTCGCGAGTTATTTCATGGATCCAGGTGATTAACCGGGTGAGTCATAATCAAACTTGGGATTTGATTTGATCTGACAGAAGATCACAAGAGCAATTTCCAAATAGTTTATAACATATATTTGATGTATTTTTATATATTAATGAGCAAAGTTGGGATCAGTCTACTTTCCGGTATGTCCACTAAATGAGTAACTGTACATTCTTTTGAAGAACGCTTGAAGAATGCTGCAAATACATATAAATGGAGAGTACCTGGAGTCGAGCCAGTATGCTGGCTTTCTTTGAGTTGGAAGAGTAACTCCTGGAGCAGGACACACTGCAGAAGCGCTTGGTTTTAGAGTAGAAGGCGTCCCTAACGCCTACCATGCCACACATCTCACATGTAGCTGAGAGGAAGTAAAGAGATAAAGGGTTAAATGATTTCTGTGTGCACAGAGGAATAAATCGGTGTATCTCAGAGCCACCTTCCAGGTCTTATTAATTATGTAATAAGTGATATTAATTGTAAAATGAACAAAATTGACAATTTTACAAAAATACACAGTATAAGGCGCATATGCCTTCATTAGCAAGTCATTATCCTGTCATGTTTTTAGTGTACGTATTTAAATAACCAGGTGAATCAACAATAATGTGATGAACATGGAGATCTCTCCTGTATTTCCCTCATCACTTTAAAGTGACTTTACTGATACTCTGACAATATGGAGTCTGCTTCACAATGTCAGCTATTTATCTCCTTCAGCAAGACAAAGATTAAGGCACTATAACTAATTTCTCACAGTTCATCTTCCTCCTCTCAGTAGTGGTAACCTTCAAAAAGAAGCAGGAGAGTAACCTCTAGGTCCATTGTGGCAATGTCCTACCCATAAAATCCACTGCAGTATGGGAATAATTGTTGGATGCCTGACAAGATAATGTCTTTCACGTCTATGACCTCATGTGAATCATAAAAACAGTATGTCCAAAATAATTAATTGCATGTCTATATTTTCATTGGCAAAATTTGTCACGCATTAAACACTTTTTAACTAAAATGTACAGTGTATTACATTACATGCATTTGCCTTTTCCCTTGTTGGAGTATTCATTTAGAGACTGTCTCTATAATTAGGAAATTGAAGTCGCACTAGAAAAGAGTGTCTGATAAAATCTCATAGTGAAATGTAGGACTCACAATTCTGAAGTTTTTACTTTAGATTAAATGAGAAGATTAATCAACATTCCTGTTTTACGTTCGACTAACATGTCCAAGAAAAGTGGACAGGAAGTGGAGATGGAGGTGAGTGAGGAGGAGACAGACCCATTCCAGCCTTGCCATCGGTGTAGGTGTATGACTGTCCGTTGGTTTTGATGACGGACAGGTGGGTGGGAAGTGGGCAAACGTCCTCATCGCTCTCCTCCTCGCTGCAGCTGCTGCTCAACTCCTCACTGCAACTATCACAGCCGTCAAAGATCCCGAACGAGTCAGCCCTCTTCCGCTCCAGCCGCTCCTCGTTTTCCTCCTGGGACACCACACAGAACATGGAAGAAGGTAGTGTCTTAAGACTCAATCGCTAAGCTCAACAAATGTGCTTTAATAGATAGTAGGTCAGTATTGTGCATCTGCATAGAAAAAAAAGGTAAAATTTATTTGACTATATGCTTTTCTGTAGTTTAGCCTAGAATCATTACATCTGAGTAAACTGGGCAACAGTAGATAGTAGTTTAGGAATAAAAAAGAACTGGGTAAAATCTTCCTTCATATCATGCTACAAAAAAGTTGTGGCCCAACATTTACTTTTAGTCTTTTTTGTTATTGTATGTCCAGCAATGTGACTTTCAAACATGCAGTCACAATGACGATGCTGGAAAGCTGTATAGTGCAGCCATAGTATAGTGCAAGCTTCAGGATTCTCTTCATTTTAAATATCTTCCCAAAATAAGCATTACAATTATTTTTAAAAAATGACAAACACTGTACATGTTATATTATATCCAAATAAACACAGGTACTTTGGAGTTTCTCCAGTAATCGTAAGGACTTTTTAATCTATTGCTGTGGAAGTTGTTCTGGCACGGAACATCATCTTCTGGTTTGGGACCAACTGTGTTCAGGATATTAAAGGTCAACAGAGAATGATCCTGGGCAGCAAAAAGCAGCACCAGATCAATTTGCTGTCTCTGAAGGACATTTATGCAACTAAGATCATCTGAAACTCATCTTATCCCAACAACCGTCTGTTTCATCTGCTTCAATCAGGCAAACAGAAGAATTATGGCCAAACAGAGGGACTCAGGAGGAGCTTCTGCCCTCATGCCAGAAGACTTCTTAAAACCACTACACACCACAACAATTTTAACTTCAACATGAACTGATCTCTACCTGCACGCCACTCACCTGGTGTTATGACATTATGCCTTTATACAGAGAAACCTACAAACTAGAACCCTCTTCTTTACAATCCATATTATGTAACATATTATATAGCATGCACATTGTGCAAGTTTATCATTTTATGTTGATTTCTAAGGTTTAATTTTTTGCTTTTTTTCTGTAGATTTAGCTTTTTCTTAATTTCTATTGCACTGAAATGTTACATTTTCAAAATGCAGTGTGCAACTTATGCTGTCATAAAAGGAATTCATATGCAAGTGAATGCACATAAAAAACAATGCACATCTACCATCACAACACTGATCAGACTTCTCGCAGGATTGACACACAACCCTAAGGTCATCCGTGTTCACAGCACTGGGCGAATTTAGGGGGAGCCGATGTGGATTTTGAAACATTTTATTTAATTTTGTCGCTTCCCCATCTGTCCCCATTTAACTTGTTCCTCATTCTGCACTTTATGCAGCGCTATATGTTGAAGCAGAGTGAACCTGTCAAACTGAATTTAACTGCAGTGCGGCTGGATAAAGAGGGGTCCTTTGCTGGCTAAGAGTGCTGCCACATTTCACGCTTTAACCCACCAGAGGTTTACCCTCTTCTCAAAGTCCATTGGCACAAAGTGTACCGCAGGCGCGCAGAAATAAATGGCGTTTAGCGCAGAGCTGCGTTATCACACTACTGTCTCCCAGGCGCACTCACTTTCCCAACACACTGTAACATTACTATCACAACAAAGGCTGATTGAAAATGGCAGGACACACACATACATACATACATACATACACATACACATACATACATACACACACACACAAACACACACACACACACACACACACACACGAGCGCGCTAAAGCTTACCGGGCTCCTGGCGTTCTCCATCACCCCGTCATTTGGACTCTCAGCTGCTCAGCTGATCAGCTGTTGGAACAAAGTGACAAGCAAACTAGCACTAATTTTTAAAACTAAAAGTCAGTATGATCCACTACAGCTGCACATCAACAAAATTATCATATTTTCAAGTGCGCATGCGCCAGGAGACCAGCCAGAGACGCGCTGATTGGCTGATCAGTGTGTCTCGTTTCTCTCTCTCCCGGTAGTGGGTTTAAAGACGCCGTATTTATACATGAAATTGTCTTTCTTCGTTTTCAAAAACGTACATTTCCATCACATTTTGTTAATGTGATTTCTTTCTAGGTCCTACATCACAATAAGCATGCTGTAATGGAAACGTTTTGTTGTTTCTTACATGTGAGATGATCGTTTTGTGAAAACCATTGAAAAGGATTCAATTACTGATCGAATTCAGCATAAACTTTGCACACTTTTCGTTTTGGGTTAGATAAATAAATCTGCTACTTTTTATCCCTATGATTTTCTGTAACCAAAGTATACAGATAAATACGCAGTAAATTCCAGGTTCTTTATTTGTCAGATGCATAGTTGTATGAATGCAACGTGTCCAAGGTTCATTCCAGAGACTCGTTATATTAACTGTAGCATTTTTGATCACAATTGATTTTCCATGTGGACCTACACTTAGAGTGACCAGATTTAAGTTTGTGAAAAGAGGACACTTGACAGAGGGCTTAAGGGTGTGGGGGGAGCTAGTAACAAAGTAACTAGTTACTTCGGCCTTACCCACTCACTTTCACTCGATTTACGCTGTAAAGCTATAAGAAAAGCGAGTGGAAGTGAGTAGGGGGAGGGCATAGTAACTAGTTTGGGAAAGCCCAAGGGGGAAACGAATCCAATGTAAGAAATTTGAGGCTGAGGTACAATGGAATGATTTTAGAATACCGACTGGGTGCATTTTTAGGTCTCAAAAAGAGGACTGGGGAAAAGAGGATATCTGGTCACCCTACCAACACTGCTATTAGTTCAATAGTAGTGTGAAAATGACATTGGTTGGAAAGGTGGTTTCAAACCACTTCTGAATTCTAATACTACCCCAGAGTATCTGAGCATCATGAAAAAATGGAGAGCCTAATGCTCCACCAAAACTTTGCCAAGATAAGGTTGTATTTCCAAACTGCATGCCCATGTCAAGAGGAAACGCTACAAAGACGCCAATAGCAACTATGAAGGACAAACGTTAATGTCTAGGCTTTACTGATCTGTGCATGTGACACAATGGTCTGGGTGAAACTCTGTGTTGAAGATAACACGTTTGAGGGTTGGAATCCTCAGAGAGCCTAAAACCACAGTTGGGGCCCAGGGAAAAACCCTTAACACCTAAGGACAGGAGGAAATTGTAATTTGCTCCGGACAGAAGCATTTGATAAATGTAAATGCTTTACAGAGCTAGGTGGTAAGATAGAAGGTAGTTCTCAAAAACTGCCACTATGTGTCATTTTTAGTCAGTTGCAAACCAAAGCTGGAATACTTGATGTCATGCAGCAATTTTATGGTGAAATAAGACTGGACACTATTTATGGTGAAAACTACTAATACTATTGTAAATAGTAAGCATAGTGGCGACAATGCTATTTTGGAGTTTTGTCTTTGAGACAGAGTCTGGATTGGAGCTAATTCACTTTCACTTTTATCTTTATTTCAGTGTCAGTGGTGGATTTAGCTATTTCAGGGCCCAAATACAGGCATGTGGCCTTCCACATTCGTTCGTGAAAGAAACATGGGGGAAACCCCCCTCAAAAAACAAGAAGGGCCATCCCCATACAGCACCTGTCAGCATAGACATAATAATGAGGATGAAGTTACAGCACATAGCCACTAATAATGTGCCTAATAAACAATGGTTGCAATGGTCTCTCAAAGGAAATTCAGTTCAATCTTCACTTCTGACCGCTGGCAACATAAAAAAAAAGAACTTGACAGAATAAACATTGCCTTTACAGACCTAAGAACCTTTGGGGTGTTTTTCTATACCTTTGTTTTTATGCTTATTATAGTGTATGTGTGTAGAAGTTAGCCAAACATGCCTTATGTTGTGTTTAGGACATCGCGCACTACTCAAATTTGTCATAGTTTGATGTGTAAATGCTGACACAATCTTGACATCAGCCCATTTCTGATGAAAAGTGCTGAAACTGTAGATATAACTACTAGAAATAGTAAGAACAGTCTGTTTTATTGTTTTTGTGCAAAGACATCCTATGGCTTAGTACCAGGTGGAAACACTTCTTTATCTATTTGATAACAAATAATAGATTTTTCTATATTTATTTTTTTCTATTGATCACTGTCTAACATTACAAAATTGGGAGAAAAATATTATCTATTGAAAATGAAGAAATACTAAAGTTTTGGATAATTCTGAGTCAATTTGGACTCATCTTGGCCTATAAAATCAGGTGCTTTTGGCCTTTCTGGAAGAGATTACATTTTTGAGAGGGATACCGTTCCACATGAGAGTTCAGGGCCCCAGGAAATTATAGAACCGCCTCTGCTTAATGTACATCAACCAGAATACTATCTTACACATTACAATATATATACATATACTGTATATACACTGAAGATCAAAATGAGAGAACAACCTACAATTTCCTAAATGTCAAGGTCACTACGTGGTCCTATTTGGAAAAGATCCAAACAGGAGTAACAGAGCAGTATTTTAACCATATGCCATGAGTTACATAAATTCAGAAGTACAGTATACAAAACTTAAATGAGATATCTGAAAAAGAACACTGATCAAAATTAGAGAACACTTTCAGATACCTCCTATTTATTGGTGTTAATCTGTCAGCTGGTGCTAATTTCCTTAATTATCTGATAAACCCTATTTAACTGGTAGTCTAACTTTCCAATTATCAATGATTTTGCAAGATGCTGAGCCATTCTAAAGTGACTGAAACCCCCCGACAGCAGGTTGTTCAGATGAAAGCCAAAGGGATGACCCTATATCCGCCATAGCAAGAAAAGTTGGTCGTTCCAAATCTGTACAAACTCATTTAAATCAACAAAGAAGGCTGGTCATCCATGAAAGACAAATGCAAGAGAGGACAGGATAATGCAGAGAATGTCAATGGGGGAAATGTTTAAACACTGCAGCTGCAATTGCTCGCCAGTTCATCGCTGAACGGGGTAAGGATCTGTCTTGTCATACAGTGTCATGTGTCAGCATTTGAGCTGACAGCCTACTCTGCAGTGACCAAACCTCTCATAAGCAGTAAGAATCAGAAGGCTAGACTAGCTACATGGCAGAGTGAATGGAAATATTTATCAGAACCTTCTTCGACAACATGTGGTTCCTTCCCTGCGTTCATCACTCAATCAGCCAGCAATTTTCACGCAGGACAATGCCCCCTGTCACACAGCAAAATGAGTAAAGCAGTTCCTTGAAACTGAAAACACTGAAATTATGAAATGGCCAGGCCAGAGTCTTGATCTAAAACCTCTGGAAAATCCTTGGCAACAAAGTTATGGCTAAGAAACCCACTACAGTCACTGAACTGTGGAGGAGACTGCAAGAAGAGTGGACCAAAATCAGACCAGAGCTGTGTGAGAGACTAGTGATGAACTGTGGCCGTAGATGTGCTGAAATCATTCAAAGCAACGGCCAGCACTCTTCCTATTAATTTTTGACTGTTGTATATACAGTATATACAGTGTTGGGAAGGTTACTTTTAAAATGTATTCCACTACAGATTACAGAATACATGTCCCAAAATGTAGTTTGTAACGTATTCCGTTAAGTTACTCAATGTGAGTAACGTATTCTGAATACTTTGGATTACTTAATATATTGTCATGCTTTTTACAACTACCTGAATGTAGCAATCACATCCTGCAAATTCTTGTTTGTTTTTCTCTACCAATTGGCTGTTAAGCCCAAATCTCCCTGAATAGACAATATATTTACTGTAGTGGAGCAAAGACTTGGGTATGTTAACATAAGATGTTTTGTCTGCTTAAAGATAATAAAAAAGCCCTGTGTTTCCTTAACCATGTCTTTATTTACAAAGCTGAAAAGTGGAAGAGTATTAGACAAACATAAAATATGCCATTGAAAAGTATTTATTGTTATGGTCACCAACATATTCCATCACTTAGTTAAAATAAAAAGTAGCCTTGCACAAGGGAAAAAAAATCAGGCAATATATAAAACAATTCTCAAAAATGAAAAATATATATTTTTGGCATTTACTGTCAATATTATTCTTCCACCAATAATTTCAAATTACTAAAGATCCTTCAATACAAATCAGATATTCAAACTTGATGTGACAATGACAAAATGCACTTTAAACCTTGCCACCAGATATAACTTTAAATACAAGACAATATATGTTTTAATGCAACCCAGCAACATTACTTCATGGCCATTTAACAAAGGCATGCAACAAGAATCCAAGGTGTCAGTGCTGAAATGCTTGGTTGAAAAATTTAAATCCCCCCAAAAATCCAATAATTGGCTAACAATTGCAGTAAACATATGAGGTGCTGCATTTCAAATGCATGCTAAAAAACAAACACTAAGATTACAAAATAATGAGGTGACAAGCCTTATCTGTGAACAATACCAAGATATTTTCAACAACCAACCTACATCTGCTTCCACTTAGTCTACAGTCCAGTAAAGGCGATTGTAACGCAGCAAGAGCACCTGTTCAAAGTGTTTGTCTGTCATGCGGTTACGGTGTGGGGTGAAAACAAGTCCTCCATGGCTAAAGAGACGTTCGACAGGAGCACTTGACGGCAGAGTCGTATTGTATTTTAAGAAGAGGGCTCTGATCACTGGATATGCCTTTAATGAGGCCAATGTCTTATCTGAATCTTGAAGATACCTCTGTACCTCATCCTCCGCTGTAGAACAGGTCACCTGTGGACTCTGAAAACTGAAGAAGTTGTCATCATCTTCTGGCTCATTTCCCACTGAGGCATGTCCAGTGGTGCTGGTATCATTAGAAGGTTCTGTGTTGAGGAGATGAGCCTCTTGGACCATTGTTCTTCTCATGGATTCTCTCTCATCATCAGCAAGCCACCAGAGTCGAAATTTTGGGATGATGGATGCTGCCATCTTTGCCTCATGGGAGGCCAATACAGCTGCAAATCGAGTGTCAATGGCTTTGATGATCGCTAAGAGGATGTGAGTTGAAAATTGCACTTGTGTCAACTTTTCAGATAACTTGGCTTTCAGACTGAGAAGGGTGGGAATCACATATCCGAAATAACAGTTCTTTTCCCCCTGGAGCAGGTTGACTGAGTAGGCAAGTGGTTTCAGAATGGCTGTATACTCTTTGAGAAACACTGTCTCTTGAGGATGCAGTTTTGCCACCTTCAATTGGTCACAGATTTCATTGAGCTGACTTTCAGGTACACTCATTAGCTTCTCGATTGCATGGTACTCTGAGCTCCACCTAGTCACTGAAGGTACAACACATCTCAATTGGGCAATTTCTTCAATTATGTCAGAAGCACCTGATGAGCGATGAGCCTTATTCCAGATGGCAGCACATTTTGCCATTGCACTCCTATATAATTTTCTGGAAACACCCTGCTGTGAAGCAGCTTTCTGAAGGTCAGTCGTGGCAATGAGATTTAATGTGTGCGCAGCACATCGATGGTGTGGTGGCAGTTTAGCTCCTTGTGCTCTTGCTCCTCCTCAAGCACTGTAGTGACATCAGCAAATTGTACATCATCTGTGTCTTCCAGATCATCTTCTGTTTCCGAATCTCCATATTCATTGAAAGCTTTTACAAAATTGCTCCCATTGTCTGTGACTGTAGCACTAACCTTGCCTTGGATTTGGAATTCAGCATGAACCTGACTTATTTTGGCAGCGATAACATCATAGGTGTGACGGCCTCTTATCCTCTCACATGCCAGTGCAGCAGACTTGTGATCCAATGTGTCTGACTCAATCCAGTGACATGTGATGCCAATGAAACTTCTGTGATGCGCTGTCCATATATCTGCTGTTGTGCACACATTTTGAGTATGTTGAAGAATTTCAGTTCCTGCTTCCTTTATTTTTTGAAAGGTTTTCTCAATGTGCGTCATCAATGTTTTTCTGCACACAGGAGTCCTGCCCCCACTTAGTCCTTCAACCATCTTACGGAATGAGGTGTTCTCAACAGTAGAAAAGGGCTGCACTTCGTTGACTATGAAGTCAAATACCAAGGAATTTACTCTCTTTTGGGTGATGGCTGGAGTGCTAAGGATGGCTTGTTTGAGGTGTTGTGTCTTTGCCACTTTGTTCATCACCATGAGCCAATGTGTTTGCCTTCGGTAAACTGTGCATGACCCTGGGATGCATCCTCTGAAAAAAAAAAAGACAGACAAAAACAAAACATATTAATGATACAATAGTTTTCTATACGAGATCACTGCAAAAAGTGCAGCCTTACCTAATGTCCACCCTACTGTTACTCATTTTATATTAAGATTTAAAAATCTAGTTGGTATTGCTTTCAGAACTGCACATGAGCAGGTTGTTAATGCTATCCATCAAGTCTAACACTCTGCAGTCTATGAACTAACATCAGCTAATGCCAGTTAACAATGTTAGCTCGGTGGCGAGTAGCCTTCAGTAATGGTAATAAATCACACAGCAATAGTACATCAAAGATACTGAACTGGCACATAACCCAGGTAGCTACCACAACTAAAACAAGGTAGTTGCAGTAGGCTAACGTTAGTTTTTAAAAAGGAACTTACTTCTAGATGTTTCTTTAGGTTGGAGGTCGAGTCTTTTGACGCTGAGGGCAGCTTGGTTGCTGGCGAACAGAGTTTGCATTGCATGGTCAGATTTCGCCCATCCCTTTCTTCTTTAAATGTGAAATGGTGTCGAAATTTCCAAGTACAAAAAGCATTTCTGCCCGGGCACTGCTGGCTCTGTTGTGCTGACTCCGGGTCTATTGTGTAACCGACGCAGCCGACGCACTTAACAGGACACTTACATTAGAGCTTCTTATTGCGTGTTTTGTTTGGGTTTCCGGCAATGCGTGGAATTACCAAAATTAGAGAGGGAATAACCTAACATATGAAACAGGAAAAGACCGCTGTGTAATCCATTTATTTCTATTTATTTAAAGTAACTGTATTCTAATTACCACCTGTTTAAACGGTAACTGTAACGGAATACAGTTACTCATATTTTGTATTCTAAATACGTAACGCCAGTACATGTATTCCGTTACTCCCCAACACGGAGTATATACGGTATATACATACCAGCCACACCCAGACCTGATTACTAAGTAATCAGTAGTAAGGAAAACATAATGCTGCGATCTAAAGAAATTCAGGAACAGACGAGAAACAAAGTAACTGACATCTATCAATCTGGAAAAAGTTCCAAAGCCATTTCTAAATCTTTGGGACTCCAGCGAACCACAGTGAGGGCCATTATTCACAAATAGAGAAAACATGGAACAGTGGTGAACCTTCCTATAAGTGACTGGCCTATAAAAATGACCCCAAGAGCGCAGCAATGACTCATCCAAGAGGTCACAAAAGAACCCAGAACAGCATCTAAAAACTGCAGGCCTCACCTGCCTCAGTTAAGGTCAGTGTTCATGACTCAACCATAAGAAAGAGACTGGGCAAAAATGGCCTGCATGGCAGAGTTCCAAGGCGAAAACCACTGCTGACCAAAAAGAACATAAAGGCTGGTCTTACTTTTGCCAAAAAACACCTTGATGATCCCCAAGTCTTTTTGGACAATATTCTGTGGACTGACAAAACAAAAGTTGAACTTTTTGGAAAGTGTGCATTCCATTACATCTGGCGTAAAAGTAACACAGCATTTCAGAAAAAGAACATCATGCCAACAGTCAAACATGGTGGTGGTAGTGTGATGGTCTAGAGCTGCTTTGCTGCTTCAGGACCTGAACGACTTGCTGTGATTGATGGAACCATGAATTCTGCTCTCTACCAAAAAATCCTGAAGGAGAATGTGCGGCCATCAGTTCGTGACCTCAAGCTGAAGCGCACTTGGGTTCTGCAGCAGGACAATGATCCAAAACACACCAGCAAGTCCACCTCTGAATGCCTTAAAAAATGGTCTAGTCAAAGTCTGGACCTGATTCCAATTGAGATGCTGTGGCATGACCTTGAAAAGGCGGTCATGCTTGGAAACCCTCCAATATGGCTGAATTAAAACAATTCTGCAAAGAAGAGTGGGCCAAAATTCCTCCACAGTGATGTGAAAGACTCATTACCAGTTATCGCAAACGCTTAATTGTAGTTGTTGCTGCTGATAAGGGCACGAACTGTTATTAGGTTTAGGGAGCAATTACTTTTTCACATAGGGCCATATAGGTTTGGATAGGTTTTTTTTCCTTAATAAATAAAATCATCACTTAAAAACTGCATTTTGTGTTTACTTGGGTTATCTTTGGATGATGGATGAAGTGTGACAAACATGCAAACATGTATATACGTGTATATATATATATATATATTATATATATATATATATATATATATGTATACATATACATATGTGCCTGAAGAAGTATTCATACCCCTTGAACTCTTACACATTTTTGACACCTTACAACCACAAATTTAAATGTTTTGTTTTTTGAGATTTTCTGGGATAGACCAACACAACGTAGCACATAATTGTGAAGCTGTACGAAAATGATACATGGTTTTCAAAAATTTAAGCAAATAAAAATCTGAAAGTATGGCGTGTATTTGTATTCAGCCCCTGTACTCTCATAAATCTCTAAATAAACAACCAGTAATTGCCTTCTGTAGTCAGCTAATTAGATAATAGAGTTCACCTGTGTGTAATTTAGTCTCATTATAAATACACCTGTTCTGTGAAGGCCCCAGTGGTTTGTTAGGAGAACATTAGTGAACAAACAGCATCATGGAAGATCAAGGAACTCACCCAGACAGGTCAGGGATAAAGCAGATAGGTTAAAGCAGGGTTAGTTACAGTAACATTCCAAGCTTTGAACATCTCAAGGAGCACTGTTCAATTCATCATCCAAAATGGAAAAAGTATATATATATATATATATATATATATATATATATATATATATATATATATATATATATATATACATATATATATATATATATATATATATATATATATATATATATATATACTTTTTCCATTTTTACATATATATATATATACATACATACATACACACACATATATATATACACTACCAGTCAAGAGTTTTGACACACCTTCCCATTCAATGTTTTTTCTTTATTTTCATTACTATTTATATTGTAGATTCTCACTAAAGGCATCAAAACTATGAATGAACACATATGGAATTATGTAGTAAACAAAAAAGTGTAAAATAACCCAAAACATGTTTTATATCTTAGATTCTTGAAAATAGCAACCCTTTGCTTTGATCACTGCTTTGCACACTCTTGGCATTCTCTCGATGAGCTTCATGAGGTAGTCACCTGAAATGGTTGTCACTGCACAGGTGTGTCTTGGTTTGTGGTCTATTTCCAGGAATTTCTTGCCTTCTTAATGGGGTTGGGACCATCAGTTGTGTTGTGCAGAAGTCAGGTTGGTACACAGCTGACAGCCCTATTTCACAATTGTTAGAATTCATTGCTATGGCAAGTCCAATCAGCTAAGAAGAGAAATGATGTCCATCATTACCTTAAGAAATATCAGTCAGTCCAAAATTGTAAACATTTGAATAAATCCCTTTGGCGCAGTCGACGGTCGGCCCCTCTCCACCAGCCCTATCATTCACCGGACCCAACCCATCACTCTCTTCATCGATCAGCACCAGGGGCGTATCCACTTCCTCATCACTACCCATCTTTCTCATCTCATTCTTCCTGGATACCCCTGTTGCTGCTGCATCAATTCTCTATCTCCTGCCATCAAAACCGATCATACAATGGGGCCGACCTGTTCTAAACTCTGCCGGCTGGGACGGTCAAGACGCGCCCAGCAGAGGCTCCTGCAAACAACGTACATCCACTTGCCGCCCATTGCCCCACGACTCCAAGCCGACGACCTCCAGCGCCTGGCACGATGCCACCCCATGGTCAGCTCTTTCTCCTCTACTGGAGACACGGCGATGGAGGAATATGTAGCCAGCGCCCCACGCCAGGGGACCATCAGACTTCCTCCTCGCTGCTGCCGGGTTGTTCTTGGTCAAGAAAAAAGATACGGACTCCGACCCTGCGTAGACTTATCGGGGGCTCAACAAAATGACGGTGAAGAACCGCCATCTGCTTCCTCTCACCAACACCACCCTGGACGCGCCTCTAAAAGCACCTGTTTCCCACTAAGTTGACCGGAGTGCCTACAATTCGTCCAGGCGTGCCTAGTGTGTGCCCGGGCTAAAGACCCGGAGGCCCTGGTCACACATTGCCTTAGATTTCGTCACAGGCCTGTCAGACTCCAACGGAAAGAACACCATCTCACCATCGCGGGACTGGTTTGCCAGCTGTGCACTCTGTGGCCCCAGCCACTCTTCAGCCAAGACCACAGCTGAGCTGATGTTAGAGCAAGTAGTCTGCCTGCATGGGTTCCTCATGACACTGGTCTCGATAGAGGGACTCCACTCAGTCTCTCCTCCGGCTATCTCCCTCAAACCAATGGTCAGACGGAGCGGACCAACCAACAGATGGAGCGCTACCTGAGGTGTTTTGTCGTGGATCATCAGCGCTCCTGCGCCTGCTACCTCATAACCTTCACACCTCATCCGCCACCAACTTTAGCCCATTTGAGGTATGCTACGTGGGTTCCAGCCTCTATGTTCTAGAGCATCAGCAAAACCAGAGGTGATGTCCTGCTGCCCAACAGTTGGTCCAAGAGATGGAGGCTCTAGACTCTGGCCACTGCGGCCATTCATCGCGCCAACACCTGCTACATCACTCAGCATCGCCGCCAGCATCCACTGGGATGGCCAGGCCCATGGTGACATGTTATGGCTTAACAGGGATCTCCACTCCCCACACAGACTCTAAAAGCTCACTCTGGGGCTACATTGGTCCCTCAGCATCAAGATCACCACCGGATCAATCCAAGTTACTCACTGCTCCAACTGGCTGCAGCACTCCTGGATCCATCCAGTTCCACACTCCTGCAACTGGAAGCCACCACGCCACCCTTGTTGCCATCCACTCCCCGCCCCTCCTCCTCCCATATCGCCGAGGGTGGTCCTGCTTCATATTGTGCTTCTGGATCTCGATGTGTCTCGGGCCGTGGCACATGTGCACCGTCACCGGGGAGGTTATGGTGGAGTGGTCTTTGGATTCCTCGCCCGGGTTCGTATAGACCCGGAATTGATAAGGAATACTGTTGCTGTATTCTCCCACCTAGTGTCAGGCCAGCCGGTCCTGGAGGGAGGGGCTGTCACGACACTGTATAACGCGCTGGTACTAGAAACCCAGGGTGTGGCCGGTCGCGTTCAGGGAGTATAAAAGTTGAGCCAAATCCTGACATTGAGACATTGAGACAACATGGCCTAACCCCCGTTTCACTTCTCGCATCGACTGCGAAGCCCTCCAGTTATTTGCTCCATCTCTGATTACGAGTGTGTGTCTTTTTAGAACGCGGATTCCAGTGGAAATCTTTACCCTTCATTGTATAGAGTTCTTATATCAACTCGCTTAGGGGCTATCCTACCTAAAGGCCCAATCCTTTGTTTGCTAACCACCACGCCATAACACGGCTAATTTGCCAACTGTTAGTATTACGCAAATCTAACCGGATCAGTGACACAAGGAAAGAATTCCAATATTTTAAGGTATACTGGAATCTTTCTCCAAAACAAATGGAAAATATTCCTAGATTCAGGTGAGTAAATCTGGGAGAGACATAAAAGATTGACTGCAGTCATTGGATGAAAGGTGTGACTTCTACAAATGAAACAAACTGTGGGACTGATTATTTTCTAAACCCTGTTATTCTACTTTTCATTTGTTGAATTTGTTTAATGGTTTCATTGAAAATTATACAGCAAAAAAAGGTCTAAATAAGGGGTCAGGATGTTATTTTGTTGATGGGTTTTGGTATCAAATTGTAATTTTTTTAAAATAGTAATAAATCAAGGGTTTGTATTTACAAATATTCTATGATATTGCGTATTCTAGCCTAAGTAATCTCAATTAACGCAGAGACCTTTTTAGTGCTGGAGATCGAAAATTACTACACCCAACTTTTTAAATATAAAAGCATCTAACATGGGCATACCATTTATTAGTAGTAACTCAACTGTAACTGTGCCCAGAGGTTGCCCCTCTAATATCTGACACTTCATCTGACTCTTGACTTTTAACAGGGTAGTTCAATATTTGGATCACTAATCAGCACTAATAAATATGTGTATGGCCCTTGTCTCTTTTCGAATAATTGCATCACCGCCTTCAAAGTGGCCAGGTATGCAGGAGAACATCTAGTAACTGTGCGTTACAACTGCCTGATCAAAAGGTATACAGAAGGGTGACAATTTTATGACATACATGGATAATAAATCAATTAAAAGTGCTCCACGAGGGGTCTATATTAAATAATGCAGTAGATAGGATCCACGGTATAACATCCAGTCACTTATAATTACATCTTACAAAAATGTTGTTGAAACATTTTCTTTTTAATTTGCATGTTTTTTAAAAAGCCCATCATTAACCTTTGACATCGTATCTCAACTACACAAGGGAACAGGGGAGCAAGAAAAAGTTTACACAAGAGCAAAACTCTACATTTGCAGGACCAAAATAAGAAAGAATGAAATCTAAATTTCTTTCAAGAAATATCAGTCTGAGCCTAATAATCTCAGATGTTTCCAAACATGAATCCCTGCCAAAGAAACAGTGATGGAGTGACAACTCCTCCTCAATAATATTCCAATTTGTACAAGGGCCTTAATCCTACTTCCATTTTATTGTTAACTATTGTACGCTTAATGCCGACACAGCTGATTAAATGTCTCCTTTGCCAGTAAAAATACTGTTAATTTGACAATAAACCTAAAATTGAAATTCGCTAAATTAATTTGAACTGATTACAAACCCAAATCAGAAAAAGTTGGGACAGTATGGAAAACGCGTTGTGAAAAGGAATGGCAACATTACAAAGTGGTAAATGCTTTACTGTTCCAACTTTTTTTGAAATGTATTGCAAGGAACCAAAATTGAATATGGGTTTATTTGGAAAACAAATAAGTATGAATCTACTAATCCAGCATCTTTTTGGAAATTAGGCGCAGTAGTAGTAGTGTTTTTCATAAAGTGTCATTCCAGGCATTTGGGAACAAAATGTATATGACACTTGAGGAGTGCATCTAGTAACCATTTTCTAGGGAGCAGTTGATAATTTGTAACTATTGTCTGATTAAAAATTTTAAGCATAGATATACATAAAATAATAATAAATAATATAATAAATAATAACTCATATAATATGTAAATTATCAACCATTGATATGTGAAGAGCAGGCCCAGTGGGTCTAAATAGCTAGATCCTTGCTTGTTTTCCCATTATTTAATCATCACAGAGCTGACACCTTTGTTCTAGCTATAAATATCAGAAATGCCAATATTTTGTTCTTGGAAAATTGGAGAATAAATAAAATGTGTTAAAATAGGCAAAGGGGGGCTGTGGTACCGTTCCTGGAGAACAATTGCAGCTGCGGGGCGGAGCCAGGAGGCGCTGCACTGCAGCCAAGGCTTTCACATAGACCTCAAACTTATTTTGCCAATGTTCTAATGATCGATATTATTAATGATCCGACATGCCGGTCGGGCACGACGAGTTGATAGATCGGCGCATCCTGTCGGCGTCGATGGCGTTTATCTCAACCCGGCTAATTTCTGTGCGCAGAGTGACGCGGTGGTTAAGTGCGTCTGCAGCCCGTCCCCATTCAGCTTGCAGGAAGTGTGTAAAAGGAAATAGGCCAGAGAGAGAAAGACGGCGTCGTCGGCCTTCTGCCGGAAAACTGGGAGATAGAGAGAAAGTGAGCCAATGGCGAACAAATGAAGTCGCTGCAAATATCGTGCGCATTTCGAAAGAACGCCGGAGCCGATCGCTTGTTTGCGCGCATCTGGTGTCGGGTAAGTCAAGCTGGTTTTATACGCAGCGCTGAAGCACCTCTCGATTCGCCCGAGATCTTTGTGTTGATTCAAAGCTTTTGAGCGAAGTGTTAGCTGACGAGCTGGCGCTGATGGACCTACCCACCATTTTCAAAGGCGATATTTGTCCACACTAGGGCGAGAAACGCTGACCAAAATGTCCGACCTGAAATCATTCGAGGCGTTGCGTTTCTGAAGTGTTTTCGGAGCCTTGTTGCGTGCACCCAGCCCCATTTTCCCGTCGTAACTTCTTTTTTTCTTCTCTTAGCATGGTGGGGGTTACAACTGGCTAACCTATGGGCATGGCTTATTAGTTAAGGCGGTAACACCGACGTTATAATTTGGCTAAAGCTTGTACGATGCGGTCCGGCACAAAATCTCATTATTTCGTGCTTCTTTCGGCATTATTAGCGCGACATGACGTACGCGTCGCCGAACATCGACAATGAGACAGCGTGATGGGAATGCCGAGAAAACCTTTTTTTCCTCACACTTGACCCTGGCTAGCTAAATTAGCCGACGAAGCTAACGTGTTTGCACAGCGAATTGCGCTTAACGAAATGATGATTTGGGAACCCCACGACAAAAAATGACATTTTTGCGTGACAATGTGCGTGTTAATTTTTTTAAATCTATAGTGTCTGTTGAGTCAAAGAGGGGACGAATTTGCGTTATGTGCGTATTCGAGTCTGAGCATCGGCCTTGGGTCGCTGCCTAAATTGGGGAGTCTGTCCAGGCGGGGAAAATAACGTGAACGGCGGCAAAGCATCAGCGCATCACCTCGAAGCTTGTCCCAATACATCCATACAACGTTAACACACCAAGGTCATACTTAGTTCCATGTTAAAGATAGTTAACAATGGATTTAATAGGACGAAGAATACTGTAAATGTTTTCTTTGTTTATTACTGTTCACACGTTGCTCTGGCCGCTATGCGAGTATATAGAAGCAGCCTCCGTATTTTTCAAGTATGTTGGAAAATAGGAGAATGGTTCCCAAATAAATATCTATATATTTAGATGATGAGTGCTGCCATCACTTCTTTGTTATATATCAGAGAGAACTTAAGGTTTGTTTTTTAAAAAAAAAAAGCCCCAACATTTCTCCGCGCTCTTTGCTTATAGAACAAATGAGAAAAGTAAACAGTCTCTCCAGCGCACTTTTTTTTCCCCTTCATTGCTTTTTTTCCCCACTGTGGAAAGGGAGATTTTCACACACCCCCTTATACTAGTCGAAAGGTTTATCATTTTAAAGCGGCATAATTTCACGTATGTGGTCTATATTTGGGGCCCTGTTTATGATTGTTGTAAGCCAAAATCCTGCAATAAGAGCATGGCAGAGGAGTAATATCAAAAAAAAAAGTCAGGACATGGAAGCCTTAAGATGGGTCTACAAATTTGCCTTGGGTTACTGACATGATCGAATATATTACATTGCGAGTGAGTGTAATAAACTTTGTATAACAATTATTGTGTCAGTGAGATTCTGTATAGCAGGACACCTGCACCTTCTACAGGTCAAAGCCGGTTTTGTGTAACTTCGAGTAGGGCTGCACATTTATCGCTTCTGGAATTGTCAGTCTGGATGTTTGTGTTCAAAGTCAAGTAGGAGAAACAAAATCAATTTGACTAGGAACTGCTGATGCAAAGAAACTTGTCGGCATCTCATTTTCCATGATTAACAGAAGTCTGTCTGGTTTATTAAGATTCTAGGGGAGTTTTCTTTGCGATAGCCAAAATATGTCTTTTTAAATAATATTATTTCTTTATTTTACTTTCTCCATAAATGTACCCCTTCTAAATCACCACAATCATTCCAGAATTAAACTTTTTCCCAGATATTTTAACGCTAAAGTCGAATTTGCTCATCATCGTGCAGCACTGCTCTTGATTTACACCATCAACCACAGAAGGCAAAGACAAGTAGAGAGCAATCTGTTTGCCTTTTATATCTTGGCTTACATTTTCTTTTTTGTGTTCTTATAAGCCGCCAGGCTATCACCGCACCTCTTCGTAGGGTAAGAATGGAGAAATTCAGTCCAAAGTTTGAAATCGTCATCCATTATAATGTTCATTCGTTAATGCAACCCACAAAGAGAAAAAAATCTAAATATTTTAACTGTTATAAACGTGTCATTATACTACACCCGATATGTCGCTTATGCAAAGGAAACCTGCCCTTTTCCCATGAACTAAACCCTTGCGCGAATTCTTAGGTCGTTATAGCAGAGGGGAGAACAAAGTTCCGAGTCCCAGAAACCTTCCACGCGCTCCTGCTGCTTCATATGATTTCCCCTTCGAATGTAAACAGCAGATGACGGGTGAGCGGAGTGGAAATATTTTGGTGAAGCTGGACCCATCTGGCATTTCGCTACACGGATCTTGTCAGACTTGATGAGGCTAACGCCCCCAGATGGTCTGGGAAACAGAGAGCGCGGGGCAGAGTAGCCTGAGGGTATGATAGAGTCCCATTTTGGCGCATTGCCAAGCAAACTCCCTTGTCTAAACTCTGGCGATGAGGTGCGCCTTTGTAGGTACGATGAAGTTGCTACTTCAGATTAGTGAGAAAATGGGGTTCTGCGCAGAGGGGCTGAGCATAAAGCAGACACTCCAATAAAGTCAAAATTGTCAATATATCAGTGGTTAAATTAGGAATTACAGTGTGCGTGATGTTTTAACGCCATCACTGCACACATTTCACATTTGTATGTTTGTTTGTGTGTTTACATATTTAGGTGTTTGTGCATATCTGCTTTTGTCCAGAATGTTTCCACTTTCCAAGACTCCTTGCAGTTACCACCGGAGCGAATACTCATGCAGCATGAGATTTGGTTCACTTCATGAAGCCATTGCTGGCTAGTCAGCCATTTTAAGCAAGTATACCTGCCAGAGTAAGATGGGTTCACCCTGTGCAACCCAGCTTAACTCCAACTTGAGTCCGTGCAGCTCCCTGTGTTCACTTAGAGAATAAACAGAGGATAAAAAAATAAATAATAAGTCACACAAACAAACAAAACAACCTTTTTTCTTTCTGGCTTATGGCGTGTTCAGGATGTGTATAATGGGCCTGAGAGACTTGATCTTGTAGAACCATCACAGAAGGGAGTTGTCATCCTTGAACTTTGTTCGCTTTTCTTTCTTTTTTCCTTTCATACGCCATTCGCGCCAGTTTCAACACGCCCAAACGTCAACTGCAGCACATCTCGAGTTGGAAAAAGTGTTTCTACTAAGGCTGAATGTTCACCAGCGCATATCTTTTTTGTATGTGGTAATTTTTTCCTAATTTGATCTCCCTGTTTGTTGAAATGAGGTGAGTTGAGTATCTGAAAATAAATATTTTTTTCTCTAAAAGTTTGTTATCTAAAGTTAGTTAAAATCAAAGTCACATCCTAACAGATTACTTTAAATAGCACAATTACTGACCTTTTTTTAGAACATCATCTTAGTGTAAACCCTGCATTTGTGGTCAGGTCTTTACATACATTTCTTAAACAGATGACTTACAAATTGTGGTTGTTCACCAAAAATGTGTATCTATGAGGTAGGTCTTTAAAGGTAGGTGATCCCAACTGAGTAAGTGACGTGTTGATTATGAAGACTTGTTGATTACGCCAATATTAAGGTTAAAGATAAGCTCACAATAACATTGTTGTACTAATCTTTTTTAAACGCCCATTTTCAGTAATTTTAAGAACCTATTTGTGCCAGATTAGAAATGTTTCTTAAAACAATTCTGATATGTGATCGGTGATTCCAACTCAGGCTATTGGGGCCCACTACCAATCAACTTTTTAATGAAGAAGAGGTAAAATTTGGAATTAGGTGGACCCTCGAGAACTGAGCAGGACCCTGTTATATTATTATTGGTCAAGAAAAGTACCTTAAATCATTATTTAATCCTTAACTATGAATGTAATATATATATATATATATATATATATATATATATAGCATAACACAAAGTAATAAAATTTAAGGTACTTTTAATAAATAAAGAATGTTCATGTAAATTGTGAATACTTTCTGTAAATGCTGAGTCAGACACCATAAGGCAGAACAATACATAATCTTTTTTATTTGTGTTTTGTAAATGGCCAGGTCCCAAATTTGTGAGGATATAAGCGTCACTTCTGAGCCAGGTAGGTTAACAATTGAATTTAGCTGGAAAGTAATAAGTGAACGTGGGCTGTAGCCACGACATACTGACTAGTAATATTAATCTATGAAAGTATAATATCAGTATAATAAACTTTTCTAGGCTGGGTGAACTGTAATAAAATAACTTGAAACACTTGTTCCACACCTGATTCTGCTGATGCGTCTAACTGATTTAGACCATCTGAGGTACAGTTCAAATGGCGATTTGGAAGAAGCATGTTTGGTGAACACTGAAACAGAGCAAAGTAGTAATATTCCAGTAGGTCCTTTTTTTAAAAAAAAACTCTAACACTCTTCTCTTGCTGTTTGATTTGAAAACAAATGACAGTATTTGATAACTGGAAAAGTGCACTTATTTTGGGAGATGATCTTTTGAAACAATAGCTAGGACATAAAGAACACTAACTAGGAAGCTACATATAAATGCTCCTTAATCTATTCCATAGTAAGTCATGTCACAACATAAATAGGTCTCTAACTGAATGCAAGTCAGCTTAAAGTAGCTTGAAATAAGAAAGGGACTGCTGTGGATTTTAGTGATAAATTCATTGAGAGTAAGAGAATGTGTTCCATAAAATCTTTAATTGCATCTTTAGAAATATAAACAGGCAGTCTGCCTCTATATGCCTGTGAGATTATGTACCCAGCAGGTGTTGAGAATTCCACTAATATCTTAACACTTATTTTTTCTATAGGAAAGTGTCTTACTGCTTCCCATTTGAGTAACCACATGAGGAATAATGCATTTATTTGCAAAAACATAATTTTTGGGATTAATTTAGAATCAGTCTAGAATGTGGTCATATTATAATGTTCTTGGCCAATTAACAGATTAAACATTTTTTTCAAACACTGTCTTATTCATGTTTCTTTTGATTTGTTGCAGACTATTTTTTATTTGTGTCCATATTTTGTTTAAAGACAAGTCAGCATGTTTTATTAGTGATTATTTTTTATCTGTGATATTATGGAACATTTACATTTAAGTACACTTCTTGTGAGTTGCATCTAATGGAGCTTCTATATTTACCACTTTAAATACAATCTGTGTGTCTCAGTGTCATTGGTGTTTAGGTTTACGTATAATTATAACAGTAATTTTCATGCACAATCAGGTTTCTGGTTTGGTGTATTTTTAGAGATTTTACGAGCTCTCCTTGTGTAGTTTGAGTCTACGGTGCATCTGATTCTTGTTACAACATGCAAACATCAACACAATAACTAAAAGCATGTTAAACCACAAACAGAATTATACAGATGCTTCTAAAGTGACGAGTAATAAAATGTATTTATTTATCTGAGTTACTTATGTGTAATTTTTAACATCCTGATATCTTTCTCTGTCTCTTCTATCTTTTCAGCTCCCTGTTCGCCGCCCTGCATCTGTCCAGACGCGCTCTGAACTGCCGTGACCGAGTGGATTTGCAAAGGCTGATTGGAGAGAATATCTGCCTCCCAGGTAAAATGGCTGATGCCACAGAAGCAGAGACCTGAGCATCACACATTGCCCCCTTTCTTCTATGTTCGAGGATCATTTTATGTGGACATTTACCCCTTCCATTTCAATTTTCTCATCATGGCTATGCATGATTTGAATCGTGCCAAGGGTTTTCCTTGCAAAGAATGCGACATGATATGCCCAAGTACACCTAGTCTTCTGGAACACATGAAACGCCATTATCACCAAGAGGGGAGTGGCAGATTTGAATGTGAACAGTGTGGACGTGTTTTCAAGCATGCCAGTAGCTTGGCTTCGCACAAAAAGTCCCATGAGATGGGCTCTTTCCAGTGCCCTGTGTGCACCAGAACACTGCCCAATGCAGTGGCGCTGAAGAACCACCTCCGCGTTCACACTTTGTCTCCTAGTACACAAACTGAAGAGGAGAATGAGGATGGTGTTGATGAAGATAGGGATTATGGTTTAGCTCAAGATCTTTCTGACACAGGTTTCCGGGGGCACCAGAACAGCAGCGGAATGATGACGAGCCACGACCACGACAAGCAAAAGTCTCCGGGATCCGAAGATGCATGGGATAGACCCTTCAAGTGTGACCAGTGTGACAGGACCTACCGGCACCACGGCAGCTTGGTCAACCACAAGAAGTCTCACCAGGAAGGCACTTACAAGTGCGCAATCTGTTACAAACAGTTCAACAACCTGGCAGCCCTCAGTGCCCATGAACGCACACACTCCAAGTTTAAACCGCCCGGAATGTCCATGGGGAGCCTCATTCCTGAGACGTCGTCTGAACCTCGCCCTTCTGTTCCCCAAAATGATGACATGGCAGCCTGCTTTTGCCACCTCTGCCAGGTGTCTTTGCCCAATAAAAGTGACTTTCAGGAGCACATTTTGTTGCACAACGCGGCATCATCTTCATTAGGGTTAACACGTAGTTTTCCTGGAATAGTGCCGCATAACCTCAGCACTGTCCGTTCCCCCACCGTTAACCCATACACCCCTGCCCTTGGCGACCCTCTTCCACTGCCTCCGTTACCTGACAAACGTTATGATCAGATGCTAGGCCCCACTGTCAATAATCCCATTTATACCTGTGCTTACTGTGGAACAGGACATCCTGATTTGGAGAGCCTCAAAATCCACTATCTGACCCATGAGCCTCATCCCCCAGCACATACTCAGGGGGGCCCCTCTGTTCTAAACTCGGATGGACTGGGGTCCAACTCCCAGCCATCTGTGTCCTCACCTAGTGGGCAATCCAGGTCCCAGCAGCAAACTGCTTCCCTTGAGGACGCTGACCGCAGATTCAAGTGTCAGGAATGTGGGAAGAGCTATCGGCATGCAGGGAGCTTGGTCAATCACAAGCGCTCCCATCAGACTGGACATTACCAGTGCACCATTTGCTGTAAGGAATATCCTCACCTTGCAGCTCTTCATAGTCATCTGCGCAGTCACAAAACTCGCCCCAATTCTCAGAGTATGAATGCAGAAGGCGATTGGCTCTCGTCAGAGCCCATGACGGGGCTAGACTCCCAACAAGGCTTTGTGCATTCTCAGGATCAGGAGAATGGTGCAACAACTCCTATCTCTCTTCCTGGTAACCTTGGTGATGCGGCCCACTTTGTTTCCGATGGTGGCCATAGCAGTGGCCTTGATTCGCTTGAATTCCATGACCGGTTTGATGGCTCTCTTGCTCAGGGCAATTCAGGTCACTCCCCCCTTCCACAAAACCATCGCCAGTCAGATAGGCACATGTGCGGTGAGCAGAGCAATATGTCCAATGGTTACATGGGCAGTATGGGCTTCCATGGTTCAGGGGGTGGCTCTATGTCAGCAGGCAGTGGAAGCCTCAAAGACGGCAGCCGTCAGCGACGTGGCCAAGATCAGTATGGAAGTGGTCAGGGAAGCGGGAAGAGAATGGAGAACAAAGACGACGACGGAGAAGTCTACCAGTGCACAGTCTGTGGGAACCATTATGCAAGCCTTAGGGCTCTCCGTAGCCATTTGCGCAGTCACGGTGTGAACCATGGTGCAGGTCCTTCCTCTGCTCTCTCACCCATAGGTGAGCAGGAGTGGAGAAGGCGACAGGATGGCAGCCAGGCAAATCTGCTGATCTGTAGTATCTGTGGCCAGACTTTCAGCAGAAAGCAAGACCTGCTCAATCACCAGCTGGTCCACGGACCACCCCGACAGGATGGATCCTCACAGGGCTTGGGGGGCAGCAGCTCTAATTCTAATGGCAAAATGGATGGAAGGAACCACATTTGCGTTGACTGTGGCATGTTCTTTGCAGATCGCCATCACCTGATCACACACCTGTGTCCAGGCAAGGCAAGAGGCGGAGGGCTGAGCAAAGACATGAATGGAGCTAAAGGGATGAGCGGTGGTGCCGGAACCAGCAGTGGTGGAGGCCCGGTGAACCATCGACAGATGGCTGACACTGACGATCGGCCCCACAGGTGCGACCAATGTGGAAGAGGTTACAGGCATCCCTGCTCTCTTCTCAACCACAAGAAATCGCACAAGACTGGGGTCTTCCGCTGCCTTGTCTGCCAAAAACGCTACTACAACCTGCTGGCTCTCAAGAATCACCAGAGGACTCATTTTGACTTAAAGAGGTTAGCCAGCATTGCATGTGCCCTATTATACTCTAACTGTGTAGTTCTCTTTGCATACTTTGACTGTGTATGTATTATGAGTTCCCCACTTGTGATTATCCAGGTCATCACTGAAAAAAATTGAATCCAATTTGAAAAAAATTGTGAGTTTTAAAACGATGTGTACAACATATTTTCATTAAAAAAACTAAGAAAAGGGCAACACACTCACTCATTTTCTCTTTCTCTCACACTGCACACACATATACACGTGGAATCTGTATTTCATAATGTCTGTTCCATTTGAGCTTTTGTGTAGCCATTTCTGTATGTGTAAGGTGTCCATGCTGTGTGCTTTCTCTGTTTTATTTTATTGTTGTAGATTTTGACATTGCTGTCTCACCTGTTCTGGTTTTGTTTTGTTTTTCTATGTGTTGCAGGCACAAGTGTGAGGAGTGTGGCAAGGCCTTTAAGATCCAAAAACAGCTGATCAATCACCTTCGTCTGCACGAAGAGCACAGAGCCAAGACTGGCATTCAAGACCACCGTATTCAAGGCATGAATCAACACAACGGAGCCCGTTATGAGGGGGGGCCATCCCAGATGCAGCCGATGAGGATGGGAGACCCTAAGATGCAGAATCCTCAAATGGCCCCCGCTTACAACCAGCCTCAAGGCTTCAAGAAACCCTATGCTGGGGCAAGAGCCCAGCAGGTCGACGATGGCAGTGGTCGCCGTCCTTTTGCCTGTGACCAGTGCGGACGCACCTACCGCCATGCCGGGAGCTTGGCAAACCACAAAAACCTACACAAGATTGGGGAGTATCATTGCAATGTGTGCAACTCCACCTACCCCAACCGGCTGGCCATGAAGAACCACCTCCGCATGCATTTTGCTCTCAAGAAATACACCTGCCATGACTGTGGTCGAGGCTTCAGGAATCAAAGGCAGCTAGAAACTCATACCGGCAACCAGCTCTGCAAAGACATGCCTGGTCCAAGCATGCAGCAGGCCCCGCCCCCCAGCTACCACTGCGATGGGTGCTCAGAGGTTTTTGCCACCACAACTGACCTTGCTTCTCATGACTGCAGTTCCCAGCTACCTTCCTCTTCAGCCTCTCTCAACAGTTCTTCTCTGAGCATGGAGGCCAGCGACCTGGGCTCCCCAGAGCGTGAAGAGCGGCCTTTCTCCTGTGACCTCTGTGGCTGCTCCTACAAGCACGCCAGCAGTCTGCTGAACCACAAGAACACCCACAAGACCGGCAACTTCAGCTGTTCGTACTGTGACAAGCCCTACACCAACTATATGGCCTTGCGCAACCATATGCGCATCCACACACAAAAGAAGCGCCACATCTGCACCACCTGTGGAAAGGCCTTCCGTCTGGCTCGCTTCCTGCGCAACCACCAGAGGGTGCACGAAGAGGGCCACACTCGCTTCGGCTGCCAAACCTGTGGGAAGAGCTTCCAGGGCCGGTCTGGGCTGGCTCGGCATCGCTGCGGGGACAACCAGGTAGGCATGGAGGGCAGGACGAAGGCCACACCAAGCACAACAGAGGGAGAAGAGTGCCGGTTCACGTGAGTTTACGTCTGTTGTTCGTGATTCTTGAAGTGAACTAGTAAAGATCACAGGTTTCTACATGTCTATTACAGGTATATGATCTCCAATCCGGCTTCCTCGGGACCATACGCGTGCCGGAATTTGGATTTTTCTGAAGTTTGGACAGTATGATTAGTGGAGACCAGATAAGTTACCCCCTTTGCTTTCAGTTAGCATTATGCTCTAGATTTCTAGGCTACCATGATTTAATCGGTTAATTATGTACTGAATGGATAGATGTGTTTTGTCTTGTGTTACGGTAAAACGGGTGTTTTATTGAATCCCTTTATGTCATTGTGTCTTTAATATAAAAATGTATGGTGTATTTTTTTGATTTGACTATCTAGTTAACTGAACTGAACTGGGAACTGACATGATTTAAAACTGTGTACGTCCCTGTTATGAGTTGATTTTGGCCTGACTGGGACTATCAGACCTTGTCATGGGACCTAAACGCATTAATAGATGTAAAAAACCTTTTGTTATTTTATTCTCGTATTTCCCTCTTCTAAATTGTGCATACTGATGTATATACTAAAATTGCATATTGAATGTCATACTAACACGAAACATAAATGTGAGTAAACTGATCAGTCACTTTTTGGGAATGTATCAGCATGCAAGATACTCTGCAGTTTCTCATGACCAGGTTTGTGTCCAACAGGCTGCAATAACCCTTTGAATTGACAATGCACATATTGGCAGTTAGTATTAAACTGATGGATTGCCTTGTCAGCAAAAAAGAGTAATTTTACTGTGACTTTTATATAAGCAGTTAAATCCATTCAGTGCCTTTTCTTAGATTGTCAGATGCCTTGTCCAGTTTGGGACGTTTTATGTTTTGGCAGCTGGATTCAAGATCATATACCTGTACTTTTCCATCTAGTCACTTTTTTGATTGCAGTCAACTGTGCACTGTCAGGTTACTTACACTCAGGCTAGTCTAGGTCACTAATAAAATCACTAGGTCACTTTCAAAACAAAATTGAGCGAGATGAAAGCAATGGAGATTTACTGTTCTTTTTTCTGTCTTCTCCCTTTCACAGATGTGAGCAGTGTGGCCGTTCCTACCGGCATGCCAGCTCGCTCCTGAACCACAAAAACACCCACACAGTTGGCATCTACCACTGCGCTGTGTGCCTCAAGACCTACTCCAACCTGCTTGCCCTCAAGAACCACCGCCGCATTCACTCCGAGACGCGTCGTCATCGGTGTCCTGAGTGTGGCAAAGCCTTTCGCGTCTCTTCCCAACTCCAGAACCACCGCCGCATCCACCAGAAAGAGCGAGAGTTTGCCTGTACTCTGTGTCAGAGGAGTTTCCCTAGCCAATCTAGTTTCCGTCTGCACTTGGAAATGCAGCATAGCCGAGGCCAGAAGGACCACCACCACCATCACCATCAGCAGCAGCAGCAGCACAACCCTGGTGGCTCTGATCTTGGCTGGGGTTCAGGCCTTGACCTGACGCTGATGCAGGCACAGGGACTGGACCCCAATGGCGTCTCTAAGCTGACACCCTCACATCATGGCTCCGGCTCCAGCCGCTCTGCTGGACACCAGCACCATCACCACCATCACCACCACCACCACCATCAGCAGCAGCAGCAGCAGCAGCAGCAGCGGGGGCATAATGACTCAGCCCGCAAGTCGCATGTCTGTGACCAGTGTGGACGGGGCTACAGACACGCAAGCTCTCTGTTAAACCACAAGAACAGCCACAAGGCAGGCACCTACTTTTGCAACTCCTGCCAGAAGGAATTCTCCAACTTGATGGCCTTCAAGAACCACAGACGCATCCACACGGAACCCAAGCGCTATCAGTGCCCAGACTGCGGTAAAGCTTTCCGGGTGTCCACTCAGCTCATATGCCACCGGCGCATCCACACCAAGGAGAAGCCATTCTCGTGTCAGCAGTGTGACAAGCGTTTCTCCAGCAAGTCCAACCTGCGCCACCACCAGAAGGTCCACTGGAACAGCTCCACGGCGCCCACCAGCACTCTCTCCATGGGCGCCACCAGCTTCTTGGGTATGCCCTCTGGGCCGTTTATATAAGTTATGGTGGGAGTTGGGGAAGATGGACTTGTTTTATTATGGAAATTCATGCCAAGGTTTCTGGTGGTGCCACCCCCCACCCCCCCCAGATCCCCTTATTCCCTTATTCTCTCACTCATCAGTCATCTCTAGTTACTTGGAGTAGCAGGCATGGCTGTGAGGTTTTTTTCTTGGTTCTGTTGAGCAGGTTGTTGTCTAGGTGTAGAGGACTACCCCTCCATCTCCCTGCATGCTCCTGAAGATAAAAACAAGGACTCAGTATGGACCATTTATTATCATTCAAGTCTGGTAGAGTTAGGCTAAAATGTTATGTTCTCCCCCACCTCTGATTGCTTTAAACATTGCAACTCACCTTTCATTCACTCTATTTGTCCTGGAGGTACGTGGGCTTTCCCTTCCAACCCTTCCCCCCCCCCCCCCCCCTCCCATTCTTGCTGTTGTGAACCTAGGGTGATTGCTTCTTTGACTTTTTAAACTCTAGGATTTGCCAACTAGAGCTCTTAAGGCCAGCCTGCTTCCTCAAAGACCATTAATCTATTAATGAAACAGGTTTTGGAAAAACAGTTGATTTAATAAGACCGATTTTCGAGAGAATCAGAGAGAGGTCACTGTAGGTTCAACTGTATTAACTGTATCAGACCAAGTCTTTTAATCACAGTGCTCAGGTCTGAGGACAAAAGCACAGGACTTAAGATGTAGGTCAAAATCTTTAGCGGACTACCGTTTGCAACCCTTCAAAAATAAACCCATATCATCCCATCTCCATCCTCCCTGTAATCACCTTGGAGATTTTCTGTATTATACAAATTCTTCAATATCTAAGGATAAAAAAGACAGAAAAAGGGGTTAATGAAAAATTGTATGTGTAGGGACTAGGTCTTGACAGTCTATGGATCCTATTTGAAAACTGACTGCAGTCACCACATTTGTGTAGAACTCTAAAAGGGTTTTTATAATTTTTTTTCCCTTCTCCCTTTTGATGTTCTAATTTTCTTCTAACTTGTGTGTTTCTTGCAGCACGAAGATGAGCTTCAAACCTTATTATTCCGCAGATGACAGCATTGCGCTAAATGGGTTCACTTCTTTGCAGCATCGTTTGCGCATTTTCCCCTTCAGTAATTGCAAAATGTTACTCAGAACCCTCATTTTCAAACACTGCACCTAACTAGATAGTGTATAGAAACAATAGGTTGTGCTTTGAGAAGAAAAAAAAAAGAAGAAAAAAGAAAACTGGGGGAAGTCATGTATATTGATAGGCTTGTACTAGCATTTGGTTTTACCTTGTATTGTATCGTACTTCTGACTGTATTATTTACAGGAGGACTTTTATTTTTAAAAAAAATCACTGTAGTACGCGTTTTATTTATATTAACCCTTGTAACCGAAAGAAAACGCTAGTTTTAGGACCTCCCTGTTGTAGGAGCTCTGTTTCAGAACCTTCTTTTTTACGTTTCGACATCTTCAGTCCTTCATATGCGATTGACATGGAGTTGAGGATGAACAGACTCCTAAAGAACACTCACTCTAGTGACTGTAATCTCCATTTTTTTTTCCTTTTATTTCAGGGTCCTGTTATTTGTTTAACGCTTTTAAAAAGCCCTATCCCTTGTAAAATAGACAGGGAAGTGTAATAATGTGTTTTTTAAAATTGCAGTACGAAGAGTGTAAAGATATCACTGTATTGTTATGCCTTCCTCACGTGATGTCGTGACAGTCCCTCTGTCCCACCCCTCCTTCATCCATCCCTCCCTCCCTGTGTCAGGATTGGATGTGCCTCTGTCTCCTGCTATTAAACTCACACTTTTAAGGGATAATTTTGTGAACATTACAATCACTTAGCCAATCTTCTTTTAACAGCTTTGTTAGGTTCTTACCGTATCCCTTGTATTTATTAGTATCCTTTATTTTTTATTTTTTTATTTAATTGCATTCAGCTATGTCATGCTCATTGAACCTGTAGTGCCAGGGAGCACTGGTGCTAGCAAGTCCATATATTCAGAATGAAAGTGATGAGATAAGGAAAAGCAACTCGCGTAGAGCACAGAAAGATTGTGTATATATATATATGTTCCTATAACCTGCAAGGTGTAGAGAGGAAAAAAACAAAAGTATATAACAAACAAGGTGCATTAATTTGGGAAGGATTGACTTTTGATGAATATAAGAGTTATGTAAGTTTTTTGTTTTCCCTCTTTCATGCATTATATATGTACTGCTGACTATACACTTTTTTTAAACTACATTTTGATAATTCATTTCCTAACAGAACTTGTTTGGATTATAACCGTAATGCTCTCAAGTAATTAAAATAAATAGCTAAAAGCAAAAAAGGGGGGTTTGCTGCATATTTGTGTGCAATCGTAAACAGTTGTGCTTATAGTGTCCTGCAAATGTGCTACACTGATGTTTTTATTAAATAATGGTGTTCATTTTAACCAAAGCATCAACCTTTGGGGTCATGTTTTGAAACAAACACCTGACCTATGGTAATGTTCTACTCTTTAATAAATCAGGCAGTACACAATGAATAGATTGTTCTATTGACAGATTCAACGAACCGTGTATTACCTTTTATAAAACGCAAAAAAGGACGTCCAGTGGGTATAGAAGGGAATATTCTTACTCAAAACATTCCCCTTTTACAAAAAATACCTTAAATAAAATGCACACGTAAATACCATTTCCATCTTTATTTACTTCTTTAACCAACTTTAAACAAACTTTAACCTCAAAGTTAAAAGTGCTAGCAACAGTGTGGAAATGACATCATTGAAACAAGCATCACAGAGATAAAGGACCCTCCAACAACACAACTGCAATCAGGTGTAGATATCCAATCAAGCTGTACATCGCAAATGAATGTAATAGGCCTCCGAAGTGATTATTTACGTAAGGTCCGCATAGAAACAGCTTTTTCCTTGAGCAATCAGACTTTGTTCCTTTATCTTAATTATGATGAATAATGTTGATTTGAAAAGTTTCTGTTCTACGTATGACCTTCCCTGCGTAGATAATGCTTAAATCAACGGCAGAAATGGAATTATTAAACAAGGTAGGTGTCTCATTAAGCCCAACCGTTAGCCACCTTCAAAATAAACCTAGTTCCTGCACAAACATTAACATTTAGCTTATTAGACAGATATGAAACACCAAAAAGTGACCTATATATATATATATATATATATTATATATATATATATATATATATATATATATATACAGTTCTGTGCAAAGTGATGAACCAGGTGTAAAAAGCATGCTGTAAACTGAGTAACTTTCAGAAATATAAATAATGATTGTTTATTTTTTGATCGATTTACAAAATGAAAAGTGAGGCGAACAAAAGAAAAATCTAAATCAAATCAATATTTGGTGTTACTACCTTTTGCCTTCAAACCAGCATCAATTCTTATCGGTACACTTGCACAAAGTCAGGGATTTTATAGGATTATAGTCATATTATTTTGTAGTCATTATAGTATTTTTGTAGGATTATAGATCTGTAGTTTAGTTCTCCAAGATGTTTGGAACAACCTACCAGCTGAGTTCCTTCAAGAGCTGTGTGCAAGTGTACCTGAAGAATTGGCGCTGTTGAAAACACCAAATATTCTCTTTATTCATTCACTACGTTTTGTTGATTGATGAAAATAAATGATTAACTGCCATTTTTCCATTTTTGAAAGCTTACATGTTTACAGCATTTTTCTCCTACCTGCCTAAAGCTGCACAGTATATATATATATATATACACACACACACACACAACACACTGGAGATCAGGGTGGGGAGCAATCTACATTTTTGAAAAAAAGATATGATAATGAAAAGAACACATCAAAAATTAGAAACACTTTCAGATACCTCCCAGTTTTTGGTGTTAATCTCGTAGCTGGTGCTAATTACCTTAATTATCTGACAAACCCTATTTAAAGGGTCACAAACTCATTAAAGAAGTCACCCAGGAAGGCTGGTCGTCACGAAAAGGCAAATGCAAGAGACAGAGATAATACGAGGAGAATGTCAGTGGGGTATCATTTTGCTTGCCAATTCAGCACTGAACGGAATAAGAATCTGTCTCCTCATACAGTGTCTTGACGTTTAAGAGCATTTGGACTGACGGCCTACTCTGCAGTGACCAAACCACTCATAAGCAGGAAGAAGGCTAGACTAGCCTTTGAGGAGGAGCATGTTGTGTGGACAGAGGAGAACTGGTCCAAAGTTCACTTAAGTGATGAAAGCAAAGTTTAATTTATTTGGGTCTGATGGGAGGCTTGTGTTAGATTTGTCAGAGCTGGGGAAAGACTGAACTAGCCCGGTGCTAAGAAGTCAGTGAAAGGTAGAGGAAGTGTCATGGCAGGATGTTTTCTGCAGCAGGGATTGAGCCTCTTAGCCAGCTATGGCAGTGAATGCAAATGTTTATCAGAACCCTGTGTGGTTTCTTCCCTGCGTTCTTAACTCAATCAGCCAGCAATTGTCATGCAGGACAGTGTCCCCTGTCACACAGCAAAATGGGTAAAGCAGTTCTTTGAAACTGAAAACATTGAAATTATGAAGTTATAAATTGAAATTACGGCCAGTCCAGAATCCTGATCTAAACCCAATAGAAAACCTCTGGAAAATCTTGGCGACAAAGTTATGGTTAATAGACCCACTACAGTCACTGAACTGTGGAGACTGCAAGAGGTAGACCAAATGGGACCAGAGTTGTGTGAGAGACTAGTGATGTCCTGTGGCCGCAGATGTGCTGAAGTCATTCAAAGCAATGGTCTGTACACTTCCTATTAATTTTTGACTGTTGTAATCTTCAGAAAATTTAGTTTTGATCTTTCTTCATGCTATAGTCATTGCTGTTCTCTAATTTTGATCACTGTGTTTTCTGCAAAATAAAGTTATTTAGTTCAACGTTTCTTGGTTATTTTTGTATAACACTGTTCTAGTAGCATGGTATAGCCACAGCAGTAATTCCTTCAAATATTGAGCAATGAAAATGACAATATTAATTCATAAATTGTTCTCTAATTTTGATCTCCCCTGTGTGTGTGTGTGTGTGTGTGTGTGTGTGGATGCAGTACTGTGCAAAAGTTTTAGGCAGGTGTGAAAAATGCCTTAAACAAAAGAATGCTTTCAAAAATGGAAGTCAGTAATCATTTATTTTCATCAATCAACAAAATGCAGTGAATAAACAAAGAGAAATCTAAAATCAAATCAATATTTGGTGTGACCACCCTTTGCCCTTCAAACAGCGTCAATTCTTCTAGGTACACTTGCACACAGTTTTTGAAGGAACTCGGCTGATAGGTTGTTCCAAATATCTTGGAACTAACCACAGATCTATAATCCTACAAAATAATATAATGACCACAAAATAATATAAGAGCTATAATCCCTGCAAAATCCTGACTTTGTACAAGTGTACCTATAAGGCCGATGCTGGTTTGAAGGCAAAAGGTAGTAACACCAAATATTGATTTGATTTAGATTTTTCTTTTGTTCGCTCACTTTGCATTTTGTAAATTGATCAAAATAAACAATCGTTATTTATATTTCTGAAAGCATTCTTTGTTTACAGCATTTTTCTAAATAATATTAATGGCTCAATAATATTAATATATACTGTATATAAATATTGAACTTTTTCACAATATTCTAATTTTTTATTGAACTTTTTCTAATATTGTGAAAAAGTTCAATAATTTTTGTAACTCATTTCAGAAAGTGAGGCTCATATTATATATAGATTCATTATACACAGAGTGAAATATTTCCAAGCCTTTATTTCTTGTAATGTTGATGATTGTAACACAGATAATAAGCCAAATTCAGTAATGTCAGAAACAGAATATTGTGAAAAAAGTTCAATATTAGAGACTTTATGGTGACCTGAGCATTTAATTGGTCTCTCAATTGTTATGGGTCAGTAGGCTACACAATCTCATAGGGAAGACTGCTGACTTGACGGAATATCCAGAAGACAGTCACTGACACCCCTCCACAAGGGTAAGCCACAAAGGTCATTGCTAAAGAAACTGGTTGTTCAGAGTGCTGTATCCGTATATTGATAGAAAGTTGAGTGGAAGGAAAAAGTGTGGAAGGAAAAGGTTTACTAGCAACAGGGATAACTGCAGGATTGTCAAGCAAAATCCATTCAAGAATTTGGGGAGCTTCACAAGGAGTGGACTAAGGCTGGAGTTAGCGCATCAAGAGCCACTATGCACAGACGAATCCTAGACATGGGTTACAAATTGCATTCCTCGTGTCAAGCCACTCCTGAACCAGAGATGTCAGAAGCGTCTTACCTGGGCTGAGGAGAAAAAACTGAACTGATACATCAGTGATTCCAAAGTCCTCTTTTTCAGATGAAAGTAAATTTTGCATGTCTGTTTGAAATCAAGGTCCCAAGTCCTAGAAGGGAAGAGTGGAAACACAGAATCCCACATTCTTGAGGTCCAGTGTAGGATTTCCACAGTCGAAGTGATGATTTGGGGTGTCATGTCATCTGCTGGTGTTGGTCCGCTGTGTCTTCTGAAGTCCACAGTCAATGGAGCCATCTACCAGGAAATTTTAGAGCACTTCATGCTTCCTTCTGCTGACAAGCTTTATGGAGATGCTGATTTCATTTTCCAGCAGGACTTGGCACCTGCCCACACTGCAAAAGGTACCAAAAGCTGGTTTAATGACCATGGTGTTACTGAAGCTTGATTAGCCCAGCAAACTCTACCTAGAACCAGACATAGAAGAATCTATGGGGCATTGTCCAAGAAAGAGAAGATAGAGACACCAGACCCAACAATGCCGATGACCTGAAGGCCGCTATCAAAGCAACCTGGGCTTCCATTACACCTCAGCAGTACCACAGGCTGATCGCCTCCATGCCATGCCGCATTGTCTGTAAGTTATAATAATCAAAATTACAAGAAATTGAATTGAAATATTTCACTCTATGTGTAATGAATATATATGAGTTTCACTTTCTGAAATGAGTGACAAAAAATATTGAACTTTATCACAATATTCTAATTTTTTGAGATGGTCTGTATATAAAGTAACTCTCTCTCTCTTGCTCTCTCTCGCTCTCTCTCTCTCTATGTATGTATGTGTGTGTGTGTATATGTATATGTATATGTATATGTATATGTATATATATGTATATATGTATATGTATATGTATATATGTATATGTATATATATATATATATATATATATATATATATATATATATATATATGTATATATATATACTGTGTGTGTATATGTGTATATATATATGTATGTATGTGTATATATATATTTGTGTGTGTGTGTATATATATATATATATATAGTTACTGTTATTTATGTATTATTATTTATTTTTTTACTTTCACAAAATAGCTGCACTAGTAGACTTGGCATTCTAAAGTTTCTCTTGTGCTGAATGTCTTGCAGTGTTAGTGGGGTTTTTTTTTCAATAAAAATAAAGCAAAACTAAAATTTGGGTGTTGGAACCTATGTTTCTGAAATATGTAATGAGTATAGTATTACTAGAAATGTATCAGTAATGCCTTACATTACTGCGTTACAGAAAAACACTCTATACTGTATATATTTGTAATACAAATACAAATTAAAAAAAGACTGTAAATCCATAACTAAAATTGCAAGAAGTGTTACTACAGGCTGTCCTCCACAGTGGTGACAGAGTGAGGGGGTTAACTGATCAGGCTAACAAGAGTCAAGAAAAAAATTAGAAAAAAAAAAACTTTATAGCCAAGGTGATAATTGTGTGCATGTACGGTGGCCACCAGCCTGGCTTGTATGGAGGTTGCCAGTAAAAATAACTATAAGAAAGATCACAGAAATGCTGTGAGGATTCTGAAATAAGTGTGAAAATGTGTTATTGTCAGATGGCAAAAGCGGAACTGTTTTGCCTCAACTTCACCAGGCACATCTGATTAAAAGCCAAGTTTAACATTCGAAGATTACCACACATACAATGAAACATGATGGTGGTAGTATCTTGATATTAGGCTGTTTCTCTTCGCTGTAACTTCAGCACGTAAGTTTAGAAGGAGAAGAACGTGAGGAGCAAAATACTGTCAAATTCTTAGAAGTAAACCCTACTGCCCCCTGCCAGAAAATTGGAGATGGGAAGATGGATCTTTCAACATTGACAGTGGTGAGAAAAATGTGAATGACCTTAGATGTACTAGTCAGAGCACAGCTTAAATTGAATGTCTGTGGGATGATTTGAAAGCATAGACTTTCTTCCACAAATCTGTCTGGAATTACACATTTAAAAAAAAGAAAGACAGAGCAAATATAGCAAATTTGGTAAAGATATCCTAACAGACCTATCCAAACTTTATTTAAAGCAAAATGAATTTCCAAAAACTATGGACAGGCAGCAACTTGGGTGTTATAAGTTGTTTTTGAAGGGGTTGTGATTCTTCTGTATACCTACAATTAAGTGTTTGCATTGGGTGTAGTTGTTTATGGCATTTATCTGAAGCTCTTATTGAGAAGCCAAATTCCATTTCCCAGTACAGGACAGGTCAACATAGAATGCAGGTCGGCTTCTAGGGGGCTAAAATGTAGTAATGCTTGAGACAGGATGAGGCCAAACTCAAACCCACAACCCTCAAGCCAAGGGAGAAATGAAGAGAGCTTTTCAGCTCTGCATGTTTCTAAGTAGAAACTCTCCCACGTTTACATCTGACTGGTTTCAATCCTGATAATAATAAAATTAGCATGTTGCTTTATTTGTGTTAATAATATATGCTATTTGAAGTTTATCAGTTTTATCGGAAGTGACTTCATTCTTAACTACAGAGACTGCTCCTGGAGCAACCAGAGCTTCATACCCTTGCTTATGGAGGTAGTTCTGGCAGAAGGACAGACCTGAGTTCAAACATATGACCCATATTGTTTTTCTTTTATCTTACAAAAGCAACTAGAACAGTTTCATGCTCCTTTAACACAATAATTCTATGTTATCCTATGATCTGAACCCAGATTGTCTTTCATGTCTTTAAGATTTACCATTTAAAACAAAAAATGCATAAGCAAGTTTGACCTTATAAAGCATTTAAAAGGTAAAGGCCTTTTTAAATGATCTGACAGACATTTAAATAAAAAATGTTAAGATTACTAAGGTAACGTGTAGTAAAATTTACTTTGTCAGTTAAAGTTTGATCAAAAACACACTAAAACAATTAAACAAATTCTCCAGATGTGTTTACATTTAATAGCATCATTCACCTTTACTGCCAAACACTTAATATTGGGAAAAATCAACAAGTGATTTATTGCTGCCATATTTCTTTTTTCTTGTGTTCTTACTAAATAGTATGAGTTAACAATAAAATAAAAAGAGCAAAAATGGGAGTAAAAGAGCACAGACAAGCGTTAATACACTGAACAATCCTTTTTCTTTATTCATTTTTTTTGTTTGTTTCACTTAATGTCTGTTGGATGGGATTTTTCCTTTTATCTTTTTTTGCCGTAACTTAAATTTTTTTGACACACTTATAAAAGACAGCATCTGCATAGAGTTGTCATCTTAAAGGTTATGTGGAGAAATGGGAGTGAGAGAAGGGAAGAAGATAGCGGTCAGGAAAGAGGGGGAGAGATACTGGCACGTCACACTAACTAAACAGAACAGCAAACAGCAGTACGAGAGAAAGAGAGAGAGAGAGGGGGGAAAAAGAGGGACAGATAGGTTGTTTCTCTCTTCTTCTTCTTCTTCTTCTTCTTTTTTTACAATACAGTACGCACACATACACGCACACACAGAAAAAAAAGGGACACAAGTTGCAGTTCAAGTCAAAGTTGCAATGATTGATTCCGTTCTCGGTCTAGATCTAATTTGGGGTGTTTTTCTCCCCCAGCCCTGTTGTCCCTCTCGTCCTGATGGGAGGAAAAAGAACTGGAGGTGCCATCGTCACTGACGCCATTTTTAACTGGCTGTAATCACACCAGGGTCACCAAATAAAAGATAGCAAGTGTTTGCAATGCTTTCATATCAAAGCCCTTTACATTTTATTGCTGAATTATTACTTTTTATGTATTTTGAAATAAAATGGAATTCTTAAAGCCTTTTACTTATAATCAGCATTGTGTTCTTTACAATCATCCAAATCTGTTTCTCACATAGAGAACATCTTTAACACAAATCAGAACCTCTCATAAATGTTTAAATATTGACCTAAAAGCTGTCACGCAACGGGACTTCATACCTTGTGTTGTATGTTGTGCCTAAATGGTTACAAAATTTAGAAATAACCAATCGCTTGAGTTTACTATAAGCGAGCATCATAATCTGGAAGCTAGAGGTTGGGACCCCTGATGGCACCACCATTTTTTTTTCCAGCAATAGGTGATAGAGATGGAGGGAAGCACAATTCTCAGAGTTTTAACCACCTAATGGGCCTCTCTGAGTGTAGTATTGGATAAAAACCTTTTCTTTTTCTTTTTTTAAATTGAAGCTGCTGGCGAGATTTGTTGCAGTCAAAAGTGCTTTCAAGGCAGAAAGGAAAAAAATAAAGCTACTCGCCAAGATGAGAGTTGGGGTTCAGAGGCGTGAAATCGATCAACCTTTACAACTTTGGCTGGAACTGTTAATGTAAGTAGATTTTTATACATAGACATGCAAGTCATTTTTTGTCTCTTTAAATTATTTACAATAATTACAAGACACAAAGATCCAGTTTGGTTGGACTAAATTGCGAGCATTCAGTATTCAATAGTACTACAATTATTTTGATAACACAACTCCTCTGATTTCCATAAGCCATTGCTGTTAAATTGGACACCATTTTTTATTGTCAATTCAGACAATTTTGTCCCATGCTGCAAAAGTCACTGCCTTCCCTCTTTATTTATTTTTAAAACATTATGATGAAAATTCACATGTTCAGAACAGGTCACCTCCATGTTACAATGATAATGGTCATTTATTATTTGAAACCATTTTTAAAAACATCCGTCCCCTCATTCTGTAACTAACACTGGACCATAGAAACACTGTCATAAAACATAATGGGAAATATCCACTGACAGAAGAAGAAAACCAATTCAGAAAAAGTCAGTGATGGTTGAGAATCCCACGTCTGAGGGGATGTTGGACTCTCAACAAACTCAATAAAAACTGTATAAGCATGAAACCATTTAGAAAGCTATACAACTCGATCATTGGTTGCGTTTCAAGCGGCTCCCTAATCCCTACGTAGGACCTACATGCCTACATACTAGACAAATACACTATGTAATTAAGCTTCATCACATTAGTGCCTCTCTCTGAATGTGAAATAACCAGTTATTGACTAAGCGCACAGCTTAGTGGTTAGCGAGCAGTTTGAGGCAGAGGCCAGTTACAGAAATCTTCCTCAGGCATCAGAGCATGAATGTCCCTCTCATTGACTATGACCAAAATAGATGAAAAAAAAAATAAAAATAATAAATCCTCCATCCAGGTCAGCAGCCATTTTGTTTCTGTCTAATTGTTGTGCGATAGTAGTGAGGAAGCATACCACAGGCTAAATAAAGTAGAAATTTATGAAGGATGAAACTCAGAAACTATTAGAATGTGTGCATGGTTGGGAACATTTTTTTGAGAAAATATAATAAAATATATTTTAAGCCCCTTGTTTGGTAGTCTGACTGGATGTGGAGAGTATCTGAAGGCTAACCTAAGGCCTGTTTCCTCTTGTACTAGCATTAAGCTTTGGCTTTTAGTCTTATTACTTTTTTCCATTTATTTATTATTTACCTCAACACAAAACTGGAACTTATCTGAACATATTCATACCACAGACCTGCAAATCCCCAAAACCCCCACCCCCACACCCCCACACCAATGCCTGGGCCTTGGATATGCTCATGCTCACACACACATACACACACTCTCATGCACAATGAAACAGCTTTTTCATATGTAAGTGGGGAAACTCAGAAGGGACCAGGGCACACGTACTCACACAAACATACAGGCGCACACCACTGTGGTGCCTGCATATACACACAGCCTCGAGGTTTCACAAGTCACAGCATCAGCACATGACTCACAATAAAGTCTCCTACATAAAAAAGCACCTGCTTCAAGCCACGTCGCAGGTAGTGGATGAGGATGGAGGGGCAAAAATATTCATAGAAGCCCTCAAGAGGATTGCACTCCAGGCCAGCATTGGCAAGAAAGTAATAAACTTCCCTGGGTGCGAGCAGGCCTGCGTTCATCTACGAGGCACTCTGGAGGCAGAGAACTTCTGCTAAAAAACACCACAGGAAACCTCAGGCTTCACAGGATGGATGGATGGATGGTGGTGTGAGAAAAAACAATCAGTTCCCCAGCACTACCACCATCGGCATCATCGCCATCATCTCCACCATCAACATCCTCCTGTATCTTCTACAAGACAAGGAACTTAAAAAATGAACCTGAAAAGAAGCGGAACAACCTGACACAAACCAAAACGCTTAAAGATGGTGAAGACAGTGATTTTTCTCTGATTGTAAGAAAGTGCACACATGATACAAAGAGAGCAATTCACGTCTCCATACCAAACCCAACAAAGCCAACGTTGCATGCCTTAATGAAGAAGCACTCTCTGGCCGACCCCCACTAAAAACAACAACAACATTAATATTAACCTCCACTGGAACCATACATGTAAGTGATTGGACACTAAAGCACACAGAAGCTTCAAAGAAAACATGCCATCACTGGAATGATCTAAGGGCCCTTGGGATTAGCGTTAGAAAATAGGAGTCCAATATAATACACCAACGCCTCGTTCCCTTTCTGTCTCCTACTCAGGGGAGTTAAAATATTGTTTCGAAGGGAGGGCTTCTAGCAACAGGTTCTGCATGGGAGTCGCAAGCTGGTCAGCGAAGGAAAAGAAAACCCTATTGAACTTCACTTTCCTCATTTAGGTTATAATAGGTGAGAATCTAGACATATTTAGGCTTTTCAGAGAAGTTGCGGAATGGCAGGGCTCTTCTGTAATATCTTCATGATCTTAAATCAGAAGGGTTTTCCTATAGAAGCATATGCAGAACTAAATTTTGGTTTGGATTTAAGCCCCCTTGCATAAAAAGATTTCAATATTATGCCGTAACCCCATATAGTTCTAAAAAAATATATATGAACAGGTCGATGAACTTTTCTGCTACACCGTATTCCCCAACCCAAAGCACAATGAATCAAAGTTGAGGTTCTATCCACACCTTAACTGGTCTTCTAGCTAATTGAATGAAACTAGCCAAAAGGGCTGAAGAGTTTTTATTCTGAGAGGATCTTTATTTAATAAACCATTACATCTGCCTTTTAAAGCATTTTTGTCACAGCTCTCACTAAATTGTGAAGCAGATATGTAGAATTTAATGAGGGATATTACAGGGGATTTTCCATCTCATCTCAGGAGAAAGCCTCTCTTTTTCTTGTCAGTAAGTAGCACCAAAAGAATGCAAAAAGGCAAACCTTCAGAGGAAAAAAGCGTCCTCAGAACTGTCACTCCCAGGCCTTAATGTTCACTCTGCACTCGTAAATCATGAAGTTTGTATACTGGCAAAATCCTCTATACCCTCTACACTTTTGCAAATAAAAAGAGGAAAAAATAATCAAGTATATATAAACCTAAAAGTTCAACATATTTTAAGTATATATCTATATTTATATATCTATATATCTATATCTATCTATCTATATCTATCTATCTATATATATATATATATATATATATAGCTATATATATATCTATATATCTATATATATCTATATATCTATATATATATATATATATATATATATATATACATATATTTATATATATGTAACTTTGTCTACTTCTTTAATAAGCATACAATGTAAAAACAACTGAAAGGAAGGGACAAGTCGCATATCAAACAATGAGAGCAGGACTAACCATCTGTGAAAGACAATATTAGGCTTGCCATTTATTTCAAGTTTTGAAAAGGTTCTCCTAGTAGTCAAAATTCTCTTCACGTTATGAAAAAATGGCTAGAACAGCAGCAATATGCTAATGCCCGCCATCCTCGGTCCTCTCTTCGTTCTCATGCGAATGGCTAAAGTGAGGTTCAATTTCCAAAAGCAGGGCCGTCTCACTTTATCAAAACTGCATAGTTCAACTGTTTGCACATTGCCATACTTCTCTCTCTCTGTGCATTCCATACTAACAGACATTATCAAACAAACACCGTCATTTATCATAGGGACTCCAACATGACGCTTTGCACTATGGATTGTGAAGAAAGGATCTGATCTGCTTGGGTCACTGTCGTCATAATCACAGAGAGATGAGTCCGCATTACAGCTTAGTGGTTTTGTTTGTTTTGTTTTTGTTGGTCCAGCTATGAGAAGCCAGGCGTTTATAGACTTTTGTCATTGATTCGTTGGCCGATGGAAGTAAGTGAGAGAGTTCGGTCACCCATAAGCATCCCATCAGAACGTGAAGTCCCTCCCAACGAAACCTGGCAATTACATCTATGCCAACCCCTGACCTCTGCCTCAGTCAGTAGCCAAGTGCACTAAATGCTGTAGCATCACATTAAAACCATGCTCTACTGAAACACAGCCAATGTAGCAGTCACTAACACTGCCCTGGAAACCCCCGCGAAACCCCCCAAAAAAGAGATACGCTTTAAAACAGAAAGGAAAAAAAAGACAAAAATGTTGGTTGTATTTCTTTACAGGTAGTTAACCCATGTGCTGTTTCTTATGTTCAATACATTTACATGTACAATTTGTAAATAGAATGTTTTTTGTTTACTTGAACCCTCTCTTTTTGTATGTTTTTAGTCAGCTAGTATGTAATGTTGGTTTTTATGCCTTTGTTTTAGTTTTTTGTGTGTTCATGTATTGTAATCTATGATTTTTCAACCCTAACTGACCCCTTTAAAGAAGCGTTTCCTTATCTTGAATTTTTGTGGATATATTTCTCTCAAATATGCTTCTCTCGGCTTTCTTCTGTCTAGAAGGGTGTGTCTAGAAGCCCAGGGTTCCTCCAATGGTGGATGCCAAGACCACTCCCAAGATTACACAGCAGATGATGATCATTATCTTTTTCTGCAAAGGGTCAATAAAAAAAAGAGGGATCATCATCTTCATCATCATCATCATCATCATCATCATCATCACCATCATAATCAGTCTTGGTGTAGGAACTCAAAAAAGCAGTTACAAATTATTTCAGTAAATTGTAATGAATTACCTTCTCATTACCCCTTTTGGAAAGCAACTACACTGCTCACGACAACTATTAATATTTACTTTCTAAAACTACAGGCCCCCTAATTTACCACATATCTTCTGCCATATTTAACATTTCCTTTCTGATCTTGATCACAAAATTATATAAAAAGGACCAGAAATATCAATTTTATATGTTACATTAAAATATTACACAGTATAGTAATAATATTCATGTGTAACTCACAATAGTATTTCCACTTATCGAAGCTCTGAATATCTGCCATGTTTACAATTTTCGTTCTAATCTAGAAACATCTATAAGACAAAATAACACTACATGACATAGTATTATATGTTCAGCACAATGCGAGAGGTAGTGGGAAATTTAGTTTTTTTTTAAAGGGGCAGTTGGTGGCATAACGGTAGGGCATTCGCCCTGTAATCAGATCGCAGGTTTGAATTCAGGGCCAGTAAAGTTACCACTGAGGTACTCATGAGCAAGGCACTGTCCGCAAGCACTGCTCTCCGGGTGCTTTTTAGCTGCCCACTGCTCCTTCACGGATGGTGTCAAATAATGACTCACTTTCAATGTTTTTTTTAATTGTAAAGGAAAATACATATTTAAATAATCCAGTAACTGTAATTTGATTATTCATTCATTTTCTGAACCACTTAATCCCAACTGGGGTCGTGGTGGGACCGGGGCCTATCTCGGGAATTTACCGGCGCAAGGCAGGTAACGATCCTGGGCAAGTGCCAACACACCGCAGGGCACACACACCTTATGGGGGCCAATTCAGATTTGCCAATTAACCTATATGGCATCCATGTGAACACAGACAGGCTCCACAGCCGACCCGGGCTCGAACCCAGGACCTTCTCGCTGTGAGGGGACAGCGCTAACCACTGCACCACTGTACTTTTTCATGTCACCCCCTTTGTCCTTTCATTACTGGATGTATGTACAGTGCTGTGAATAAGTATTTGCCCCCTTCCTGATTTCTTATTTTTTTGCGTGTTTGTCACACTTAAATGTTTCAGATTATCAAACAAATTTAAATAAGGGTTTCCGAGCATAAGCCATTCAGAGGTGGACTTGCTGGTGTGTTTTGGATCATTGTCCTGCTGCGGAATCCAAGTGCGCTTCAGCTTGAGGTCACAAACAGATGGCCGCACATTCTCCTTCAGGATTTTTTGGTAGACAGCAGAATTCATGGTTCCAACAATCACGGCAAGTCGTCCAGGTCCTGAAGCAGCAAAACAGCTCCAGACTACCAGCATCACACTACCACCACCATGTTTGACTGATGTTCTCTTTCTGAAATGCTGTGTTACTTTTACATCAGATGTAGCTGGACGCACACCATCCAAAAAGTTCAACTTTTGTTTTGTCAGTCCACAGAATATTGTCCCAAAAGACTTGGGGATCATCAAGGTGTTTTTTGGCAAAAGTGAGACCAGCCTTTATGTTCGTTTTGGTCAGCAGTGGTTTTCGCCTTGGAACTCTGCCATGCATGCCATAGGGTTTGCACTCAGCTTTTCAAAAAATGTGATTAACCACAGTTACTTTATTATTTCACAAGGGGGCAATTACTTTTTCACATAGGGCCATGTAGATTTGGATAGTTTTTTTTCCTTAATAAATAAAAATTCACTTAAGAACTGCATTTTGTGTTTACTTGGGTTATCTTTGTCTAATATTTAAATTTGTATGATAATCTGAAACATTTAAGTGTGACAAACATGCAAAAAAATAAGAAATCAGGAAGGGGGCAAATACTTATTTACAGCACTGTATATGTACTATGTGTACGTATGTGTGTGTATTTACGGTGTTGTGTTTTTTGTGGGCTTTGTGGGGACATTTGAGAGGTCCACATGAAGAAAAATGATTATTATAGAAAAGGTGCTTGTTTTATTTGAGAAACTAAAGGAGATAAAAGATGTGCTTTTGGTTACTGAGGTTAAGGTTAGGGTTAGGTGTAGGTGTAAAATTATCTAGATGTAGTCATTATGAGAGTCTACGAAAAAAAACTCACAAAGATAGTAATACGCAACTCTGTGTGTGTGTGTGTGTTTGTACACTCAAATGGCGAATTAATGTTTGTGGTACCATAGTTTCCAAAAATTCAATTATTTTTGAAATGATTTTTTAGTGGTGTTTCTTAGTTCAGCTTGTGACCTGTAGTCTTTTTTCCCTACCCAGCATTAGCTGTGAAGTAGACCCTTTTAACTAACTGAATTAGGTAAGATAGAATAGGACATACACCACAGAGGATTTAAGAGGAATTAATTAATGAACAAAAGACAGGCATCATCTACAATCAGTTTCTCCAACTCCAAAACATTTTATTTGAATGTAGTTGGATAATCAGAGAACCAATTTTCAATGACCCAGTCACACCTGAGCACAATTTTAGAAGAGAATCAGTTCTGACATTGTGATGATTTTGGATACAGGGGACAAACCAACATAGTTTATGTTTAGGTAAGCTTGGATGAAGGTGTCAGTGTTTTGTTACCTTGCGTGCCTGGCTCTGGTATTTAACAGCCTTCTTGGTGTCAGACACGGCTCTTTCTACATAGTCTACTGAATGTTCCACGTTGTATTCAATTCTGTCAATCATCTCACCCTGAAAAATAAATAAAGCACACCATTAACAGATTAAATGTCATGAACATACAAATAGACCTCTTGGTAACAAGGAAAAGAACTGATTTTATTTTTATATCATAACAGAATCAAAAGCATTTCTGACATTGTTTTGAACCATCCAGCTGGTATTTCTTTATCCTGTCTTACATTGACATAAAAGAGAACTTGCTGACTAGATAGTACTGAGATGAGCAGTTTCCTCAGTGTTAAACAAAAAATGGATTTATATTCAATTTTATCTTTTTGCAAGCATAATAATAAAGATCACTGAGCTGCACAGATTTACAAGATTGCTTGTAGTATGGACTGTGTGCTCAACTTCCATTGTTCATGCTCAACACAACTTTTTAGCTGTTGGTAAAAACTGGTTTATTGTTGCCTTGATAAAATTAACTGTAAATATATAAAATGGTCAACTAGGTGTATGGAAGTCGATCTTAGAGTACCTAATCATCTTCTAAAACCTCTTAATTTCCTGAACAAATTTTGAGCAACTCAAGTCGAAAACTATGTTCAATCGGGGATGCTGTGCATGAAAGTGTTAAAAGATTATCGTGAATATTCATCAGAATAAAGGAATGAATTAATCATATTATGGCAGTATGTTGTTCCTTGGCCTTTCCAATCATTCTCTATTCCTCAAGGGTTAACTCTGGTTGTACACCTCTAGTCTGGCATTAGGAGGGCAAACCTCCAATCCAAAATCATTGATCAAAATAATTGATCAGTTAGAATTGGTCTCTACAGATGAGGTCGCTTAAAGTTGAAGACCAGGTGTGGGAGCGAAAAAACAAAAGCAGCATGGCCAAAATTACCTGACTTTTCTCAATGGCCTTCACGATTCTTTCACTGAACCCCGTTCTTTGAAAGAGTTTTGTTCAACGCCCACTGGCGATAGACATATGTCCAAACAGCATGAATAGCAGGAGTGCCAGACTGGAAGCACTGAGCGTAACAAAGTGAAAGTTCTCCAGTTACAGGATGCCTGTTTAAGGCCCAATAGAGTCTATCCATCATAATAAGAAAGATATAAACTGATCCTAAACCTGTAAGGCCACTGGACACCAAGTCAGCATTCTCTAATGACCTCCTACTAATGTAAAGGTGTGCTGTCCATTACAAATGGTCATTTAGAGCACTATATTTTTATGGTGTATTGTTATATCATTATATTCTCAAGGTGGTTTAATGCAGCAATACATAGACCTAAAACCCATACTTATTATAAGTAATGATTATGCATATTAACACTACAAATAAATATTAAAAGTGTTTTGCTGGTGTTAGTGATGGTAAGTGTTTTACTTTGCTTCTTTTCAAAATATGATACTACTTCTCAAATTTATTTTATTCCAAAACTGATGAGGACCAGGTTGTGTCATAAATCACCATCACATTGACCTGGATCACATTAATGTAATGGCAGGCAGGTGAACCCAAATGCAGAGTCGACAAAACCAGGTCGCAGGCATAGGATCAATTTGAAGAAAAACCGAGGGTTTATTATAGCACAGTTCAAAACCAGAAAACATAGTCCGCGGAGCAACCAAATCCAAATCGCCAGAAGCAGAGGGGTAATCCAAATACAGCAAACAAGGGTCAAAACGGAAACAGGCAAACAAAAGGAACGCTCAGTATGTAGCGCTAGGCATAACAATACTTCGCAAGGAACGGTTGGAAATGAGGGTCTTTAAATACTGATAAATTGTCTATGATAGGCTAATATTCCGGTGACGTTGATCTTGTGAGTTGAGGTTGTTGCGAAGATCTGGAGCTGGAGTCTGATGAGGCGGACTCCTCCCTTGGTCTGGACTGGGCTCTCACAGTACCCCCTCTCCCCTCTCCAGACGGCCGAGACAGGCGTGTGGGGGGACGACCCTGAGGTTGGGGACCAGGACGATCTGGGTGTTGAGCGTGGAAGTCCTCAAGCAGGCTGGGGTCCAAAATATCCTTCGCTGCCATCCAAGACCGCTCCTCCGGACCGTATCCCTCCCAGTCCACTAGGTACTCGAGTCTGCCCCTACGACGGCGCGAGTCCAGGAGCGTGCGAACCCAGTAAGCAGTGTCACCATCCACACTGGAACGGGGACAAGGTCAGCAATGAGTGACAGAGAGAGTTCTGTGCGTACTCGACCCAGAGAAGGTATTTGGACCAGTTTTGATGGTGATTGGTGCGATAGGTCCTCAAACAGCGACTTTCTCTTGGTTGAGCCTCTCCACTTGACCATTGCTTTGCGGGTGATAGCCGGAGGTGAGGTTGACCTGCACTTCCAGGCGTGTCATGAATGCCTTCCACACCCGGGATGTAAACTGAGGGCACCGATCCGAGACAATCTCCTCCGGGATTCCAAAGACGTGGAACACTTCTCGGACTAGCAAGTCCACCATTTCCAGGGCAGTGGGGAGCTTGTGGAGCGGTATGAGCCAGCACTTCTTGGAGAGCCTGTCTACCACCACAGCCACAACACTGAAGCCATCTGATTCAGGCAGGTCCGTAATGAAGTCTACCGCCAGGTGGGACCAGGGACGTCGAGAAATGGGGAGAGGTTCGAGCAGGCCACTGGGAGGTTGACGGGGGGTCTTGGACTGGGCGCAGACAGGGCAGGAGACCACAAAGTCAGTGACGTCATCTTTCATGGACAACCACCAGAAGTGCTTCTGCAGCAAAGCCATGGTGCGGGTGATGCCAGGGTGCCCGGAACCTAAGGAGGAGTGGGCCAATTGAAGCAGGGTACCTCAGAACTCTGCTGGCACGAACAGCTTATGAGGCGGCATCTCGGCTGTAGGAGGGTTTTGAAGGTTTGCCTCCTCTATTTGGTCAACAATCTCCCACCGGATGGGACCCACAATGCAGTCGGGAGGTAGTACTGTCACAGGAGATGAGGCGGTGTCTTCTCCCTCGTATTGTCAGGAGAGAGCATCAGCTTTGATGTTCTTGGAGCCGGGTCGGTATGTGATGGTGAACTGGAACCTGGTGAAGAAGAGGGCTCATCGAGCCTGTCGTGGGTTTAGGCGCTTAGCCTCTCGCAGGTACTCCAGGTTCTTATGGCCTGTGAAGATGACAAATGGATGAGCGGCCCCCTTGAGCAAGTGTCTCCATTCCTCCAGGCCAGTTTAATGGCCAACAACTCCCTGTCCCCTACACCATAGTTCCTCTCAGCGGGGGACAGTTTTCAGGAGAAGAAGGCGCAAGGGTGGAGCTTCCAAGGGTTGCCTTGTCATTGTGAGAGAACAGCCCCAACTCCAACTTCGGATGCATCGACCTCCACTTCGAACGGGATTTCGGGGTCTGGGTGACAGAGAACAGGGGCTGAGCAGAAGGCTGCCTTGAGAGACTCGAAGGCCTGGGTGGCCAGTGGGTTCCACGTCAAACGTTTGCTGCCATTTCTGAGTAGTGCTGTTAGGGGAGCCGCCTTCGCACTGAAATTTCAGATAAACAGCCGATAGTAGTTGGCGAAACCCAGGAAATGTTGGAGCTCCTTGAGGGTCTTAGGTTCAGGCCACTCCTTTACAGCTTGGGTTTTCTGCGGCTCCATTGCTACTGCTCCGGCACTGAGGACGTGTCCCAAAAAGGTTACCAATGGTTGGTGGAAGACACATTTCTCCTTTCGCATACAGGTGGTTCTCGTGGAGGTGTTGTAAGACCCTCTTGACATGAGTAATATGGGAGGCGATGTCGGGGGAGAAGATGAGGATGTCATCAATGTAAATGATGATGAATGTGTCTAACATGTCCTTGAAGATCTCGTCCATGAAGGACTGCAAGATGGAAGGCGCATTAGCAAGGCCATAAGGGACAACAAGTTACTCGAAATGGCCCCGCGAGGTGATGAAGGCCGTCTTCCACTCATCCCCCTCCCAGATGCGGATGTGGTTAAAGGCACTCCTGAGGTCGAGTTTGGTGAAGACAGTGGCAGCATGGAGATGTTTGTGGGTCGACGGGATAAGTGGAAGAGAATATCGGAATTTGACAATAACCTTGTTCAGGGCGCGGTAATCAATACAGAGATGGAGACCTCTATCCTTCTTCTCCACAAAAAAGAATCCAGAAGCAGCAGGAGACATGGAGGGCCGGATAATTCCTTTTTCCAGGGCTTCATCGATGTAGGTATTCATTGCCTTGGTTTCAGGTTGAGACAATGGGTACGCACGACTTCGTGGTAAGGGAGCATCCAGCAGGAGGTCAATCGTGCAGTTGCAGGAGCGGTGTGGAGGGAGACCAGGATCTTGGGGTGAGAGAAAGACGTCGAGGTAGTGAGCATAGGCAGACAGGATATGGGTGAGAGCAGGCTCCATGAGACTCTCAATCGATGTTGTGCGAACTGGAAGTGATAAGCAATGGTTGAAGCATCAAGAACCCCAGGTTACTACCTCTCTATCTGTCCAGGAGATCACAGGGTCATGAAGAACCAACCAGGGGTGACCCAGAATAATGGGGTTGTGTGGGGAGCAAAACACAAAGGACAGAGATTCATGGAGGAGTCTGGAGGGTAATGTGGCCATTGTCGAGAGGTCTTCCATCCAAACCCTTCACTGGTAATGGGGTATGCAGAGGAATGAGTTTTCCTCCCAACTGCTTTGCTAGTTGCTTGTCCATAAAATTCTCTGCAGCTCCAGAGTCCACTAGTGCAGAGACTGTGCAGGAAAAAGAGCTGAGTGAAAGACAGATTGGTATGGTAAATTGCTGAGAAGTGAAGATAAGAGAACTGGATATGTGTATCTCTCTCTCTGCAACAGCCAACGGGGCATGCTCAACTTACATAGGCTCCGCCTCTGGTTGTTGACGAGGAGCAGGGGGCATGGCCACCGACGTGATGGAGTCCGCGCCAGAAGATAGTGAGGAGAGCTGTGTCGCTTCAGCCGCTCCTGGCCGCGAGCGTGCGGAACTGGAGGGCGAAATCAGCGGCCGTATTGGACCCCTGTCAGAGATTATAGAGCTGGTCGTGGACGGATTTTCCCGACGGAGGATGATCAAAAACTTGGCAAAACGCGGAGACAAACGTTTCATGGCGCCCGAGGACGATGTATAGCACGCATTGCATGAGGAATCCTTTGCATTGGCTGGCCTCGCCTCCATACGAGTGCGGCACTGCGAGCATTAGCTCATTAGCATTAGCGGCCACGGCTCCAGCCCCGGGTGGTGAGTTTGGCATCGCCGGAGTGAGGGACGCCATGGCTCGGATGAGGTTGGTAATTGCGCTTACTTGTTCAGCCAATAGCCGCTGGAACTCCGCTGGGTCCATTGTAGAGGTGAAGTATTCTGTAACGGCAGGTAGGTGAACCCAAATGCAGAGTCGACAAAACCAGGTCGCAGGCACAGGATCAATTTGAAGAAAAACTGAGGGTTTATTATTGCACAGTTCAAAACCAGAAAACACAGTCCGCGGAGCAACCAAATCCAAATCGCCAGAAGCAGAGGGGTAATCCAAATACAGCAAACAAGGGTCAAAAAGGAAACAGGCAAACAAAAGGAACGCTCGGTATGTAGCTCTAGGCATAACAATACTTCGCAAGGAACGGTTGGAACTGAGGGTCTTTAAATACTGATAAATTGTCTATGATAGGCTAATATTCCGGTGACGTTGATCTTGTGAGTTGAGGTTGTTGCGAAGATCTGGAGCTGGAGTCTGATGAGGCGGACTCCTCCCTTCTGGGCTGGCTCTCACAGTTAACCAGAACATGCTTGACCAAGTTGTGCAAATTCAAAATGTAGGCTTGTCATCACTTATAACCCCATTCAGACCATTCTAAAAAACTATTATTCATATATAAGATAGGGTGCCAAATTATTGTCAACAAAAATTAGAACTGTAATCAAGCAGGGAATGAAAGTAACATTAACAAACAAACTTCAAGTCTGAGAACTGGTGACCCAAGTATTTGTAATTTTTATTGCTATAATTTATAATATTTTGAGTATTATTATTTTAGTGTATTGCTTCCAGTCCAAAATAAGGAATATTCAAATACCGGCTGTGTTACTAGTTTCATGCTATACAGTAGGATGCAGACCAAGAAAATATATCATGTAGTGGAAACAGACAGTAGTAATGATATTTTCTGTATGATAATATAACAATACTAACATTGAATTGGGCAAAAATCGCAATTCGTACAGTCACTGTTATTGTAAGATCCCAGCCCAGACCAAGGAAGAATCTACTTCACCAGAAAGGCCATCTGACTAGACTCCAGTTCCAGACCTTCACAATGACCTCAGCTTACTAGGATCAACGTCACCAGAATTCTAAGCCACCACATTCACAGAACCTGTATATATAGCCTATGTACCAATTATTCTGCGAAGTACGTCGCCTAGTGCTACATACCGAGCGTTCCTTGTGTTTTATGCCTCTCTGTTTTGACCCTTGCTCTTGTTTTGACTACCTCTGCTCGTGGTGATTTGGATTTGTTTGTTTCATGGACAGTGTTTTCTGGTTCTTGACCTCGTGCTTTTAATAAACTTTTTGCTTTTTGCAATTTACCCTGTGCCTGTGACCTGTTCTTTCGGGACGGCGCTTTGGGTTCACCTGCTTTCGTCGCTATATGTTATATAGTATGGCTTCACTGGGTTACCTATTTATGATCATTTTGTCCCTAGAATGTTTTCATCTGATTCACAGTTATATTCTAAAGTCTAAAAATTGTCACTGCAAAAACTAAGAATGCTGGAATTAGTTTGAGAATGGTGGACTGTATCGCCAAACTGACAGCTCTCAATACCATTCATTCGATGAAGTCATAATCCCTAATAAACAAAGAGTCTCTGAAAAGAGGCGCAGCATTAACATCACATATCATAAAGTCAGTTAATTAATTGGCTGATTAATACAGTTGGTAGAGACAGCATTTCTTTCCTCTTCACGCCAGTACTCCTGCATGCCTCCTTACATTCATAATCTTCCTTTAGGTCATCCTCTTTTTTTTTCTTAGCATCCCTCAAAAATCCTTTCTCACATACCTGCATCTCCTCTGCACAGTCTACACCAATCAATCTCACCTCACTGACTTTTGTCCCCAAATCATCCAACACGAAGCTGTTCTTCTTATGTACCATTCTCAACCTCCAGTGCAAATCTTTAGTTGTGCCACCTCCAGCTCTGCCTCCCATTCCTTCAGTGCTACTGTTTCTAACCCATATAACATGACTGTTCTCATCACCATCTTGTAAACTTTCCCTTTCACTCTTGCTGGCACTCGTCTGTCACAGATCCCTCCCACCACTTTCTCCACCCCTGAATGCACTCTTCTTTCACCTCTTAGCAAGCTCTCCCACTCTCTCCAAAATTGGATTAGGGGCGTGCATTGTTCCACAATGAGGTTTCATTAAGCTTAGGATCATGTAGAGATACTAACACTTTTGGTGAATACTGTGGTTTGCAGGAAGGATGAGGTGCTTGCACAACCCTTTAAATGAGCCAGCTCTGAATATGCCCTTACCTGGTTTCCTCCACTAGCATGGCCATGTCCACAAACATGCTCATGCAGCTCAATTTAATGCTGTTCTCCAGTTTTATAATCTCAGTGTGTTTGCCTCAATCTCATTTAGGGCCTGTTTGGTCATCTGTGAATCCATTTGATCTGCAGCCATGACAGACAATGGAAGTACAGGTTAAACATTTCCAATGACGGTGGTCCTGCAGACTTAAACTCTATGCGACTCTTGGTTTGTTGTTAAAAGATATATATACCAGAGCAATACTGTAAAGACCACTTAAAAAAACTATACTATACATAGAATCCAAAGTGACTATATGAAAAGAAGTCCAGAGTTGTTTGAGAAAAGACACACAAGATAAGGAACTAGTTTATATGTTGATATATATATATATATATATATATATATAGTATATATATATATATATATATATATATATATATATATATATATATATACATATATACATATATAAATATATACAGTACTGTACAGAAGTTTTAGGTAGGTGTGAAAAAGCAAGTTGCAAACAAAGAATGTCAGAAATATAACAATGATTGTTTATTTTTACTTGCCTAAGCAAAATGCAAAAGTGAGCTTAACAAAAGAAAATCTAAATTAAATCAATATTTGGTGTTACTTACCTTACCTTCAAACCACAGCATCAATTTATAGGTACACTTTGCACAAAGTCAGGATTTTAGATTATAGTCAGGTGTATGATCAACTAATTATACCAAACAGGAAGCACGATCATCAATGTCACACGAGGTTGGAAACACAGTCATTAAGGAAACAGAAATGAAGCCGGTGTGAAGAGGCTTAAAACTGTTAGAACAGCCAAACTCTGCTACTAAGGTGAGGTTGTGGAAGACAAGTCATGTCATGGCAAGATTGGAGCACAAGCAACAAGACACAAGGTAGTTATACTGCATCAGCAAGGGTCTCTAGGACAAAGATTTCAGAAGCTGACTAGGGTTTCAAGATGTGCTGTCTGCTCTTGAAGAAGCACAAAGAAACGGGTAACGTTGAGGATCGCAGACGGTAGTCGGCCAAGGAAACTTAGTGCAGCAGATGAAAGACATGACTCAAGCTTTTACCCTGCGAAATCGGGAAGATGTCCAGAAAGTGCCATCAGCTCAGAACTGGCAGAAACCAGTGACTCCAGGTACACCCATCTACTGTCCGGAGAAGTCTGGCCAGAAGTGGCTCCAGGAAGAGTTGCAGCCAAAAAGCCATACCCTCAAGTGGAAACAAGGCCGCTTTAATTCAAGCATGCATGAAAAAACATAGGAACTGGGCTGCAGAAAATGGCAACAGGTGCTCTTGACTGATGAGTTAAAATTTGAAATGATTCCACAGCAGAAGGCAGTTTGTTCGCTGAAGGGCTGGAGAGCTAGCCAATAATGAGTGTCTTCAGGCAACAGTGAAGTGTGAGGTTCCTTGAACGCTTGGGGCTGCATTTCTACAAATGGAGTTGGAGATTTGGTAAGGATTACTGGTGTTCTCAATGCTGAGGAAATACAGGAAGATACTTATCCATCATGCACAACATCAGGGAGGCGTATGATTGGCCCCCAAATTTATTCTGCAGGACAACGACCCAAACATACAGCCAAAAGTCATTAAGTAACCTCTTCAGTGTAAAGAAGAAATTAAGAAGTCCTGGAAGTGGGATGGTGATGGCCTCTACATATCTCTGATCTCAACATCATCGAGTGCGTCTGGACATGAAGAGACACAGACGAGAAAGCTCAAGATCCACAGAAGATTTGTGGTTAAGCCCCCAAGATGTTTGGAAAAACTCAATACGAAAGTTCTTCAAAACTGTGCAAGTGTACCTAAGAACTGATGCTGTTTTGAAGGCAAAAGGGTGGCCTGCCACCAAATGTGACCCGATCTGCCGTAATGAGTCGGAAGTCTGCATTCTATTTATTGAGATACGGGCCGATTATGTTGACAAACATCAAAAATATCGATTTTCCTTTTTGGTCTTATATGAAAGAAAAGGTCTTCAAAATTAATCTGGTTCCAAAAAAGAAAAATCGCTATTTTTGTGATGTTTTTCAACATAACGTCTGCATCTAAATAAATAGAATCACTTCCACCACGGTGACTGGGTCACAAATATGTTTGATTTATTTCTAATTATTCACTGCATTTTGTTGATTGATGAAAATAAATGATTAACACTTCCAAATTTTTGAAAAGCCCTTGTTTACAAGTATTTTTTTTGTTAATTCGCCTCAAAACCTTGCACAGTACTGTATATATATAATTACTGATGTTAAAACATAAGAATTAGGTGTACTTTACTCTTCACATCATCAGTGAAGACAGCCAAGCTTCCCGCCTCCAACATGTCTTCCAGCTCTCACAGTGTTGTTCTCCAGCTGATCAAAAGTGCATTTATAGTATTTAATATACAATTACATGCCTATTACATATTTCACATTGGTTATTACAAATATGGCCTAAAATAAAATTATATACAGTGCCCCTATAATTATTGGCACCCCTGGTTAAGATGTGCTAAAGCCTTAAAAATAAATTCAATTTTTATTATATAGCTATAATTCTCATGCTGAAATTGTAGAAAAAATGTAACCCCAAATCAATCCTGAATTATAAGGGGAAACAAAAATCCCTCACTAAGAATTTTTTTTTTCCATAAAATCTCCTGCTCCACAATTATTGACACCCCTAACAATTCCTAGGAAATGAATGTAATTGAAGTATTTCTGTCATTTCTACAGTAGTTTACAAAGTTGATCAGAGTATCTAAGAACACGACTAGGTAATTCATCACTTCCCTGTTTCCCCTGGGGTATAAATAAATATGACGCGACACAGAGGCCATTTTATCCACTCTTTCTCAGCATGGGAAAGACAAAGGATCACACCATTCAAGTAAGGCAGATGTGTGTCATTCGATAAGTCAGGCAATGCCACAAGAAAATAGCCACTTGCCTGCACCTGCCCGTATCTACTGTCAGAGGAATCATTAGGAAGTTTAAAACAACTGGAACAGTGGTAAACAAGCCTGACGAGGATCGCAGGTTATTTTGCCACCAGCTGCAGTGAGGAGGATGGCAAGAGAAATAAAAAGTTCTCCAAAGCTCACTGTTAAAAAATTGCAACAAATGATAGCATATCTTGCACAGAAAGTTCCAAAAAAACCACATCAGGGCGCCATCTACATGCCAACAAGCTGTTTGGGATTCATGCATGAAAAACCTCTTCATCACAATCATAATGCAAACGCCTGAGTTCGCTTGCTGTACTGGGGCTTCAACTGGGACCGGGTGCTGGTCAGATGAGCACTAAGATAGAGCTTTTTGGCAACAAGTGGGATCGGTGAACACAAAAGATGAGTCTGCAGAAAGCACCTCCTGCCCACTGTGAAGTATGCGGGAGGATGGGTGACGCTGTTTCTCTTCCAGAGGCCCTGGGAATCTTTGTTAGGGTGCATGGCATCATGAATGCTTGGAAATACCAGAACATTTAAATCAGAATCTGGTGGCCTGCCCAAAAGCTGAAGATGGGTGCAGAGAAGACCCAGGTCGCTGGATGATTAGAGATTAAAAAGAGAATGCTTGAAGATCCTCTTTCTGTATTCTCCCATCTTGTAAAAACATTATAGAGAAGATTAGGTGCCGTTTTGTTACAAAAGGGGTTGCACAAAGTATTAACATCAGGGGTAAAGCATAACTGTGGAACACATGATTTGGCTGTGTAACTATTTCTAATGTGATTTTTCCCCCACCGAATAAATGCACTTGAATTAAAGGTTGATTTTCCTCTTTTTTTTCATTGTGGTCCAATACATTTAGGAAAAAAACTGAATTTATTAGAAGCCAAAGAACACATCTTAACCAGGTGCCAATAATTATGGAGGCAGTGTATATGGTGTTAAAGTATCAGGCTATTCTCCATGTTGAGTTTACAGCTATTAATGATCACTATATTTCTCTTATTTTAATCAACAATATTCATGAACAACAATTTATGATAGCAGAGTCTGACCTGTTGGCTAAAGAGGGTATATGTACAAGCTTTCAAAGACCCAAGGCTTTGGGTCTATCAGAAATCTCACACAAGGTCCTGAAAAGAAAACACACACTATTCTGGAGGATGGATTATCTGCAAAGACCAACCATCCTAACATTTAACGCTATTAGAGCATTTTAAATATTGTTAGTCCTTGTAGCTACTAAACATACACATTATTGTCAGAAAGAGTGTGAGTTCGGCCACATAGATCACCACCTAATCATTTTATAATTGTAAGAAAAATGTATTGTTTATTAATTATTAATATTGTTTTATTATTGTAGAAAAGTTGATCATTTAGACGTTAACTGCGAACAGTAAAATAGCTAATAGATTTGTAAATAGAAAAATGTTAGTGTCAGCCCCACAAGTATCTTGTAATGCATCCATGACAAGGAAGTAACAGCAAAATACATTAACAATGTGTAGTGAATGTTTTAGTCATGACAGCATGTTGGGGTGTTGCAAAATATGGAGGTGATCTCTGCTAAACATGGAACAGCCTATACATGGAAATTACTTCTTAAAGAATATAAGTTACCCGCGGTAGACAAGTTTGTTTTATTTGTCTTGTGACAACACTAACCTAATAACCAGCATAATAGGACGTTTGACCTTCTGGCGGAAGTGGGTATGCATTAATGAAATGTGAATAGCTTAATACCCTGGAGAATCATGATACACACAGGTTTAAATATGATGCATCTTGGCTGTCCGCGGTGTGTGTGTGTGTGTTCGTTTCATCGTCAAGCACAACTCACTGACTTCCAGCTGTCTCTGAATGCGCAAGTCCTGCAGCGGAGTCTCTGTATTTGGACTGCGTGGTAAATAGTAATTTAGTCATCAATTTGCACAAATCATATGACAGCGTGAGTGCTAGTGTGCATTAGGAGACATAGAAAGATGGATTTTTAATGATGATGATATTGCAAACATTATTACATCACGTTTTACCTTGAATTGCAGGCCCTGCACTGTGTAAACTGAGCTAATACGGGGCTTCGCCTCTGTATATCTGTACAATATATAGAAGAGATGACAATAAAGTTTACTTTGACTTTTTGACTTTGAATCTGAGGTCCATCTAAGTTGGCGTTTGTTATTTTAGGCAAACAAGACACATTTATTCTCCAGTCTTTTCACTGTATTACAGTTAGGTATAGAATTGAATTTATGAAGTTTTGCTCATTGTTTCTGCATGTTTCTCAATGGTTTTGAGACTAATTGGTCAGTTAGTGCTGACCAGTTGACTAGTAATGGCTTTTAACCATTATACTGCCCCCTGCTGGAAGCAGCTGCCTTTTACCATCAGATGCATTTCAAGTCGTAGTCAAAGTAAGCTTTGTCATCTTAGCTATATATAAGTATACAGAGAAATTTAGAGGAGGCACCGTTCCTTACAAAACAAAGTATAGGGCTTGCAAACAGTTGCTGTTAACCTTAGGCAACATTGCTGCAAATTTGCAGCAAGGTTATATTTTCACGCACAGAATATACACATATAAATAAACTATATGGTAGGTTTCTCATTCATGGATTAAGCCTAGTTTTGGACTAAGTTGTAGTACCAATAAAGATTCACCATTCAAACTACTCTAGGACTAGGCACAATCCTCAACTGGGAAATTGGCCCATAAAGTTTAAACTTAAATTAACAATGTGGAATTTTAGTTATTTGAGGTATTGATATATGATATATGCAAATATTGCAACAGTAGAGTGGAGAAAAGACTAGAATTACAATACTGGAATGTCTTTTTGCATTAAGTCTGTCTAAGACTTACAGTAGTTCTATATGTCAATAGCTATTACATACTACTATATTTACCAGATGCTCCTTGAACAAAAACATAAAACTACAAGCCTATGCCAGTTATATTAGCTATGGGTAATCCCAGGAAAATGGATCTGTACAAGGCTGGTGTCAGGAAAAGTTTGTGTTTCTGTTTGGGAAATTCAAACAGTATTTTTCAAACAGTTTAAGGAAAAAAAGAGAGTGTAACACCATTGTGTAGTGCAATCCCTCTGTTTGCAAGCCACAAACTTATTGAAAGTCTAGCTGTTTCTGTTGAAACCCTGCAAAGATGCCATTTGGCTTGCAAAATGGTTTCAGGCTAATGCTTTATGACATTTTCATGGTACCCTCTGCTTTTCTACAGTAAATGTTAATATACATTTAGGAATACTTTAATACATTGATCCATTTGGTACAGTAAAAGAACACAACAGCTTAAGTATGCAAGGGTATGTTTGGAATATTCATGTTGTTGTAAAATGTAAGGCAATATTGAAGTACGCCATAGTATTAAGAATATGTTACTCACATTGAGTAATCAAGTGTAATATGAAGCAAATTACATTTTGGGCAATGTAATTTGTAATCATAAAAAAAAATTACCCTCCCAGTACTGTCCACAAAGCACCGTTAACGGAAGATGGAGAGGAGGAGTGCAGCACGTTCAGGCCTCCCACCTTAGGGTCCTAAGTGAGGTCACTAAAACAGAGTGTGAGGAATGGCCCTTCCTCATTTCCTCCCCTGCTTTCCTTCTCCTCCCTCTCTTCTTGTCTCGTTCTTAAGAAGACGAGAAGGGCAAAAATGGAGAGATGACATGCCTCTCAGGGGAAAGAACAGATGTATTCCTTACCTTTTATGTCATCTTAAAACATCCATGTGGCAGCAGTTTACAGCGTAATTTACACTTCTGGGTAACACAGTAAGCACAATTACAACATTTTCGAGATTGTGGCTAGCACTGACCTTAAAAAAGAAAAAAGGAAACGATTTTGGTTTGAAAATGAGGCTGTCACATGCAACAGTCAGTCAGGCCATACCAAAGGGTGCAATTCCTTCTGAGAAGAATAGACTTTTCCTTGACACGCCTAATACCGAAGGCAAATGTCAGCCGGATCATGAGCCACTCTCCCGCCTCCTGAGCATGACTGGTAACAACAACTTTACATCTGTGGCTAATGGAAAATCTTCCTGATCAAGAGGCAAGGGAGGGATTTAGGAGAAAGCACACTAGGGACCACAGGGTGTGATGTCTTTTTCTGAGGCTGTGACAAGAAAAGGCCTTGTTCATTCCTCTTCCGAACAGCAGAGGGAGCTAATGAGGTGATGCGGCCTACTGAAGGGAGATCACTGTTTCTTTAAAGTAGAAGGGCCTCCATTTTTCAATGTTAGGTCTAATTTCGTTCACATTTTCCTCTGTAGATGCCTTTGCCTTTCTCCATCGGAACAGCTGTACCTTCTGAATGAAAATTCTGTCTTTAAAAACTGCTTAAAATAAAATGTCTTACTGACTATACTTATTGACTAGATCAACAACCATGTTAGACCCCATAATGTGAAATACATGCCCTAGAAATGCCATTAACAGGTGATGCTGTAGCATAAAAGAATGAAAGAATCTCTCTTTGTTCCTCCAGGTGACCCGTTTACAGCAAGAAAATCATGTTACATTATGTCAGAGTTTATATCACTCTTGTTACATATATGATGTGGAACTATAATTCACAGACTCTCCAATGGAAAACAAAAGAGGCCTCTATTTATGGTTGTTGTTTTTTTTTTGCTAAGGGTGCCATGTTACCCTAAATTATTAAGAGACTGCAATAACAAATAATACTAAGTAGCATTGACTCTGCCTTTTTACTGGGTAGTTTTTTATATGTACAATTATTTTAATGTATATCAATTTGCTGTTTGAAAAACATATAAATCACATAAAAGTATGATATATGATAATATATAATCATTGTATAATCTTTATTAATCTTGTAGTCCATAGTTCTTATATTATAAAGTGTTGCAACAATAAGTATGGATTTTTCTATGTTCTTTATGTAAAAAAAAATAATGCATGTTTGTTTTAAATTTCAGTCTGACTACTCTCACTTCTGTGCTGGAATGCTGAAATTTTCTTCCAGTCTTCCAGTCTTGTAAAAAAAAAATTGTGTAAATTCCTTTTGGTTTAGAATCACTAAGATTGTTTGGACTTTAAGAGATATTGATATTTTTAAGTATAGAAACTAATTAGGGACATTTCTATTTGCCACACAACTTTGTGTGCTTGCTTTCACAACACTGGTGCTTTTTATGTCTGCTACTAGCACATTGTACAGATATTGTTTAGAACTCTATTGTTGTAATATATTTTAATATTTTTAAGATGTTTATTTTCATTTCTTAATTTTATCTTAACTTAATCTCTTTTGTTAACTTTCTATTTTGCTTTTTTGTCTGTTTGTACTCTGCTTTCTACAAATCAGTGCGTACAATTTCACTGCATGTTGTACTTGGTAACTATGTAATTGCAAGCAGTAAGTGTAAATAAATAAAAAATCTTGAATCTTGAAACAGATCAAGTTACAGATCCTGCATTCAGATATGCTACAATGGCAGTTGCTTACATATAATGGCTCCTTCTGCCTCTCAGCTGTTTTGTTATGGATGCTGCAGCACATTACATTATCTTGCTTGCGTGTTTTTGTGCTGATGCCTCACCTGTGTCTTGCGGATTCGTAGGTCTGCCGACGATCTGTTCATTACCTCCTCCTGTTCAATACTTTGCTCGATTGCTTAGAAGAGAAAAAAACACCATGATTAACACCATGACTTAGTCTCCTTTATTCCTTGTTAAATCATTAACAATTTATTGTGTGTAAAAACCACACAGTGTAATATAATATAATATAATATAATATAATATAATATAATATAATATATTATAATATAATATAATATAATATAATATAATATAATATAATATAATATAATATAATATCATTTTTAGATATCTATTAATTATTCAAAAACATATCCATATATAGTCAATATTTGTTTTATGATTTCTGTGCTTGAATGTTGGAGCCTTCCTCTATAATGTATTACATTACATTTACATTTATTGCATTGAGCAGATGGCCTGTTCCAGAGTAAATATGGCTCACTGAGAACTGTTACGCTAAACCTGTGTCCAGTTTACTGCAAGGTACAATGGTGCAATTCACTGTGTCACTGTGAAAATAAGAATGTGCAGACAAGTTGTGGCTAAGATTTAGAACAACCTCTAGACACAACTGAGGCAGAGTTTACCTGTAGTTTAGCAGGGCACATGAGTGAATCTATTTTACAAACACAGCATTACTGCGGTTGCAAATGCACTCTTGGTCATCTACATTCATTATTGATCAGGCCTCAGATGACTGATTCCAGATTCTGGCTTTATTTATGTGTGTACTCTTTGCAGGTATGTAAGTCAAAGATTTGATAGAAAACAATATTTTGCAAAGCTGTGTTATAGAGGTTCACCATCCTATTCCGGTAATTTTTACATGGACCGGCCCCTTCCACACTGGAGTGACTGCTGCCTCTCAGATTCCCTGCTGGAGGCCCAAATTGGCAACATGATGCAGCGAACAAGCCCTGGAGAGCCAGCGCTCTGCTAACACTATAACACTGAACATGACCCTGGCAGCTCATGCCAATCTTGATCCCTTTATCAAAAAAGGGCTTTGTGTTTGCTGAGCTTGCTCTGGTGGGCTTCGCTTCTCTTCATTTTTTATTCTAAAAGTAACAGAGTGAATTCACTGTTACTTTTATTCTAAAAGTAACAGAGTGAATCACCTGAGGTGAACCCTGAATCATTCAAAGTTGTATTTCTGATTTTATATAAAGTATCTGAAGCTTTTGCATCAATGAGATTGGATGAATGGGAAAGTTTTGTGATGGTTTTTCAGATTTGACGAAGTATTTATTTAAAAACATAAAACGGATGGAATTATACACTTAGTTGATCTTACATTAGAAATACCATTTCAATGGTGGTAGTTTAGACTTAAACTCACAGACTCTTCCCTTGTAAAGCTAATTTTTCTGTCACTGTAGAAGGGCTATAGTGTTATAATTAATTCATCCATCTGACCTCTTGGAATCAGTTCTAAAGGATGTGGCCTCTCTACCTTTTTTAATGAACACATTTTAATGAACACATTTCCTTTGAAAATGACAGTTAGTAGTTGTTATGCTACAGCTCACACCAGGAACGCCAGCCTTTGTCTGCATTCGCAAGGCGTCATATCTGAAGCAGCCTCGGCCATACCGGGGAACAATTCTAATCCTTACGCTTCTCACTGCTGTACTGTTCGTTAGCTTTGATATCGACAGCACAATCTTCAAAGTCCTTCTGATGCAATTTAGAGGAAACAGCCTCGAGTGGGAGTTTGAATCATGGCAAAAAAATAGACCAAGGAAGAATGAAACCCAGCAGCCTGGGTGTGGCTCTCTGGGCACATCTGAGGGAAAAGCACTCAAAAGGAAGATTATTAAGTCAAAACTCCCACTAGTTCAGCGTCGTAAAACCCAGTAATGCCTCCCATCACTCGCTGACTTTACAGTGACTCATCATGTCTGAGCTGATGCTCTTAGATTAACATAAATAAATATATATATATCTTTATAATCTAGTATATGATGTCACCTTATCCACAGAGCATACTATTATAATTATTATATTATTCTGTCACACTTTTATATAATATCACTTGGTTAATCAATAAATGCTGTCATAGGAAATCACTAATAAAATTATCTAATAATTTAATAATAATATATCTAATAATATATCATTATTAGGTTTTATACTGTCACAAACAGTTAATATTGAGGTATTCAAATAGTGTTATTTTTCCAAAAAAAATATTAATTACAGAACAAAATACTCCCCGTGATGGGGCCATGCAGTTTGCAGCTTCAGTTTTTTATGAATTGAAGTACATATATGGGCTTGTATGGAAAATGGGCTTAATAATTACTATAGGAGAGTGTCTAAAAACTGTAAATTATAGTAAAGTTTCCTTATTCAAACACGTCTTGGTTGAATTTTGTTTCAAAGTATTGATTTGTATATTATAGCTTATATGAATAGTAAATGAAAAATGTACTAATAACTATTAAAGAAGAATATGCCAGATTTAAATAACACGATTTCATATTATGGTACCAGTAGGCTCACCAGAGCTGGGGATTAAAGATAGTTATGTGTGGTACTGTACGATTATACGGCTACAGATGGTTTAAAAAATACAGCCAAATGAAAACCCAAATTAAAAACATAATTATAATAATTAAAGAAATATCAGATTTAAATAATAATTAGTTACATGATGATAAAAATCAGATCTAGGTTGAATTAAAGTTATGTAGATTAAAGAAAAATCCAATATGGGGAAAAGGAGATGAGGTTTATTAAGATTCGTTCTTGAACCAAGAAATAAGATGCAGAGAAGATTTTAAGAATCGAGCTATATGATTCAAAAGAAGACGAAATGATATAGCTTATTAGCGCCACCATGGTAGAGGAAAAATTTTTTACTGGAAGAGCATGCGTGGAGGTTGAAACTGTTGAAATAAGGGCAAGCGCAAATTTTCCCAGTAATAAAAGAGCTTAAGACCACAATTTCAGCCACCGAGAGCCTAATTTCTATGACACCGTAAGGGTTTGTAGTCCTTACGCCAAGTCGAGCCCATTTATTTGCATATAATACATAAAATGAATAAATAAAATGTTGATAATAATTAAAAGAGTTTTTAGATTCAAATGACAAAGGCAGATTGGACAAAATCCAGGACCAGTCTAAAAGATAGGATTTCATTTTATGCAAATTAGCTAAAATCAAATATGGCAGAAATAGATGCGAAAATTAAAAATTTATCTTAAACCAAAGAATAAGACGATAAGATTTTTGAGAATCAGAGCTACGGCTAAACATTTATCTGCAAAATGTTAATTTTTTGGCAAAAACAAAAAATAGCTTAGGTTTCAGGAGGCACTTTTTTTTGCCTGAGGGTGCAACGACTGGATTTGCCAAATTTCAAAGCTGTGAGATTCATTTTTTTTCCATGTTCTACAGGAAAAAAACCAAAGTAGTATTACAGGGCTGTGCAGTTTGCAGCTTTATCAGTTTTTGATGAATTGAAGTGACAGAATAGTCAAGGGTACGCTTCATCTTATCAGGGTGCTACGGTTCAAAACTTATGAAAATGCTTATTATAGCGCCCACTAACTGGCATATTGGTGCAATTTTGTGCCTTGTGAGGGTACCAGACCTACCTGCCAAATTTCTAAGCTGTAGCCCACCCAGAGCCAGATTTCTATGACACTCAGTGTGTGGCATTGCAGTCCTATGCCAAGCCCACCACATTTATTTGCATAATAAGGGTTAAATGAAGACTTTAAATTAAAAACAGCCTACTAGATCATTAAAGAAGAGTGTATTGGGATTCAAATGATACCAGTTGCATGCAGATTGGATAAAAATCCAGGGTCTAGTTCAAGCAAGAGATGGTTTTTGCTATTATGCAATTAGCGAGAAATCTTAATATGAAGTGAAATAGATCCGGAGGGTCTATGGAAGATTCGCCTGACCTAAGGAGTAAGATGGTATGATTTTGAGAATCGAGCGCCACGGTTCAAAAAGTTAGCAAAGCGCAAATAGCTTATTAGGCGCTCTTAACTGGCAAGAGTAGTAATCAGCCAGTCGAGTAGTGAGGGGTTTGGACCCCGAATCGTGAGTGTCTAATTTTTTTGCCTGAGTAGAGGGTGGGGTCCTGGACCTACCTGCCAATTTCAAAGCTGTAGCCCACCCAGAGCCAGATTTCTATGACACTCGTGTGTGGTGTTGTGTCTCAAGCCGACCATATTTATTTCTGTATATTACAGAAAAAATAAAGGCCTAAATTAAAATGTGCTCATTAATAATCCTTCAAAGAAGAGTGTCTTGGGATTCAAATGATACCAGTTGCATGCAGATTGGGAAAAAACTAGGACTAGTTCAAAAGTTGGTTTTCATTTCTATGCAAATTAGTGAAAAATCTTAATATGGCAGAATAGATATGAGGGTCTAAAAATTTGTTCCTAAACCATGGAATAAGATAAGATTTTTGAGAATTGGAACTAGGGTTCAAAAATTATTAGGAAAAATGCAAATTTTTTTGAAATTCATCGCAAAATAGCTTATTTTGGTGCTGCCTGAGTAGTGGGTGGGGTACCGGACATACCTGCCAAATTTCAAAGCTGTAGGTCTTACAGTTTTTTCTCCACAACGCGTTTTAGTGCAGAAAAAAAAAAAAAAATCTAAATCAGCACGATTCCAATAGGGTACCACGCAGTGTTCCACTGCATGGCCCCCTAAAAAAATCACCACAACAACAATAGGGTGCCACGCAGTGTTCCACTGCATGGCCCCCTAACAATCATATTATTCATTATGTTATTAGATTAAAAATGCATAATATTGACACTAATGGTATTAGATGGATTACAGGTAGCTCAGCTAATTATCAACTTACAGCTCCGAAAAAATAAGAGACCACATCACTTTTTTCTGTTCACAGGTTTTGCAATATGTGGCTGTGAGGGTAAATGTACAGGTTTCTATTCTTTCATGAGCGATTGCAGTTGCAGGTCTGTGAAAAATAAGAAAGTCCATATTTATATATATATATAAAACTGTGATTCTGTTTTTAGCAGTTATGTGTTATATTCCAACACCTATACACCTGATTCAATTTAATGATTAGAGGAAACAGACCTCAGCAAATGAGGATACCGTGGACTTGTGGACCATATTCTTTTAATGACATAGTTGTAAAATAATATATGCGCAGTTTGCAACTTCCAGGTTGGATTAATATTGTTTACTCCATAAGATTATAAGGTAATAGAGCAGATCATTTACTCCAAAAATGTCTGAAAAGTTGCATGGCGAAGTTATAAAAGAACATTAACTTGTATATTTTACACAGGCACACAGCCACAAATTGTAAAAACAATGATTCAGAAATAGAGTGATGTGGTCTCTTATTTTTGTTTTGGAGCTGTATCTACAAACCCAGGATTTGAGTTGTACAAATCCAGTAATGTTAATAAATTTCCTCTTATCAAGGTGTAGTTATACAGAATTGTAGATTTACAGTATAATATTATTGCACAGGTGTGGGTAAGTAAGTTATAATTGCAGTGAAGACTTATTTTAATATCTATAATGCTATAATGCCATTTTATTAAATGTAATAGATTTTGTTCATTTTACAGTTGCTTTAACTACATATGTAGGCATTTTCCAAATGTCTTTCTCTCGACACTATAGCTTGTGATTTTCTCCAAAGAATTTTAATTTCTTTAAAGCAAATGCGTAGAAAATATCAAAAGCATTCTTTGGAGCTTTACGAGATACTGAACAGAACTGATTTTGTAACATTTTCAATTGAAAGAGGACACTCCATGTTTTGGCTCATTTATGCTGAGTTTCACGTCCAAAATATTTTTTTTTGTTTCACATTCATATGAATTATCACATCCATTTATAAGTAGTTTTATTTAAATTAGGGATGCACGATATGGGAATTATTGGCCGATGCCGATATCCAGTGTTTTTCATGGTTATCTGCTGATACAGATGCTGATAAATGACGAAGGCAGAGTTGAGTGTGAGCGCAGGCAGAGTTGAGATATTTTATTCCACTGTGTGCTCAGAATTTTGGCACAAAATAAAGCCAGAGTTCTGATATTTCTAATACAGTGCTAAGTCAAGCACACAAGTGAGGCAAACACTGGACTATGGTCGTAAGGTGGGGACCAACCCTAGACGGGCGACATCACACCGCAGGGCAAACACACTTACATAAACATATTCAAGTTCACACCTAAAAGGGCAATTTTGATTAATCAATCGACCTACAGCACATGGTTTTGGACTGTGGGAGGAAACTGGAGCAACTGGAGAAAACCTACACAAACATGGGCAGATCACACAAACACCACACAGAAAAGCCCCACAGCCAACCTGTGGAACAAACCCAAGAATTTCCTACTGTAAGGCAACAGTACTAACCACCGAGCCACGGCGCCACACTAAAAGACTTGGCCCATGGCATCAGTTGCCAATTAAAGCATGTCATGCCCGGCAATTGTATTTTTATAATTCAGTGAGACAGCACACACGACAGCTCCTCCTCCGACTTTTCTTGTCCCCACAGCACGCTGTTACAGTTAACTCAAGCAATCCGAGTGCCCTCTGCAGCAACATCACATCTCTCCCCTGCTTTTATTGGTGATAGTCAGGTAAAGGCAATGTTTGCCCTAAGCTTTGTCCATGTTTGTCACTGTTAAAATTAAAATACTACTAAAATACTATTTTAACTATTCATTCATTCATTATCCAAACTGCTTAATCCCTACCAGGGTCGCGGGGACCAGTGTCTATCCCAGGAACTATGGGGAACGAACCCAGGGCCCTCTCCCTGCATTAACCACTGCGCCACCACTGCCGCCCTATTTTTACTATTTTTTATATTGTTTTACTACTAAATCTCAATACAACCAGCCAAACCTAAGCAATAGGCCACCATTTAGCATGCTAATCTAATTTCAAATGCACAAGTGAACTGTGTTAGGTAGTTCCTTTGTCTGACAACAGGAAGAATTATGTCAAAGTCAAAGTCAAAGTAATATTTGTCATCTCTGCTATATACTATACAAGTATACAGAGGGACGAGACGACGTGGTTCCAGTTTTAACAGTGCAAACAACAAAGAACAAGATACAAGGAACAAATAAGGTACAATAAAATATATGAATAGAATATAAAATATACACTTTAAACTAGAAGTACAATATAAATGTAAGCTTTAAACTTTAAACTAGAAAGAGAGACAATAACTAGAAGGAGAGACAAAAATGTTGTGCAAATATGACTATTAGTCTATAAAAACTAGGGCTCAGAATATTAATGTGTTAAAGCATACGATTAATCTGGAAACTTTAACACCTGACTTTTTTAAAAGAGCTAATTATATAACAAACTTTGACCCAAACTTTCACTGGGACTTCAAGTGCAGATGCTTGTCTGACTGAAGCCTAGAGATGTTTAACACATGCCTGTAAATAATGATACTTAGAAAAAATCCTTTTGTGGATTGAGAGAATAAAAGATCTAGTAGTATTCTAAAAGTATTCTAAACTTGTGTTTAGTTAGAACAACCTCCCGAAATAGATGAGGCCAAGTTTATCTGAGAAATAAGGGAGTCTATTTGACAAATATACAGAGAGGAAGCACCACAGCGGCAAATGTACCCTGTCGTCTACATTCATTATTGATCACCTCAGATGCTTCATCCCAGGTCTGCTGTATTTCTGGGTTCTGTTGGGTTTAATTGCAACTGAAAGGTACAGCATAATCTACTGAAAAGTACTGTAGTTAAACTGCACCAGATTAAAAGATCCTGGATTTTGGCACCTCACTGTGATAAGACCTTTTACAGGAATGACAGATGTTCTGCACTGTTCCATCCCTGTCCAAAAAAATCTGGCCACCTGTGGTGCAGCTAATTAGATACTTTACTATTAGTGTGAGATCCACCTTCCTATCCCTCATCCTGTATTGCAATACAAATTGTGGACACTTGTTCTTATGTTAAAATATAAAGATGATCTAATAATTCTAGGTGTGTATCTATGTGTTGTCAGATTACCTTTTAATTTTAAGCGCACTTTGTTGGCTGTCTTCTTGATGTCAGCTGTGAGGTCCTCCAACTCCTGCTTGGTCTCTGATTAAAAAGAGAGAGCGGGGGAGAGTCCATTAAAAGATTACTGATATTTTAAGAGTTATGTAACAACATACTTTCTTCATACTTATGAATGTGACAAAGAATCTTGACCTTGATGTTGTAACAAATTTAACAGAGTGTGTATTCATTCATTTATTCATCTGTTAGATTTGCATGTTTTTCATGAACTACAATTTATCACATCGACCCTGATGCCAGACAGTCTATATGGCTAACAATGGCTAATATTGATTTGTTTCATCATCTAAACATTCCTTTCTTAATCATTTAGGAGTGAATATCTCCAAACAGTTATTCACAAAACATGTAGTACTGTGTACTACATGTGTACTAAACAACAAAAAAAAACCTGAAATCCTGATGCGAGACATTCTGAGTATAACTTGTAGGTAATCACCCCCAAATTAAGCTTCACAGAATGCCGTCTGATAGATCAAAATTCGCATTTGAGACTGTCTTGAGGATCATTTCACATATAAGCAGTTACAGAGAGCAGGACGTGCTAGTTTATGAATGCGCGTTTCATGCTAATGTAAATAAACCACAAAGTCCATTTATCTGTTCTAAGTTCATTTTTGAACAATCTAGCATTTTACATCCAATATAATCTGGATCTAACATCTGGATATCTGATAACTTATATCCAGTTACGTTACTACTTTGTTACATCATGGTTTCTAATAGGCTATAGGCTAGAGTATTATCAATATGTGTTCTTATCTTGACTACAATTAAATACAATTGCCACCTGCAGGCTTTTCAGAAACGGACTAAGGAGAGACTTAAAATGTTTATTTTTGAATTTCAGTCAATTTCTCTTTATAGAATCTTTCCTTTTACTTTTTTCCCAGACACTATATACACTGTTCTTGATTATACTTTGTAAATGAAGATTTACATTTTTATGAATTGTGAATTTAGCTATGGTGAACTATAGTATACTCCTTGACATTTTTATTCATGGTACCACAAGAAAAGATACTGTATACTGTATATATGGTTACTCCACTCCTATCTGGATGATGCTATGACCTTACAATGCTAAGACATTGTACCATTTCTTAGATCCAGAACTGGTTTTTCATCATGGACATTGCCCTTCCAATAATGTCCCTTTGCTCAGCATATTTCCAGGTTGGATCAGGCAGCAATACACAGCTAACGTGTGCTGGTCCCTCCTACACACTCCTCCATTTCTCTTGGTTGTTTTTTGTTGTTTTTTTTGGTCATCTTGTGCTTATGCTCTCTCCATCCTCCACAAACCTGGACCATGTTCAACTCATAGCCATTCTTCAGCTTGTGTCACTCGCTGGCCAAATGGTTCCCAAAGCTCAGTACAGTGTGTTCTTGTTTAAAATTGCTGAAAATATCATTTTAATATAATTGAATATTTTATTGTCAAATGAAGTCAACTTAAGGCAAGCAAGGACGTAATGAAACATATTCTTCTAGATTTTGCAATGTCTCGCTTTAAGAATTTAAAGAGAAGCATTTTTACCAGCGCCAGCAAGATAATATATTTAAGTACTGTTAAAATCAGAGAGTTACAGTGGTGTGAAAAAGTGTTTGCCCCCTTCCTGATTTCTCTTTTTTTTCATGTTTGTCACACTTAAATGTGTCAGATCATCAGATGAATTTTAGTATTAGTCAAAGACAACACAAGTAAACACAAAATACGATTTTTAAGTGAAGGATTTTATTATTAAGGGAGAAAAATAATCCAAACCTACATGGCCCTGTGTGACAAAGTGTTTGCCCCCCCCCCACCCCCCCATTAAAACATGACTCACAAGAAATCACTTAAATAGACCTGCTTGACAAAGTCAAGTAGACCAAGAGATCCTCAAGAGCTAGACATCATGCCGAGATCCAAAGAAATTCAGGAACAAATGAGAAAGAAAGTAATTGAGATCTATTGGTCTGGAAAAGGTTATAAAGCCATTCCTACAGCTTTGGGACTCCAGCGAACCACAGTGAGAGCCATTATCCACAAATGGCGAAAATATGGAACAGTGGTGAACCTTCCCAGGAGTGGCCGGCCAACCAAAATTATCCCAAGAGCGCAGCGATGACTCATCCAAGAGGTCACAAAAGACCCCACAACAACATCCAAAGAACTTCAGACAGAGTGCAGAGTGCCAAGACAAAAACCAGTGCTGAGCAAAAAGAACATTAAAGCTCGTCTCAATTTTACCAAAAAGCATCTTGATGATCCCCAATACTTTTGGGAAAATACTCTGTGGACTGAGGAGACAAAAGTTGAACTTTTTGGAAGGTGTGTGTCCCATTACATCTGGCGTAGAAGTAACGCCGCATTTCAGAAAAAGAACATCATACCAACAGTAAAATATGGTGGTGGTAGTGTGATGGTCTGGGGCTGTTTTGCTGCTTCAGGACCTGGAAGACTTGCTGTGATAAATGCAACCATGAATTCTGCTGTCTACCAAAAACTCCTGAAGGAGAATGTCCGGCCATCTGTTCGTGACCTCAAGCTGAAACGAACTTGGGTTCTGCAGCAGGACAATGATCCAAAACACACCAGCAAGTCCACTTCTGATTGGCTGAAGAAAAACAAAATGAAGACTTTGGAGTGGTCTAGTCAAAGTCCTGACCTGAATCCTATTGAGATGCTGTGGCATGACCTTAAAAAGGCGGTTCATGCTCGAAAACGCCTCCAAGGTGGCTGAACTACAACAATTCTCCAACGATGAGTGGGCCAAAATTCCTCCACAGCGCTGTAAAAGACTCACTGCAAGTTATCGGAAATGCTTGATTGCAGCTGTTGCTGCTAAGGGTGGCCCAACCAGTTATTAGGTTTAGGGGGCAATCACTTTGTCACACAGGGCCTTGTATGTTTGGGTTATTTTTCTCCCTTAATAATAAAATCCTTCACTTAAAAACAGAATTTTGGGTTTACTTGTGTTGTCTTTGACTAATAGTTAAATTTGTTTGATAATCTGACACATTTAAGTGTGACAAACATGGAAAAAAAAGAGAAATCAGGAAGGGGCAAACACTTTTTCACACCACTGTAAATATGTTTACTTAAGTAATTTTTGGTTATCTTTTTACTGTAATTTAATTCTAAGCAATCTTTCCATCCCTCTATTTCAATTCTTCTCCACTATTAATTTTTTTCTAGGAGATCTACTAGAATATAAAATGTAGCTGTTGAAAAGTAAAAATCAGCAGAGCAAATTCCAATTCAGTGTATGAAGTATGGAGCGATAAAATACTGTGCGTGAAAGAATAACTAGTGAGGAGATGTTTTTTAACACAACTGGTAAGAAAAAACATGAACTATTATTAATTTTTGTTAAATTTTTATATGGCGCTTGACATTTCAATGTCTCCACAATCCGGGGAATGAGCTCTAAAAATGGCTTGTGTTTTCTTTTTATATTAAATGTTACATAATTACACAAAGACACATATGCGCACGGTCAGCTACACACATGCACATGCACATGAACACAACACAATACAACCACATTTCACTGCAGTCTCTGTCTACTATAGAAGAGTAAAACTGAAGAGGAGGACAAATGACGGCTTTAGAAAGTCCCTAAGGTTCCAGACTCACCAGACTGGAGTGAGTGCTTTTCTTTTTTTTTTGCTTTTTAAGATTAAAAGCATGACATGACATGAGCAGTTTTTTTTTTCAACATCCTCCTCATCGGTTAGTACTTTCCTATGGAGACCAGTAGCAGTATTTTGCTCACTCAAATACAGAAATCCATACAGACACTCAGCTGGCCTGGCCTCCGTGGCTGAGTCCTCATGCAGCATGGCAAGAAGAAGAAGAGGACGCAAAGAAGACTATACAAAAAAAGGAAGGAGAGGGATGGGAAAACAGAAAGAAATAAAATAAAAAAGAATAACACAAAAGCATGCAGCAACTAAAATGAAGAACTGAAAATTCATGCATCCTAAAAGAAATGTCACGCTGACAAATCTGAGGAATCTGGCACCGGACTGGATCCGGCGCCTGCACGCCTGCCTGCAACAGCCTTGCAGGGTTTGCAAGAGACACACAGAGTCGGGACTGTCAGATGTGTTCGGACGTCAAGTATTAAGGCTGGGGGCGGCCGGGTGTCGGCGGACGCAGGGTGAACCCTGACAGGGCTTTTTGAAGGACAGAGGGGCGTGGAGAGGGGCGACATTTTCACCAGACAACACCCTAGTACAGATCGGAAGAATCTTCAAGGATAAAGCCAAGGAGAATTGAGGGGAAACTGGAAAGACTGACTGTACTGAAAGCATTTTTCTACTGATCAGTACCCAAAATTGCATTTAGATGTTGAGAAATGAAATGTGATGTCAGTGCATGTATAACCCCCGTAGGTAAGAATATATCAGTCTGTGTGTGTGGGTGTGTGTGTGTGTGCGATTCTGAACAGCAGTAGCAGCTGGTGACCACACTAGTTACATAGAGCAAATCTTTTTTTCTAAAAAAAGATTTGTGGTTGTTTTGAAAAATGCAGTTTGTGGTGATGGAGGATGGAAGTGTGTAAAAAGCAGACATAGAGTAAATGCTATTATCCAGAGATACTTCCCATTCCCTGATTACAGGGACAGTCTGCCTGTTGCAACTCAGGGTCTCAGGGGTGCGATGGTGGTAGTTCTTTAGGGAAGACAGAGCAGGACTCAGACTCATTCGCAGACGAGTATCTTACACTGTCAGTGTGAGGTGTGTGAGAGCAGCAGTGGGAGGTGTGTGTGTGGGAACAACAGTAGAAGGGGGGGAGAGAGTGGCCGAAATCTCCTGGGATCAGTGTTGAGGAGAGTAGGTTTGTTAAACAAACGCACATCAGTTTGGCATGACACCTCATAAGGACTTTTTAATTTAGTTTCTCATTTTTAATAGTTTCTCATTCCCTAGACCTGTGCTATGTCACAAAGAGAAAAAAGAGGGGAAAAAGGAAACATTTTGGAGGTAGGATAAGACTTGAACTCACAACCACTTGGTCTGTAGTCAAATATCCCACCTCTGAACCATCACCACCCTTTCTGAACATTAATACAACAAGATGTTTTCGACATCAATGAAACTTTTTGATTGTTTATTCCTAGTCAGATTCAATTTAAGTTCTGTAACAGGAGAAACTAAAAGAAGATTATAATTGAAGCTCTACGCCTTGAATTTGAGGGGTAATTTAAACAAAAGTCTGATAAACACTTAGATAGCAAGTTCACTTGAAAAATTAAGCATGAACGTATTCAATGTCCTAATAACCTTAAATAAGATCTACATTACACTTGACCTGTGTGAAGGTAATTACTCATACAGAAGTAGAACTGTGATGGTTTCATTTATACCTCCAACCTACTTCTGAAAGTCACAAATCTTTTGAAGCTAGAGGAATGAATCGCAGTTATAATGTGGTGTGAGACAAACTAATAAATAAAACATTAGGTACTTGGCCCTCTAATAAACACTGTATTATATAACCTGCTAGCAGAGGGAGCTAGCTGAGCACAACTATTCCCCAAAACATGATATCAAACTGAAATGTCAGCTGTTGGCATCACTGATGTGGCGTTTGAGGATGGTGCCTGCTGGTGGGTAGGACTCACTTTCGTCAGGGTTGGGTGCTGCCAGGATGGCACTGTGCTGTTTTTTCACCTGCTCCACATCCTCCGACAGCTTCTCGATGCAGCCGCGAATCTCCTCCACCTATAGCCGACCAGATCAGAGAGCTTATTAATGAAATTTACATGCATGGCATTTAGCAAACACTCTTATCCTGAAAGGCTTCCATTCCCTAATTACAGGGTTAGTCTCTCTGGAATAATGTGGGGTTCAGGGTGTTGCTTAGCAGCTCAACAGTTGTTTTAGGCTCTCCTGGGATTTGAAGCTCCCATCTTATGATAACAAAATCAATTTGGGGTTCAGGGTGTTGCTCAGCGCCTCAACAGTTGTTTTAGGCTCTTGTTTAAGATGGGACCCCTGGGCGACTACACCTCGAGCCCACTTCCCGCCACACACACACACACACACACACACACACAAACACACGAAACACACAAACACACACACACACACGCCCCAGCACTACCTTTTAGCGCAACCGCTAAAGTATTGGCAATCCATTTTTAGTTTTACTGTAGCCTAGGCCATGAGATTTTTTGACGTGTACTGTGGACGAGCTCATTCCGCTTGGAGAGAGGGGTATGCAATTGTCATTTGAAAATGTTTCTTTGTGTGTTCTCTCTTTAGAAAATACTGTTTTTAAACGATTCATGTATCATCTATATGCATCATTTTCAGTGAATGATATAAAAATGATTAAAAAAGATATTTAAAGGTCTACTTGTGCTAAATGATGGGGCCCCCCCATTGGCTGGGGCTCCTGGGCACTGGTCCGATCAAGTCTATGGATAATCCGGCCTTGCCAACAAGACTATTGTTACACAAAACAGTGTGCCCATGCTGATTGGGTGGCACTTTGATACTGGCAAAACCATTACCATGTAGGCACTGTCACCACATAGTGTCTAAAAAACATCATCCTGTGGAGGGCATGGGCAGGGGACCACGCCTCAGAACCTCATAATCTCTGACTGGTTGTTTTCCTCCCAGAATGTCTACTGTCTACCTTGGCACGCTCATCTGCACTCATGTTTCAGACTCAACACATGATTATGTAACCAGACTTTCTGTACCGAAGGAGCTGCCTTCCAAAGGTCTTTACAAACATCTCCTCAGCCTTAATGGATATGAGCTTTTTCCACGAAGATATCTTCCTTACCCCTTTTATAATGCTGCAGATTTGCTACCTATTTGGCATTCATGAAGAACACCTTAATAAAACAGATCTCAAAGCACCCTGAAAGTGATGGCATTCATTTCCTGAAACTTACAGAAGATGCACAGTCACTGAGCAAACCTCAAGGTGTTTAAGGATAAGCAGTGAATGCATAATGTATTTTCTGTCCCTCATGATTCAGAGTTATATAGAGCATGCTGAAGTAAGCAATATTATGTGCTTCTATGCATATTTTGTGTTAAAGAATAGTTTTGAAGTTTTGTGGAAAGCCCAGGTTTGAAAAGACACTGTCCTCCTCTTCTGCCCTTGACATCTCCATACTTTGATGGTCAATTGCTGCAGAGTAATGATCTATGAACTAATGATTCTGTAGCAGCCTTTGGATAATAGTCACCTTTACAGCTGAGTGTCGACAGTTAAAATTTAATTGCAGCTAACCTATACTACACAAGACATTGTTACCTAATTAGTTTGAATTCAAGGGTAGACAACAAAAATGTGAGAAATCAACAAATTAGCAAACAAAATGTGGGTAGTGTGGCAGCATGTTTTCCCTGTTTTATTATTTAAAGGACTGATGAGATTCTCCATATAAATACACTTCCAATATCAGCAGATTGAAAGTATAAATGTTTATGATTTTTAGCATATGAAAGATTTTGATCGTTCTTCCCAGCTCCTGAGCAGCAAAAAGTTTATGATCAGATTTTTGACAGTACAGAGTCTACCAAGGCCATGACCCTATGAACTGGGCCAGAATCCTCTCAAAACAAACGGGAATGAATCACTGAGAAATTTCATTTCATAGGACGTGAACAAACTGAAATGATCACTTTTTCTTTAAACCATTAGATTTTAAGATGGTAACTTTGGATATCTCATAAATTTTATGAGATATAAGAATTTACATATCATTATTAATAAATCTATACAATTTAAGGAATGCAAGTTATTTCTGATTGATCTGAATCATGTCTTTTTCGATTCTGAACTAGCTTTCATTTACCGGTAATCAAGTCACAAATCATCAGGATTAAATGACAATTATAATCAAATCTAATTTCTCTTAGGAATCTTAGGAATTCTGCCATTGAGAACTTATTATTGATATCATTTGCCAAAATGGATTCCATGACCAACCAATCAATGAAAGCTAAAGTGACGTCGTAAGAACCCGGAGATGAATCTTACCTGTTCAAAGAACTCATCCATGAAGTTTCCTCGGTCAATGTGGACAACTTCCTCATCATCATCGCTGTCCTTAGCCTGCAACAAAATGAACATTATGTTTAGGCCATTCATCCAGCGCAATTTGCATTTCCTAATTACTGGGTGAGTTTTCCAGGAGCAACTAGGGGTTAAGGGTCTTGCTCATGGGCTCAATGATAATAGCGCTAAATATGGGTAGCGGCAAATTTGAACTTATAGCTGCATAATTTGAAATTGAGTGTCCTACCCCTAGGCCACCATCAAGCCCTTACTGATGAACCTCTTCCAATGAAAATACCTTCTGCAAAAAGATCTAATGCTCAAGGATCATGTACATCAGCTCTAAATACACTTGATTTCTAATTTGCTTTAATTTCATGTCTTTGCTTGTATGGACACTGCATCCGGAATGGTATGATCCAGCAAAAGCCCACATCTTCTCTCAAAATGTCCTGAAGGTCTAACTAATGATCCCCTTTGGTCTTGATGACTTTCAGACATCTCCTTCTTTGCTAATTCAAGACACAGATGACAAACTCCTGCATGTGTTTCTAGTCTGAATTTCTGAGCCATTCTGTGATTTAAAATGAGCTCCCCATTGAAATTATTTTGTCTCCCCTTTTGGCAGACAGAGGAGTTAGCTATTAGGAACAAGAGTTAGTGCTTTGAAAACAACTGAATATGCTTGACATTACTGCATACTGCATTATCATTTATGTATAATTTATTGTTAAATATTCTGATGAATATATTCATTATTGGACACCTTTTCTGCGACTTCATTATCTTCAAAACTTGAGTAATTTTTGAAATCCTATAACACATAAGAAATTGCAGTGTCATCACATGGTCATGGACCCTGAAATGTTTTGCTTATATTAATTTGTTTTAGTTTTTATTTAGTTAACAACAGCAGGCAAAATGGAGAACAACTGATGGTTGAGTTGCTGCTATATGTGACATCTCCAGGCCCTGGAGCAGTGTGAGGGACTGATGCAGTCTCGGCCGTTCTGACATCATCACCCACAACCAACGCAGAGGTCTGCAGAGAATCGCTCTCTCAAATGACCGCTAGAAGGGCGGGTTAACGCACTAAACGGATAGTGTCTTCCGCTCACAACGAAGCGCTGCCTCGTGCCTTCTTCGCATGGTCGACTTTGACAAATGGCCTGCGGTCTAATAAAGTGACCCCAAGGTGTTCACTGTTGGCAAGGCAGAGTCTGTTGCTGGCACTGAAAACAGGAGCATGGCATGCCACTGCCATTACAGACTGTATAATTTAGCCGGTCTGGCCGCACAAAATGAACATGCATTTCAGCCGCTAGCTGAGAAATGTAGGCATATGTGAGGGATATTCATGCACACCTTCTCTTCTGACAGAAGGAGCAATAAAAATTTCACTCCTTAGCTGTAGGCGGTATGCCATGCATCTCCCTGCTGAATAACGCCAGCCTCAGCTCCTGAGCACCAAAATATCACACAGCCTGTGCTGCTTAATTTTGTTACATCATCCTCATTCCATCGATCTGCTCATAATACAATGGTCTTTAATTCAGCAACAGAGACTGCATGCGTATGTGGTGGTGGTGGTGGTGGGGGGGAGGGTGTGTTCAGTCAATAACGTTCTCAGCGCCGGCCTACAAAATGGCAGCCACATTGAGGACATCTACACACTGTCTCACTGCTGCTTTTTCACGATAGCCTAAAAATGGGGCAGTCTAACACACTGATACTGATCACATGTTAGGAGATGGGGAAGGTGGCATGAAAGCGCTAAAAAAAGCTTTTTTTCCTGTGTGTGTGTGTGTCTCTGTGTGTCTGTCTGCACTCTTATACATGGGAGCGGAGGCAGTGAAGTGCTATGAGGCTATGCTAGATTAGCTCTAGAACTCCACGTGGCTCCACAGTCACCGTCACTGACCCGGTGGCTGGTGAAACTCACTTCAGATCAACACCCACACAATCACTTAGAGGCAGTCTGCCTTTAAACATTATATATAATGCAATTTATAAGATGCTTTTTCACCAAAATGCACTATTAAATCAATCTTACCGACAATAACCAGTATAGTCTTAAGTAGTCTTATAGTGGCTTAAGACCATGATGCCCTTAACTTGTGTCCATCTACAACATGATGCACTGTCCAGATTTCTGCGACTTATATTTAACCTTGTTTCCCAAAGTGGATTTTTTCTATCTCAGGTTCAATAATTCATGAAGCAAAACCGTTTTTGATGCATCTTTCACTCAACGGCACAGCTGCAGAAGCACTGCACTGTGTTTAATGGTGCTGACGTCTGATGTATAGAATAAAACATTTTACAAAACCTGGTGGAGATGTTACACACTGCTTCATCATGGAGTTGGGGTTCATATTCAGAAAAAGGGGTTCCTACAAAATGTTTAAGAACACAGACTTTCTGTAAAAGTACACAACATGTAAACGCATGTGAGTTTTCTCAATCTCAACGAAGAATCCTAAAAGGGAACCTGACATATTTTCACAAAATGCTTTGAATTCAAGTTGAAATACCTCCACATAACACAACTGACTTTAAGCTTTAAGGAATAGAATAAAACCAGGGGGTCCATGAGTTTAAACGTATAGCCCTACAAAACCAGTCAACTAAGTCAACCCTTAAAACACAGAAGGTAGGTTATAGGCCTTTTTTTTATGTTTTCCAGTGACTAAATGACCTTCATGAAGTCACTTTTCATTGGTGTTTTACTTTTTTTATTACAGAAATTCATTGAGGACACATGTCAACAATATATTTTCTTGTGATCTTGGCATAGGGGTGTGGTGATGTAGTGATTAGGATACTCGTGTCTGGACCAAGTGATCGTGGGTTTGAATTCTACCTCCAGCACTACCATCATTGGGTCCCTGAGCAAGACCCTTAACTCCAAACTGTCCCTGAAATTTGGAAGTGGCTCTGGATAAGCGTGTTTGCTAAATGCCATAAATGTACATAATTCTCTCAAGATCTCATGCTATATTTTTTCCCAGCGAGGACAGAGCTACACATTTTTTTACTCTTAAGTCACAGACACTGATCTGGTAATTGTCCAGCACCGACACTTATGGAACGGTGCATGATCAAAGTAAAATTGTTGATGCGTCTCCTCTATCGAGTTGCATACATGATAGATGAACATAAATACGGATGAGAAATACCAGGGAAGTCAACCTCTGGTGACCAAACCCGAGGATCTGCATGTGAAAAAGAAAAAAGAAGAAGAAGAAAAAAAAAAAACTAGTGGAAGATGCTGCTAAATGTGTTAAAGTAATTAATTAAAAAAGATAATCAATTTATTTCTTTAAAAAATAATTTATTTGCGGGAACCAACAGAGGTAGCAGAAATGTTATGTTATAATTAGTCTAATCAAGTATCATTCACTTCAGTGTTTATCATACCAAAGCAAATGTCACATGATGATCCTCTTCATATTTGTTAATATGTCTTTGAATGGTCAGTAGACTAACAACAAAAATATCAATATAAAATGCAAGCATAACAATCTAGCGTGTTTTCTCTTATTACCTAGCATACTTAATATGAGAGTAAATTTATAGAATAGAAAGGCTGACAAAATTGTACAACAAGGGAGAGTACGGTTACAAGTGAGAATGAGGCAGGAGTCAGTCTGACAGTCTCTGTGGAAATCATGACTTGGTAGAAAGACCGTAGTAGAAACTCAATATCCACAGTGATGACTTTGTACTCATAGCCATTGTGGAGGAATGTGATTGGTCAGGTTGCATCGTCATGATAATTAAAAATATATATTCTTCCAATATCTATTCTTCACAGGATTAAAAACTAGGTAGTATGATTGGAGGAAACGCTAGAATGTGCCTTTTTTGAAAATTATGAGGATACAGACCTCTGGATTATTCTACATAAGAAAATGTGTAACATATAAGTGATGAATCATTTTCTTATATGTCTTTTGCTCTGATTTGCTGTTTGTTTGAGATTCTCCTCCTCTTTTTTGTTTATATACAGCACTCTATTTTCTTCTTCAAAATGGTATTGCGTGTTATACTAGTACATGCCTGTGTGCACATGTCCATAGCCTAGATATTTTCCACTGGGCCTTGCTGTCAATGTCTTTTAGTCTATGTTAGTTGAAGTTACCGTTGTGTTTCTCTCATATTAGCGATATTTTACATCAAATTCTTGGAGAGAATTTTCTTGAGTGGGCCGGTGAAAGCAATCAATGCCAGACCCAATGTTTGGTCCCAGTCCACTATTGGAGATGTACATAATAGACATCCGTAAAAATGTATTAACCTAAATGTGATACAATTCATTTTTTTAATATGAGTGCAACAGCTGTTCACAAAAGTGGCCTGTTGCTCTTCCCCGTTAGCAAAATAACGAAAATAACTGACTTATGCCTTATTTGTCACAATTCCCCCCAACCCCAAACAAGAGCTACTGGTGATGTGAGCTACTGTTTATTTTGGGGGTGGGGGTGTGGATTGGGTAAACAAAGTAAACAGTAACATGAGGGGTAGAAAGGCTCCTAGATACTCCTTCAAAAGTTGTGTCTTCAGACGACGTCTGAAGACAGTAAGGGTCCATCCACATGGACGTCACGCGTTTCAGGTGAGCGTGGATTGAACGTCGACCATTTTTCTGCTTATTGGAGTGAATCAGGCGTTCATGACCTGCGTTCTGCGTATTTGGATGCCATCAAATAAATGCTGCATGCAACATTTTCTTGGGGTCAACTCCTGCTGAAATCCAGACAAATGCAAAGAAAATGTTACTATTGTGTTTACATGGCATTCGGTTGACGTTCTGGAGGACTGAATATGTCCCATGATTCCAAAAGTGTTCTGATATGGGAAGTGCAGAAGAAATCACGTTTAGACATTGATCCAGTCCAGCTGGTGCAGGAAGTGTAGCAGTGTCCAGTATAATGGGACATCTCTTTAGCAGAATACAGTAACTGTTAGGGTAAACCCAGTATCGGCACTGATGTTTTCTGTTGTCCCGTCTACGTCGCCATATCAGGAGGATTTCGAGGCTCAGTTTTAATAAAGCAAAGGGATCCATTTTTGTGAACTCCACAAAGACAATCCATGGGTAAGCACTTTGGACGGCCTGATTACTGCCCCCACAGGTAAACACACAAAACTACAAATTGAGCTGCAGGTTGGCGTTAAACAGTGTCAAATGAATGCCAGTGTAATGCCTCACTGAAGTAAATCAAGCACAGCTACAAAACGCAATAAAAAAGCGGAGTTCAGATCCCCTTCATTTATCCAAGATTTGAACGCCCATGTGGATGGGGCCAAAGGGAGTCTGCACTTCTGACAGCAGGAGGGAGTTCATTCCACCACTGAGCCAACACTGAAAAGAGTCTTGATGCATGTTGTCCTCTTCTTTTGAGTACCAGTGGAGACCAGCAGCGCTTGATTGTTCTGAGAGGACAAGAAGTGACACATTGCTTGATCAGTGCTGATAAGTAAGGCGGTGCAGTTCCATTCTTGGCCTTGAAGGCAAGCATTAAGATTTAAACCTGATGCGAGCAGCCACAGGGAGCCAGAGCAAGTTCCATAGTAGAGGTGTGACGTGAAATTTTGGGAACAGCGGCATTCTGGATCAGCTGAAGAGGTCGAGTTGCCTTCAAAGAAGTCCAGCCGTAACTTCAAGACGACCGAGTATCCAGGAGGATCTGATGGTTGACTGTGTTGAAGGCTGGAGACAGGTCCAAAAGAATCAGTACCGGGGACAGGTTGGCAGATCTAGCTGTATAAAGGTTTTAGAGTAAAGCTAGAGGTGCAATCTCAGAAGAATGTGCAGTTTTGAATCCGGACTTGTGAGGGTTTTGGAATGCATTTGGAGAACAGAAACATATTAAGTTGGCTATAAACTGTTCGTTCCAGGAGTTTGGAAAGAAAGGAGAGAAGTGATACTGGTCTCCAGTTGTTGACATCTGAGCAGTCCAGAGAAGATTTCTTTAGAATGGGTGTGACAGCAGCAGACTTTAAGGCAGTTTGAACATGACCAATCATTGATTATGTATTCAATGTGTGGGATGGGAACCGGAGATTTGATTTGCAGTATACCTGAAAGGATCAGGTTAAGCGGACACGTGGTGTGATTGCTGGAAGTGGTGAAAAGCCAAGAGGCTGAGCTGCATGAAGGGCAGCTTGCACAGACTTAGGGCTGAAATATACTTAACGCTACGTGACACATACGCTTGCAGACGCTGCTGCTATGCAAGCGTTGTACTGACTGTACTTGCGTGCGTACTTTTTGTTAATCTTGGGGATCCCAACAGGTGGCAGTGTAAACTATAAAAGTGTCCAGTCCACCGTAAAGTGACAGAAGAAGAGGAAGAAGTAGAAAGTGGCAGAGCGAGAAAACATCGGCCGGTTTTGCTGTGAAATGAGGGAAGAAAGATTATTTGCATTCGGATGTTACGAAGGTAGAAAAAAAGACGGTGAAACCGCTCAGCCATGTTGATAGTGATGCTGATGTCACGTCCCAAAACTTGAACGCACTGCCACCCCGATTGCAACTTGCGCACATGTTGCGTTAATTTCCGACGACGCTAATTTCTTTTCTGAGGGCGCATCAAAAGAACACTAAAAACATGTGGCAGCCATGATGCGTGTGTGTACAGGTTCTGAGCGTTAAGTATATTTCAGCCTTACTGGAAAAACTCTGGGTTAAGGGCCTTGTCCAAGGGTCCAATTGTTGGTAGTTTTGGCAGTAGAATAGAGCTGTGTTTCAATTTATAACCTTTTTGACTTATCATTAGACTACCACCATGTTTGGTTTAATTCCTTCTTCCTTCCTGTACCTGCGCCTCAGCTACGATGTGCATGTACCATTTCCAAAAAAAGATAAATAATGCCCATAAATCCTTGGCCTGGTGCAGATGTTAAAATTTCCAATGCGATCAGAGATACATGTCTAATCTCCCACACGACCTCTCTGACAGCTGCTCATTGATCCGCCATTTTCACCATCTGACTCGGTGAAACTCTATACCCCAGAGAGAATTGCATGTCAAAGCATGATGATATAGTGCCGCAGGTCTGCCCCAGTCCTCTCATCAGATGGCTAATGCCCGCTTGCCACGATCTTTTACTTACATGCATAGTGTGCTCCGTCATTCCTCCAATCTCCCTCTCTCTCTCTCTCCCTCCCTATCTCTTCCCTCTCGTTCCCTGTGGTTTTCCCTGCATAACCTGCGTAGCAAGCGCCTGCCTCACTGCAGCCGGAGGCCGCAGGGCTCCTGCTAAATTTCCACGACAGATTTTGGGGCAGTAGGAGAGGGACAGCAGAGATGCTTTGTGTGCTTTAAAAAGGGCCTGGCTTCCACAGATAAGGTCTAGAGGGGTAAAATTGAGCAACCATAAATCCTACTCCACGACTGACCACTGACGTTTTGACTGAGAGAGATACGTTGGGTAAAGATAAAAGACAATCAAATAATAAAGATTGGAAAGATGGCTGCTTGGTTATCAGTCTAGTTCTGCAGCCCTCTATCAGTGTTTAAACCAAACAGAGCAGTGTGGAGCCTTAAATCACATTCATTATAACTTCACCCGCTCAGGATCCCTCTGCCATTAGAAAAGAGGTCAGATGAAGGTTATTCATCAAGGGACAGAACCTACAAACCAGATTGCTGCTACCCTGCAGTGTCCACCCACACTGGGGCAAAAGGGATTGTAAAATGAATCCAAAAATGCATCAGCAGTAGGACAAAACAGAAAAAAAAATGGTGGAAATGGTGGAAAAATTGCCATTGCAATGTTTGTATTATTCTTTAAAAAGGCAAGATTTATTTTTAAAACCAAATTATTTTTAATAGCTCTTATTGGAAAGAAGAAACCATTTTAGAATGATTGGGGTGATTTTGTACCAAAGTGAAACATTGTAAAAAACATAAAAATGCTGAAACAGTTTCTACTCAGAAGAAATTCTTGAGTGAAACTCATTTTTTTCTTGAATTCTATACAGACGCTCTTAAATCTGAGTAAATGATGTCACACCAGACAGACCTCTCTTGTAGATTAGTCATGGAAAATGAGAAATGTGGTGAGTTTTTCTTTTATATTAACCTACAAAAAAGTGTAGCTTTCCACTCCATTCTCTTAATGGGGTGATGTCATGGAAGCTTGTGATTTATACAATTAACTAAAATATATTTTTTACTTTCTTCAAAAATATACGGAAGCGTAATACGCTCACTTGAGAAAAATAATAATTCTGCCCTGTTTTTCTGAATTAACGAGATAGTTTTCATGAAAAAAAAGTTCTGTTTTTCTGAAGTAACGAGATACAGTTTTCATGGTTTGGGTTTGAGACACTGGGAAATACTTCAGAATCAGAAACTTTGTTCATCCCGGAGGAAATTGCTCACATCACGACTGCACAATTCACAAGACAAATAGACAGAACAATAAAGAACAGTACCCAAAAATATAGTTAAAGCTTAAATAAAAATACTCAGATAAAAAGTGCAATAAATAGAATAGACTATGTTGCAGCATTAAGTAACATAGATGGTATTGTTATTAGTTTGTCGACTTTGCGCTGGCACCTCAAGACGGAAAGCCCATTCTGATCTGTAGGACATTGCAGCGTGTTTTTTTTTAAAACATGAAAACTGTATCTCGTTAATTCAGAAAAACAGAGCAGAATTATTTTTTCTCAAGTGATCGCATTACGCTTCGTAAAATACACCTACTATTTTCTACTTTTTAAATATTTATTTATTTATTATAAACATTTGTAATAAGCAATATATTCAAAAATAAACATTTAATATTCAATAATATTACAATTATTTTTAAAGATCAACAATATGACTTATCTGGTGTTTGAACATATGCTGTAATTCTCAAGTTCGGATGAATGAAATAATTTTACATATATATCTGACTTTTTCATGAATGCATTATGAACCACCAAAACCTAGGAACTATTGTCCACTCAAGTGGATGCCCTACTAGAAAATTGTTAAGGGTTAACTGAGAGGGTTAAATACACATTTATGATCTACTTCCACCTAAACTCACCCGTCCATCTGTGATATCCTCAAACCAGTGCCCGACTACAGCTCGGCTAAAGCTTCAAGTTGACCTTGCTTTTGCGGTCACTGCACCACAGTGGTAGAACGGCGTACTATATGACAGGAGGTCTGCCTCTTTTAATTCTTTTTTCATATTAGGGATGCAAAAATACTTCTGTTCATCTGTACTGATGCAATTCTTGCATGCTGGTTTTGTAGTTCTTAGATCATATATAAAATGTGTTTTATAATATGTTTATGATAATCAAGATAATCAGTTTTGGAAATTTTGAATTTTAGTTACTCATAATAAAATTATTCTTATTAAATTATGTCATTTGTGATTTGCGTACCAACTGGTAGATTCAGAGGTCAGAGGCAGTAGAATGAGGCCAAAGCATTAATAATAATATTAAGTTAAAACTGTTTTCTTTGTGATGCAGATGCTTTAAAATGTTGAGGGTCCAAGAGTAAATAGTCCAATATATGTTTATTACACTAGATTTAACTATTTGTTCATTTCCATTTTTAATGTAATCTATTTATTTTTCATATATATTTACATACTTACCAGTGTACCTATCACTACACATGTACAATGTGACAAATAATCTTGAATGTTGAAGGCAAAATGCAAAAACTCCCCAAAACAAACACAGAAACCCCAAAACAAATATTGCAAACTAGTATGAGTCATCCTCAATCATTTCCATCCATAATGATATTTAGTTGTACTGGTGAAACTATTCAGGGATATGTGAATGACAGAACTGCTTACATTATAAAAACCAAAACGGAAACAATGTCCTGCTTTTATGTAAAAGAACAGAATGAGGTCATTTTTAAATGTGAAGTTGCTACTGACTCTAAAATCCCACTGATATTAAAACTGACCATTGCTGCTATCATGTGACCACAAAATGTGACACTAAACCTAACTTCTTTTTAATTTTAACTCTGACTTTTTTAACAGATATGCCAGAATAACAAGCCAAATCTTCTTTCCTTTTCCCAATAATGAAGAACAATGACTATGTTCCCAAAAATCATTTTAAAATGGAGCAGAAAGCACTAATTACAATCTCCTAATTCTGAAATGTAATCAAATACCCGAGACTACCCAAGAATGTGCTTTTAAATAGGCCAGATCCTAAAAGGACTCATAAACAAAATAAGGTCTTTTAATACATTTACAATCACTTAGAGTAAATTAACATCTGGGGTGATGTGCAATTAAACCCATTACACTGAAGTGTCTTTACACCATGGTTATTGGAGAACTCACTAAAACAAAAACAAAAATTCGCTGGTGTGGCATAAACTGGGGGATGTCACCAAACCGTCCATTAATCCACTTTTATGCTGGCAAGTGCAGCGGCTGCTCCTTAGCTAGTGGGGAATCCATTAGGCTTTTATAGCGGATGAAGGCAGCTGAAAGGACGCGACATTGTGTCTATCATAAAAGGGCAGCGCATGTGCAGCTGTGCTGACGGAGAGGCGGGTCTGTGGGGATGTGTGTAAACATGCAAATCAGGTAGCCGTGCGTCCCTCGTTTACTCAAACCTGTGTGTGTGCGCGTGTCTGCGTGAGCGCGCGCACCATACTGGTGCATGTGTAATTATAATTTACAAACTATGCATTATTTATTAATGTCTTGCCGCATATAATATACAATAACATAGTATTATATTTCTCTAGACATTTAAAATGCTTTGCATTGCCTATGGATTACACGGTGCATGGAAAAAAATTCGAGTCGTTTCATAATCAACACCACACAGTGTTTATGTTTGTGGCACGAAATCAAGCGCCACTGTCCTCTCTGGAATCATAGTCAGTGCTGCTCCGTGGGGAGTGTGTGTGTATTTGGACTGATTCACGGCTCGGTTTGTGCGTTTTGTGCATTGCGAACGCGCCCTGGTGCATTACAGCCCGGGGGATAACCGCAGCCCGAGCTCGTCACTCGTGGCTCGTCAAAGCGGCGCATCGCCTCTTACGGCGGATTGGTCGGCCTTGCCGCGCGTGGGGTGGCGTCTCGATCTGGTTTCTCTGCTTCGCCCCCCCGACGTTGGTCCGTACCCGGGTGTCGTTTCAGTTGCATACTAATTTGATCATTTTTATCAGGCATGAGCTAGCGACGACCGCTAAAAAGCCCTCGGCAGGAGCGAGGTAACAGAGATGGAGAGAGACGAGGGAGGGAGCGGGGGATGAGAGTGAGAGAGCAAGCGAGAGGGAGGGTCAACATAGAGAGGAGAGAGAGTGGTGTAGTGGGGGAGGGTAATGTCGAGGGCGGTAGAAGGGAGAAAGAGGGATAGGCATATCTAGAGAGAAAAGCGGTGGGGGAGGGGAGAGAGACTGGAGCACATGATGTAGGTTAATAAACATCTGTTAGTAAAAAGGGAAGAAACTCCATGACTTGTTCCCCTGCAACCCTGGACAAAGTGAATGATAGGCAGATACCGATCATTCAAAACCCCTCTCTCCCCGCCCTTTTCCTTAAAGCCGTGAAATGTTAAACACCAGTGAAATGTTAAACTCGTTCTGGTGGTTGGATAGCGTTTGTACTTCAACTGTTTTTTTTTTTGGGAAGGCTGGTGCGGAACACTGCAAGGTTACATAAGCGGAGGTGTGGGCATTAGCTGCACCCCTCCGCATGCACCATCTGTGTGCCACACTGCAATTCGCGGCCTGCAATTTGGCCGTCAATTTTGGCCGAGGAGGGTCGCGTGGAGGCCGGAGATGGATCCCAGTGAGCGCCTTACCTCGGCGCTACAGCATTCGCTTTTAAATGTGATTTATGACAAGCAGGCATTACTGTCAATCTTAATGCATCAATAAAGCTCTTAATGTGAAATGAGAGGGAGGTAACATCAACACGGAACAATGCACTCACTGCAGGACGGAAACAGGGAAAATCTGAGGCCTTCAGAGACTGGAAGAATTGCAACAAAATTTCTTAAACTACTTTTTGTACACAGCACCATAAAAAGACACAAACTCTGTGCCCTGACAAGCCAAGCACAGCAAAATAGATCCTACTCCGGAAAAAAATCTGTTGAATTAACACCTACAATGTTTATGTAACTTGAGCAGGCCTGTAGGTGTTAATACAGCATTGGGAGGGGTGAGATGCTTAGCTGTGGGGACTGTTGGTGTTTTATAGGATGTATCAATATAAAATAAACCTGAACCAAAGCCACAATCGACTAAGGTACAGTACATCACATTTCACCAACACTCAGCAGCTACATGCTTTCAGAAGTATTTCTGTGTGAGTAACCAAAACACAATTAAATGACTGTCGTTTTTCGTTAATTTTGATAACACTGCTGGCATTTTCTGTCTTTCACCACTAGTCACCACAATCCATCACAGGCCAGTTGGGCTCCTAGATTTATTTAACTAAAATGAGTGTCATTAGTTTTTATTGGCAGACATTGTTTTAGTCAGCTCTTGTAATCACCTGTGTTAAGTGTTGAATAGAAATTAGAATCCCACAGTTATGAATATACATTAAAAATGGCCTGAAGAAAATGTCATCTTAGCATTGATGAAACCATTTGCTCATTTATACATCTTCCAAGAATCTCAGATGTGGCAGTTTATGCCATAAACCTTGTACATGCAGGATTTTATGAAATCACCCAGAATTTCATAGCAAGATTCTGTATTTCAAGCTTCCACAAAAAGGCAAGCTGAGTGGAAGTACTCACACAATACATGCTGTGTGAAAATATTTAACATAAAACAATGAAATCAGAGTCAGCAGCTGATAGACATCACATCTTAAATTCAACTAAATCACCTGGGTTCATATCACATCTTTTTTAGACTAAAGTGGGTATTAATTAATTAGCAGCCAATGGGCTACACAAACCTTGTATAATATTAATTTAATTTCAAATGTACTGCACTTGATTAGATTTTTGGGAAGGAGCAGCAGCTGCAGTACCATAAATGCCCAATAGTTCTAAAAACCAGCTTTTGCTCCTATAAAGCTCAATGCATGACAGACCAGTGTAGACACATCTGCTGTTGACTCTGTATCCCATCTGTCACTGCATGCACACACACACACACACACACACACACACACAGTTGAGTATTACTAGCTTTGTGAGGTCCGTCCATAGACTTTCATAATGACTAGATGTATATAATTTTACACCTACACCTACACCTAACCCAATTTTTAACCTCAGTAACCAAAAGCACATCTTTTACCTCTTTTAGTTTCTCAAATAAAACAAGCACATTTTCTATAAAGTAATTTTTCTTCATGGGGACCTCTCAAATGTCCCCACAAAGCCCCAAAAAACGAATAAAAGTGATTTTAGGGGACAAAAAGCTCCCCACAACACAACCCCACCCACCCACCACACACACACACACACATACAAACAAAGGCTTGAGTCATGAAGAGATATCTATAGATTGTATATCTGTTACTTTTTAAGCCAATAATAGCCCAACTTAATTGTTTTGTCACAGGGAAATAGGTCCTTCTATTTTGAAAATCACCCTTGACTCATTTGAACTCACACAGATCTCTGGATTTTATAGGGAGTTTCTATTACAGAACCTTTTGTTTTCCAATCAGAGATCTCTTCTTTATGGGCACTATGATCTATTCCTCATTATGGTATGAAAATCAATACAGTCAGTACCCTCAAAATCAGCATACAGGAATTCGATTAAACACTCAATATTGCAATCGCAAATTTAAAGCTAGAATACTGACAATTTTCATCAGCATCTCAAATAGAAATTTAATCTTCTGCAGAAGGTCTGGCAAACATCACAACAGTATTAAGTACCTAATAAGCGGGAGGGTCATTGTGCTATCCAAGTACTGAACTTTGTGGGGGATATTGATCCATTCCTAAAGAAGAATGTTCTGATGTGAGGGAAATCCATTTAGGGCTCAGCCTGCTGGAAATTCTCCTCTAGATTCCATGACCTTTAGGTCTTACAAGGGCATGGAAGAGGTTTGACCTCATCCCGATGTTTGCGAACGCACTCTTGAATTGGTTTTGCAATAGGTTTGAGCCCGTTCTCATGCTACAAAATAGGGGCTGCAGTTTTCTAAAACTTGGCCATTAAATGACCTTGCATAGGCTATCATCAGATCATCAGACATAAAGACTGCCAGGAGATGCTCATCAAGAGCTTTATGGACTCTCAGCCATGTTTAACAGTTAGTGCTAAATGCTTTGGGTTGAAGGCATCACCTGGCTTTCTCCAAACTAAAAAACATCCCAATGCAAGAATAAAAGAGTGAAAACCAATTATGTTTTGAGGTCTGTAGGTGTTTTTCTGTGCTGGTTAATTTGTGGGATACAGGATTATCCAGTGCCAGTCCTGCTCTAAGTATCTTGGCAAACACTATGTATTAACTCTAATAATGATCATTAATGTAACTTTAGTAGGGCTATTGTAGCATAAACACTGATATGTACTTATGCATGTTAAGTGTCTCCAAATAATATTATATAAGTAATGTGCAATGTTCATTAAATGTCTCCACTTCTGCCTGCCCTCTACATCTCCCTCTTTCACACCTCCTACCTGCTTGTCCTCTCTCAATACATTCATAATCTTGCTTTTAGGCCTTACTCTTTTCCTCCTACCTGACATATTTTATGAATTCATGATCTTAAATATGAATGCATGATTTTCATGGAACAAGTAAACATGAGATCATTATTCATTAAAATATTGCAACTTTTAGTCTGTAGGAAGTTTTGTCACATTTGGAGAAAAAAATATTATGTGGTTAGCTATAATATCTCTGTAATATCTCTACCTTGTTTTAAATTGCAGGTATCAAACTGGATGTCTAAATGGATCCTTTAGAAGTCTGAAAATTTGCGAAGATTATTGTTTGCCACTAATGCAAGTCGCCTCAATGCAACTACCATGGCCTACAAATCAGCTACAACGAGAACAACCCAGAAAGGCAATCGACTACTTGCAAAAAACAACAACAAAAAAATCAAACTCATATTAACTTTACAGACTGGTCCATGTCAATGTCAAAGTCAAAGTAAACTTTATTGTCATCTCTGCTATATACTATACAGATATACAGAGACAAGACGATGTGGCTCCAGTTTTCACAGTGCAACAAGAAACAGGGAACAAAGATCAAATAGGTCATATAGAATAAGCAATATATAAACAAAATACAAAATATGCACTTTAAACTAGAAATGGAGTATTAAATATAAACTTTCAACTAGAAGTAACTACATTTTGTGTAACTTAATGCATTCACAGTTTGTATAACTAAAGTCTCCTTGCTGCCTTACCAAAATGTCCAGTGGTTTTTCTGTCTATGCCTCTTTGAAAAAATGCTTAAGCTCATTCACAATGTGAGGATGTGTGGGTCAGAGTGTTACTAAGCAGGAGCTTATTCAGCCTCTGCACACAGACCTGCATTGTATGAGATGGTTAAAATGTATATGAGGCTATGGATCTTCCTCTCTGTCCACCTGAAATAAATTATGTCAATGAAGTGAAGATCTTGGACAAGCCGATTTAAATCGCCAGGAACGTTACCTATAATTCTAGTGTTCTATTTATGTCCATATCAGATAAATAATGTAGAGTCCTTTTCCTGAAATGCTTTAGTCCTTGCTAGCAAATTCACTACTTTGGACATACCAATATTCTGCCTCTACTCTCAGCCTATTGTAATGTCTGATTGGTTGGAATGAGCATATCAATAAATTTCTTTGTCTGGCAGTCTTTCATCTCCAATGTTTGTCAAATGCTTGCCCTTTTTTTTTATGAATGCAAGTCTCTGGGAAAAGTATCTGGAAAAAGTTATGAATTACAGCTGTTTTACCCTTTAATATGAAAAAACTTAATATCAATATGCTAGAATGATAAATGATTTTACAAAACTCATTGACAAAGAAGTATGACAAAATGTATTTACAAATCTTGCATCTGTCCATTCTATAAAATTTGCTTAGTTGGAAATCTAAGCATATAATTAAATGCCAATATAGCTGCACAATACCGAAGACAGGACAGCATCTCATTTATCACTTTTCTGCTACAACACAAGCAATATAGACTGTAATGTGTTGGATCAGTAATCAGAGCATTGGATCAGAGCATTTTTCTTTAGGAATGGGCTAATATTTTCATGATAAATTCCAATCCAAAATATATCTTACTAGCATTATCCGCACCATTTTGCTGCATGACAGTCTGAGTTAGAGGGCCACAATGTTCACCAAGATTCTCCAAAAACTACCCCATATAGATCCCCATAAGTCCATTGCTTGAAAATGTCATAAAGCAATCTTCCACTGTGTCTTAAAGTGCCGTTTACTATTCCACACACACACACACAAACCCAGTGGAAGAAAAGCATCATTTTCATTTTAATGGGTCATTAGACCTTTAAAATTCCTCCCTCAGGATTCCTCCTTCCTTGCACACCATTTGTTGTCTTCATCTCATGGGAGTAGTACACTTATAGATCACTGTGTTCTAGCTTTTTTTCTTAAGGCTCAATAAACTGCCATATGCACACACAAAATCCCATCCTACCTCTCCTTTTTCTCCTTATCCCTTTCACCTACATGGCTGCTTCCTGTCCTCCCTTTCACCACCTGTGGCAATTGGTGCTTCAAGTGTTGGACATGCTGCCTCACCTGCCCGTTTCAAATCTGAAGGCCAATGGTGCTTTTGGATGTTGTGGAATTGGCCACCAAGTTGGTCGACAGAAGGGGCCACCCATGCAGGTCTTGGATATGCACCATTTTTCGGACTTTTGTTTACGACCATCTACTCCTTTGGGCATGTTAACAAAAAGCTGTTTAATTAAAGTCGCATCACCCCCAAAATTTGTTTCAGACCTGAGAGGAGTCGGGATGAGATTGTCTTTCCTCTATGCCAGCAGTTTTAAATATAGAATCCCCGGCTGCCAGTGGCTGCTTATGACCTTACAAAGCCCAGCATCCCCTAACCCTCCTTGCTCTCCTTCAGACAGCCAGGAAACCAAGCATGGCACTGTATTTTAGGTAACATGATACTGCACCAATGATTAAGAAGGTCTAATCAGAGTCCCTATAACATACTGTAAGTTCTGTTCCAGTGTTACTCAGATCTTTTGGGGCTTCAGATCTGTTGCGGTTTTCTAGTGTTGCATGATAAATCATTTTAACATCGTCATCACATTATAGTCACATCACAGAAAAGTGCAATATCAAGGAAGTATATGCAATATCAAACACGCCATGCTACAATTTTTCCACTCCTTGATACAAAAAGAGAACTTGCTCGGCTTTCATTTTCCATGACTACATTTCAACAGAAGTCTGTCTGAATTGACATGATTTGCTCTGATTTAAAAGTTCTAGAAAGGATAATTAGTATTTTAAAAGTCTTTAGAATAGTTATTTTTCAGATTTTTAAATATAATTTTTATATTCTACTTAGACACATTCTACTACAAAATCATTCTGGCATTATCTATTCTCACATAATATGATATGAAAGTCATTTCATTTTTAAAACAATGAAAAAAATGAATATACTTATAAAACACTGGCTTATCTGTCAACTATATACATTATAAATACTAGTTTGAATATTAAAACAATCTGTCTTTATGAGCAATCCTGTAATGCATCCAACTTTGGACCTGTGAAGTGAAATGAGTAAATTATTTGTAATTGTTTGTCATTGTGAACACGCCACAGCACAGCACACAGTGCACCACAACGAAATGTGACCTCTGCATTTAACCAATCCGTGAAGGAGCAGTGGGCGAATAACCTAGGCAGAGCCTGGGGAGCAGTGCTTGGAGACGGTACATTGCTCATGAATACCTCAGTGGTATCTTTGCTGTTCCAAGATTCGAACCAACCACCTTCCGATCATGGGGCGAACTCCCTAACAACGCTACCAATTTAAGATTACATGCTCACTTAAGGACAAGCCCATGAGGCAACATTTAACATGATACACAAGTACAGACTGAACCCTGGGACAGACTGTTCTGCTGAACGAGTGCACAAACATTCTCCACCTACCATCATGGAGACTGCAGTTGTCCAGGTATGAGTCTACCTACAAATATTTTACTTGCAGGTGAGTCTATAATTTGTTTGTATCCACTAGGAAGTGGACACTTGAAGTTCAGTAGTACATTATTGCCTTTAACAAGCATTTGGTTTTTAGATATTAGATTTTCATTTGTAAAGTAATATTATCTTTCGACAAATCAATTCGTTTTTATTCTTCCCAGTGGTTTTACAACTTGACTGGTCATGCATGTAAACATTTTGATATTTAATGTATTTTCTCAGTGGGGGTTGGAATTTGGCAGGGCAGTTCTACATACATGCATCAACCAACCACATGCATGGATTACATGGCAGTGTTAATCTTGAAAATTGAATGTATGTACATAACTGAGTAAAAAAATGAGGTCACTACTTGCATAGCCGCTGGTCCATTTATTAGTCTTTGTCAGTATTGTCTCATAGTTATTAATTAACAAATATGGTGATATACTATTTGAATAGTTTTTATTTTCAAAGGTGCATTGTTGTTTAGCTACCATCTTGTTTTTCTCATGCAAAGAAGTTCTGAACATTTCATGAACATTTCTCACCACAGTCCTATATGGTTTCAGATTGGTTGCAAATTCCTCAGGCAATGGAAAGATAAAAGAAAATGGATCTCCCTGGAGCAATTTTAAGCAAGGGTCTTCCTTAACAACAATGGTGGTACTACTGGAAGTAGGACAGAGCTGGATTTCAACCTACAACCTCTTGGTCCATATGCAAGTATCCCATCACTAGGCTACCCCTGGCCAGATATTAGGTCTTAAATCTTAGAACATGTCTTATTAAATCTATTTAACTATTAGCTTAAATAGAGGTGAGAATAGATGAAATGGGGGGCTGCACAAGTCATTACATTTGTTTATTCAGGCTTACATTGGAAAAGGCATCCGGTGTAAAACTTTTGAATCAATATGTGGGCAAGGGCGATCCACTGTGGTGACCTCTAATGTCAAAAGAAGAAGAAAAAGAGAATATATGACTATGGTGATGTTCCATCTCTAATATAAGAATCTATCTCTATGTACTGATGGTGCATGTACCTTAAAACGTTTAAAATGGGATGAATGTTCCATATGGAATTAAATTCCACTGCTTAATCAACAGATTTTCCACAAACAATAATACAATAAGACATTAGACAATAAGACAATAATAAGACATTAGCAGAATAATAAGGATAATAAACAACTGAGACCCATTTTCCGATTAATTTATGTGATATTTAGGTATATAGGTTTGTTGGTTAATATCATATGTTTATTACCACTAGGCTAATCAAAATATTGTATGAGTCTAATAAATCCTAGTCAAAGCCTAAGCGGCATGAATGACAACCTTCTTTAAAATGATACCTTAAATCTTAGTCTGAACATATCTGGTCAAAGGTGAACCTTTGGCAACTCTGCCCAGTAATCAATAAAAGGGAGCTGTTCAAATCCACTCAACACATCTCATTTCAGTCCTCTCTCCTCAGCACTACGAATCAACAAATGTCCACAAAAATGGAAAACGTCAGGAAAAAAACCTCAAATTTAATCCAGTTTTACCTATATATGATCATATATATTTCAAACCGCTCACTATGGCAGTAAGGAGAATGTGAATATGCAACGACAGTACATCGGACTTTCTAGCAGGTTAGACTGCGGTTTTAGAAAGTAAAAAGTAAGCTAGTAAACTTCCTAGTAAGCGAGTGTACGGTATGGAACGCACAGTTTTTGTTCTCGCAGGATACGATGTAGTGTCCCAAAAGCAAAAGAAGATCATTGCAGATTATCAGATTATTGCATCTCTTTGTTTGTCTTAATTAGATGTCACCGTCCACAAAACCCCTACTCCCATTTTCTCAACCCTTAGTGCTATAAGGAGTTGAGGTGTCACTTGGGAATAGAGGCAAGTCTAAGCCTGCTCGCTACTTCCTAGTAGGCAAGTGTGCGGTTTGGAACGCAGCCATAGGTTTCCTTTTAGAAGGACACGATACCGAGCCGCTGGTGATAAACAAGCAAAATATCATGTTTCATTGAATATCTTCAGTTTTATGCTTTATTTGATGAGGCCAGCTACGGAACCCACACGATTTTCTCAAGGGCTAAATGAGCTTCAGGTGTCATCCGAGGCTGAAGGTTGTGTCAGCCTGCTTCCTAGTAGGCAAGTGTGCTATTTCGAACGCACACACAGCGCTTGCTCGTAGACGGACGCGTTGTAGCGCGAGTCGCACGTCACTGTAATGTTGGTGATTACATAAAATGGGATCATGATTCCCATCATACCTGCTTAATATAGATATTCTTTATCATCGCGTCTGTGGACTCCTCATGCAGTGAATCGAGTTTTTATGACGTTAAAGGCTAGCCGGGTGGTACATTTCGCACGAGCGCAAATAATCGAGTTCACGTGGTCGGGTTGGTATTAACGAGCAGGTAGCGTTCTGCTGCTTTTGTTAGCTGAGGTTTATTAATGTGCGGTGGGTTATCGCTGGACTTTTGCGCTAATATAGCCATTTGTGGGTATCGGCATTTTGTGGGTGATACGTGTGAAATGCGCCAACTATCAGAAATGCATTTGCTGACCGAGGAAATGGACGCAGCAAAGAAACGCAGCATCTCTCTCTCTCTCTCTCTCTCTCTCTCACACACAAACACACATACACACCCACAGCGCGCGCACACACCCTCTTGCCACTTTTGTGTGGTGCTAAAGAAATAATGTTTTTGAACCCTGATCTCAGTGTAAAAAAGCTAAAAATGTAACATGTAACATCATAAGGAGAAATATATGATAAATGTCAAGTTTTCCTATATGTTCGAAGAAGTTCAGGCCCTCACAAACGCCTAAAATCTTGCCCCACTTCGGACACATTCATCTTTTGCATAGGCCTACTACTTATGCTATTAATGAACACTAGCACTAAATTCCATGTCTCAAATGTTAACTATTGCTATAACAAATGTTAACTATTACTAATGGAACATATATTAAAACCAACCGCAATGGGGGGGTAAATTGTGTGTGTACATATGTGTGTGTGTATATATATATATGTATGTGAGGACGTGTGTGTCACTCTCTCTCTCTCTCTCTCTCTCTCTCTCTCTCTGTGTGTGTGCTCTCTCTCTCTCTCTCTCTCTCTGTGTCCATATATATATATATATATATATATATATATATATATATATATATATATATATATATATATATATACATGTGTGTGTGTGTGTGTATATATATATATGTATATATATATATATATATATATATATATATACACATATATGTATATATATATATGGACACACACATATACATACATATATATACATGTGTGTGTGTGTGTGTGTGTGTATATATATATATATATATATATATATATATATATATATATGGTATATATATACATATATGTATATATATATAAGGACACAGAGAAAGAGAGAGAGAGAGAGTGACACACGCCTCACACAATAAATTTCTTGGGGCTATGAGTAAAGTAAAACTGAACTGTCTATAGGCGTTTTTAAGACATCTCCGTGAACGGAGATGGAGGCTAGTAGGCCTACCAGTTTTCTCTATGCCATTACTATCTCAGCATTTTATAAATAAATACCCAAATTCAGCCAAGTTACTAATAAAAATTTTACAGTTATGTTATAGAGCCCTAACGGAATTAAAGCTCTAGTCCAAAATTATGGTCTTACAGCAAACAGTGCAGATATATCGTCATCGATAAACGTGTCCAGCCTGTTAAACGAGCGCAGTAGAGCCCATAGGTGAACACGACAAACGGGGCACGAATATATTCAATTTAACCACATTTAAAAACCACTCACAAAACGCAAAACCCCTAATTCTTTTCACCACTCCGTTCCATCTACCGTTTCTCGTCATACTCTTAGTCCCTTACACCCCTATACCACAAACGACCTGACAGCAGGGAGGGAAAAAATCAATGGAAGTGTGACAAGAGTTCAGGTCCTCACTACCCACAGTAGTCGGAAGAAGCCAGACGGAGGGTTTGATGCAGTGGCAATAACACAGTTCCTTGCCATTTTGATGTGGGATGATAAATCCCTCCTCATTAAACTATTAAACGGATTGTCAGCGGAAGACTCTGTCCGCATTTTCTAATGCAGTCTAGCACCCCTCCCCTTAAAAATCGTATCGCTGAACCATAATTAGCAGATTTAAAAATGACAAAATGAGGTATGAAATTCGAGACGCGAATAAGAGTCCTAGCGTAAGACGTGTTATGACGCTTGTTACCGCACACACATCCGCAAGAAATGAAAGAAATAATAATACGAAATTCTCCCTTTAAAAAAGACGAGCGCGTCCATAAAGCCCACTGTGAGGGAGATTGCCCGAATTGCGTGTGAGGATACGCAGAAGATGGAGAGGAGAGTTCGTAATATAATGATGGGGGAAGGGAAAGGAGGAATAAAACTGACTTACACCTCTGTAGCGCCCTGCGTACGATCCTTCATTGTTTCTGCCGTGCTGGCTCAAAAGAGACGTATTGGATTTTCCGCTGTTTAATTTTTTATTTCCTGCCAGTCAATTTTAATTTCAGCTTATTTTTTTCTTTTATCTGTCCTCTCTTTCTTCTTCGTCTTCTATAAACTGAATTATAGGCGCTCGGTGAATTTCGCCCCCTTTGTTTTCTCCTTTTCCCCCTCTTCCTCTTTTTTTCACACAGTGCTCAAAGGTTCCCCGCAGCGCTTCTGAGTCCAGCAAAACCGGGAATGATTCGAGCGCGGTACTGATGCTGCAAAAAAAGGATGGAGGTGGGGGAGAGAGAGGCGGAGAAGTAACAAGTGGAGCGATGTGGAGGATGGAAGGCTGCGGAGGCATGTGCGCGGCGGGTCTTCCTCTCCATCTCTTTCCTTTTACCTGGCATCCCCTGCCCTCCTCTCTCTCTCTCTCTCTCCTCTCACTGCCTTTTCCGCAGATGTAAATGCCTGACGCCAATTAGGAACTGTAGTTTGTCTTTAGTGAATGAAAACGCAGGGTGAATCTAGTGCAATGCAGGAGGAGTGAGAAGGCTCATGAAAGGCAACCGGATGGTGTGTCATCTCTCAGAAAATTGTATATATATACATATATATATTTATAAGTAAATATAAATATAATATAAATATAAATAAATATATATATACATATATATATATATATATATATATATATATATATATATATATATATATATATATATGGTATACTGTATATATTTATATTTATATGTATATATATATATATACACATATGTGTGTGTATATATATACATAGTAAAAAAGCAATACAATTATGTCGTAATGTATGTGGAAGTTTTCTCTAATTATAGTCTAATATATCAAATGTCTGATTAATTTAAGTATCAGAATACACTCTAGAGAAAGTATGAAAGAAAAAGAGGCAAAGAGGTTATTTTATTCTTCTGTGCTACTTCAGCTTCAGTATTTACTTACATTTATAGATGCTTTTAACCACAGGAGGATAGAGATTTGTGTGTATAAAAGGCAATTTTGGTTTCTCGAATAAAAATTGTTGGTTTTTTATTCTTTAATGATCCCGAACTGTTTAATCCTATCAGGGTTAAGGGACCGGAGCCTATCCTGACTATGGGCCTGAAGACGGGGTCAGTCCCCATGGCACCAGCACACGCAGGCACACACACACACACAACCACACCTCTCTGTAGTCACACCACACAGAAAGGCTCCACAGCCAACCCGGAGATCCAACTCTGGACCTTCTCACTGTGAGCCAAGTGTTGGTTTTAAAAATGTTATTTAACATAGTTATTCAGAGGCCTGAGGTTCCTTTCACGTATGAAATTACTAAAAACGTTTCAAAATTTCCCCAATGATCCCAGTCTTTATGTGAAGGCTTCTACATAAGAATTGGGGTGAAGAAAGAAGGAAATATATAACATTTATATAGTCTACACACACAAACACACAGACTAAAAATGATCATAGTTTTACAAATGGTGTTAATGTTCCATATGTTTTCAGTAGGGCCATGACTAGGCCACTTGATCATCACCAGACCACTGTAATGAGCTTTGCTTTGTGAAGAGCCATGAGGAGTACAATTTACAAAGCAAATTAATGTAACATTAAGGGAACACTTTACCAGTACAAAGGGTCCTACTTGGACCTTAAACACAGCCCCAGACCATAATCTCATCTTTCAAATACCCTATTAGTTGCCACACACATACAGAAGGTAGTGCCCCAGGCACCCATCTCAAACCCAGATTTGCCCATTTAATTGCCAGAAGAGAAGCATGATTCATCACTTCAGAGATTCAAAATATTTCTTGCTGCCCCAGAGCTCCTCTGTGCTTTTACACATGACTTTATATTTATAAATGAAATTTATTTGATTTAAAAATGTTTTTGACTGTTATACCCACACCTATGTAAAATATGAACATTGTTAAGGTCAAACATAGACCTATAAATGTAAACATGCCTTCAGTTAAAATAGTGATTAAAAAATCCTGTTATAATATTACCAATAATGAGAAAGACTTAGATATATTAGAGTAGAACAGATATATTTCTAAATAATTAAATTAACATATCTGAACATTTAGAGCATATTATTAAATTCTATATAGTAGATACATATCACGAAGTGCTGCAATTATTTACTAATAAATTATGTAAAAATGCTAATAATAATAATACATCCTTGTAATGTTTCAATTTATTCATTTTCAGAATGTTACATGTTGAAAACAGAATTTATGTCAGCTAAGACTAAGCTAGCGGAGACACTCTATGATGCATTTGCTCATTAAATCCATTTTATCTTCCTTCACAAAAAGAGCTCCATTATTTAATTTCATACTAAAAAGCTTATGTAAGCATGCAAAATATTTTATTTCATCCATAAATTTTTAATTTCAAAGTTAAAATGATTATTATTGCATCGGTAAAATAGTTTTATTCACACTTAAAATTAGGTATGCCCCAATCTTAAAAAAAGAGTGTTTATTTTTCTGCAGCTTCTTAGCTTATAAATACGTAAATTTAAGCAAGTTTTTGCAGTGACACAAAAAAAGGCTAAAGAGGTTAAAAACAAGTCAAGAGTTGGCAAGAACTCTCACTCCTGTGAAGCTAGTTGTTGTGCCGAGTGCAGCCTCTTGTTAAACTCCAGCAGAACAAATTCAATTTGATCAATATTATCCCTGTATCTTAAAGACATTGATTATCTTGGCTTTTCCTTGTAAGACATAAGTAAGATTAAAACTCATGCAGAGATCATTAAGGGCTTTAAGATAGCATATATAGCTAAGCTTGGCAACTGAGTTTCTGCTTTTTTCTTTTATCATGAAACCCCAAAAATGCACTGCTCTGGATTGATCCACACTGGGCTTGGAAATTATGCATAGAAGGCCGCTAAGCATAAAGCATAAAGAAGCACTTTTAATCAGCCAGAAGAAATGCTCTGGAATGTTGGTTGACCTTACACTTTGCTAACCTCACAAGAAGCTGCATCATTCCTTGACGTGGAATAGGGCTCTGAACTGGCGAGGCCAGCGATTTATAAGGGCTCCAGGTAGTTCAGACTGCCCTCAGGATTTGCAGCATACTTCTCACACAATTGCCCATCTAGATTGGGGCCACAGATGGCAGATATTGACACAAACAGGGTGCCATGTTTCAAGCGAAACTGCTTGGGCACCTTGTGGCCTTTGTTCGGGATAATGGTAAATCGTCCCAGAAGATCATCATCCCACCTGTTATCACGGTCCCACACCTCAAACTTTATGTTCCTGTGAGCACAGAAGATGGACAAAGATAGTGTGCATTACTTTAAAATATTAATTTAAGTACTCTGCAATCATCAAAAAGCTTGGGTCCAACAGCAAACTATTAATGTGGTTTGTTAACTGAGTAAATGAAGCATAAAGGCATAGTGGTACGATAACTGCTGATGAACCAAATTGGTTCAACTCCTGTTTTAAAATGTTCTTTGCCATTACCACCCTGAGCCCATGAAGAAAGCCCTTAACCCCAAGTTGGCCCAGGTAGACTGTCCCTGTAAATAGGGAATGAAAGTCACACTGGCCAAGAGTTTGCAAATCTTTCCGTTTCTGACCTGTGATTTAGAAATTTCTATTATCAACCACATGCCATCCACTTTTTAAAGAACTGGATTTACTCACTGTTTCTTCTCAGATCCACAGTTCCAAACTGTATCATGGTTCTAAGCAGGAAATTGTTGTCCATTATAACAGAAGTAGATCCTGTCTGTTTTCCAAAGAAGACCCTCACATAGCCATCGGTTTTGCTAAAGTAATCTCCCCAAAGCCCTGCTGCCCGCAGCACCGGCTACACCTGGCGAAGCTTATGTCCGCTGGCTCGGACAGCAGTTGGCATCAATGCTTTGCGGCCACCGCATTTGGCCACAGCCACACCAATCGGGACAAGCACTTGGGAGTGATATAAAGTCAACAAGACATACTGACTGATGGCATTACTGCGCAGGCCTTCTCCTTGCTGAGTCACGCCCCACCAGCATGGAGGCCAGGCTATAGGACAATTTCACGCCTGGGATGTCCTTAGAGTCTTTAGCCAGGCCTGTAGCTCACTTTATCGGGAGCAAAGAGGATGTCGGACTGCTCCCCGTCACCTCCCATAATCTCGGTGACGCGGTCAGAGAAAGAGGCACTAAAGCTGCTTCCATTCTCCAGTTTTTTCCTCTTGCTGTTGCAGTAGCTTGTTTGCCCTTTACCGCATTCTTGGATTACAACAGATGCTCTCGCTGAGAGACAGTTGCTGACGCCTTTGTAACAAGGAGACCACCTAAGTACAATTTTACAGGTAATGTAACTGCAGTGGTGGAACGACATGCACACTCCAGGTTCACCTCTTCAGAAGAAGTGTGTGTGCTATAGATGGAAATGAAGTGGGGTCTAGGCAGCCTTGTCTGAGTGTTGTATTGTGCAGGGAGAGCTTGAGTGAACTGAAATAAATTCTTTTTCACAAGGAGGGGCTATATGAGTCGAACTCTAAAAATGAAGATAAACACAGGACTCCATTCTGGGTCACTGTTCATGCTTTTGTGTTAACACAGCTCTGGAAAAAAATAAGAGACCACATCACTTTTTTCTGTCTATGTTTGGCAATATGTGGCTGCTGTGTAAAATGTACAGGTTGCTATTCTTTATGAGCTAATGTCAAAGTCAAAGTAAACTTTATTGTCATCTCTGCTATATACTGTACAGGTATACAGAGAGACGAGAATACGCCCGCAGTTTTTTAATTCGTGCAAACAACAAGGAACAAGGAACCAAGAACTAATATAGAATGCAATATATATAGTAAATAAAATATTATATATATATATATATATATATATATATATATATATATATATATATATATATATATATATATATATATATATATATAAAAAATTTATATAAACAGAATATAAAATATACACTTTAAACTAGAAATGGAGTATTACATATAAACTTTAAACTAGAAGTAGCAGTTGCAGGTCTGTTAAAAATAAGAAAGCAGTCCAGATTTTAATATATAACTTAAATTCTGCAATTTTTATAGCAGCTATTCCATGTGTTATATTCCAACACCTATACACCTGATTCAATTTGCTGATTAGAGGAAACAGCAAATGAGGAGACCTTTTATGGCTTTTAATGACATAATTGTAAAATAATATATGTGTAATTTGACTAAGCTAACTTAGACTAAAATCATTTACTCCAAAAATGTTTGGAATCTTAAAATAAGCCTAATTAAGTTATAAAAGAACATTGACTTGTATATTTTACACAGACACAGAGCCACAAATTGCAAAACCAATGAATAAAAAAGTGATGTAGTCTCTTATTTTTGTCCAAAGCTGTATATTTTAGCCAGAATATTACATTAAAATATTACAATATTATTTATTTCAAATTTTTTTATTTCTGAATTCTTTAATGGAAACAAGTTTCCAAGGATATATTCCAGGTGTGAATACCATGTCTGCACGCTTTTTAAAGTGTGACAACAATCCAAATTCTCTGTGTTGGTGAGCATAAGAAGAGAATCATGGGAGAGACTAAACCTCCCTCTGGACCTCTGACCAAAACCTTAATTTTAAACTTAAATACTGTGCCTGTAATAATGAAAAGGCAGATGCTACACTAAAACACTCATTCAGTCCATTACTGTCTCAGAATAGGCCAGTTTTGTCAAAGAAGTACACTATACTTGCTGATCAAATATTTTCTTGTGAGAATTTGTCAATCCAAAATTCCCAGATCAGCTGTCTGGGAATATCTGGGATTCAAGCTTTCTGTCTACTATGGCAGATTTACTTAGAGATTACAGAACAATAATCCATATAAACATTCTCAACCCTCAACACATATACTCACGAGTAATAACGACAAGAGAACTCATGACTGGTGTAGGAGAACTTGTCCTGTGAAGAACGGCGTTGTGCAAATTTAACAGACTTGGAGTGCGTCCCTCCCACGGCCAGGCCGTTGTTCATGGGTATGTTCAGGCCCACCTTCCAACCAACTGTGTGAGTTTTGGAGCTTTCTTTCAGTACCGAGCTGGTAGACTCAAAGACCTTGGCACTAAGGCTCCGTTTGCATTGCACCTTGACACGCCAATCCACTACAGCAGACGGTAGTTTCTGCTCCTGTTTCAGCAGCTTGTTCATGCAGATGGTGCAGTTGCCGTGCTGACCACCGTTCATATAGTTCTTGACGTTCACCACATAGGCCCCTGTGGTCTTCATTTGCACAATGTTGAAGCCCTCACCCACCAGGTTGTGGCCTGGCACAAACGGTGCATTCTGGCACTCTGTGCTCGGAGCAATGCGGCAGCCTGGGGCCCGCTGAGTGGCCAGCAGGACTAGGATGAAGACGAGGGAAAGCATTGGTGTGACAACCTGGAGAGAAACAAAGAGAGGGTTAAAGTGAAAAGCAGTCAGAGCTTTCTGGACATGTTATTGCTCTATAATTAGTTTTCATATATCTGTTTAATTATACACACCAGCCAAATCCTCACACATTAAACAGAGCCCGAGATTTTAAAAATGCGTCTGTGCATCATGAAGTCTCTAAGATGTGCAACAATATATATGAAAATACAGCAAGGTAGTAAGAGGCTAATGAAAGAAAGATTTAAGAAGGCCAAAAAAGTGGAACAGCAGAGAAAATACTGTGGAATGACTCCCAAAAGTGTGCACAGTCCAGTTGGGACATAAAAATATTGAATCATCTCATAAATACAGTAAAATACCACTATTTTTGGCAGATGCAGATGATGCATTTACAATCATATATTTACCTTTCTTGAGTCTACTCAGTCGCCTCAGCTTAATGAGGGAATGGAAGTTTCTCTTATATACCCTAAAAATGCCTGATACAGCAACACCTATAGAACATTTCTTCACATATTCACACATAACTCTCCGACTCTCTGTCTCCTCTCTCTCTCCTTCTCCTTCTTTTGAACACTCTATCTCTCTTCATCTTGACCCCGCGCCCCAAAAAGAAACAATTCCTAGTTAGCTTGTCCATTGTATAACAACAATTACACTAAACATTTTAAACATTTAACTTTTGCTTTTTACTTAAAGAAAAAAAAAAAGCATAAAAGAGGAACACTTGCCACAAGAGAAAAGCTACAGTTAAATTTCACACTGCACATTCTGCAAGTATAGTGTTTTAGACCACAGTTTGTTTCCTGCCACAAATGTTAAGCCCTGAACTGGCTGGAACTTTCTTTAAAAACTGCACAAGGTTATATTAAAGATCTGTTTATCTGTGTGTAGATATGAGCCGACTGTATCAATATTTACAAAAAATGACTGATTTGCGATATTTTTTGACTTTACCAGACATATAATTCATACAAATAAAATATTCAATTAATGTCGAAATCATTTTTGGCCAGCCATATTTTTCTCTACAGACTAAACTTTTCAACTGGCTTTAAATTTTGTAGGATGCTTTGAGCAAGGCATAGATTTAGTGGAAGATGACCATCTGGATGCATAAAGATATTTGCTCTTTAGTGTTAAGCTGTTTTGTCATGCTGAAAATGTAAAATATAATAAATAACATTATGCATCAAAATTTGCAATTTGTTCCTATTAATCAAAGCTTTTAATAATTCAAGAGGCCAATGTTTGGATCTTTGGATAGTATCACTCTTCTCTATAAAGCACTGGATGGTGTCCAATGCAATCATTTTATGCTGTATCAAAATGCCAGCATCATGCCAAGAGATTAAACCTGAACTGTATTAGTTACTGATGGCATGCTGGGGCAGAAAAATGTCTGAAGATGAAAGCATCAAACACACCTCTCTTCTCTTTTTAGTATTTGCTCTTTTAGGGCAGCCACAACATTCCTGTTGTATTGTTATCTGTATTGTTGCACCTCTGGTTCTGTAACTTCCATGCTCTCTCTTTATGTCACCAAATTCTTTCATAGGATGTAATGAGTCAACAGTTGGATTTATATTTTACATGCAGCATTTATCAGATCTTTGCCAGAGAGACTTTCATTTTTTATTTGCAGGGACCTCCATGAAACAACTTGGGGTTTAGGATTCAATGACGTTTTTTAGATTGGAACCCAAAGATCACCAATCCAGGCTTTTTGTCACTCAGACCATGCACCACCACCACCACTGCCTGCAAATATCCAAAGTCTCACTTTTTCTAATATCCCAAGGTGAATATTTTCTAAATTTTAGTTCAGTTGCACACAGTTTTGAGTGCAATTATTCAATTACTATGTAACTACATTGTAGTAGTATTCATCCAAAAAAAAAAAACTTTTTTGAATTATGCCAACTGCTGGTGGAGTAACATTCAATGCAGTACATAAGTACATAAATGAGATTTTTGGCCACAAAAAAACATTTCTGAGTAACGATAAATTACCACAGTGATCACAGTGTTTCTAAGATGACTCAAAAAGTCACAAAAAGTCAAGTTGCACAAGGTTTTATTCTTAATATGAATAGACTAATGTTTACTTTTATAATACAGCAGTCAATGGATTTCTGTACATATATGTTTAAATCAAACAAGTTACGGTCACATATGTTGATGAAACATGAGGCTCCATAGCACCAATGCAAGCTTTTATATGAATAAAAAAACCAAACTAGCATGAAACAAACTGAAAAAATCTTCTTCAGAAAACACCAAACACAGAATGCCAACGCTGGGTAGCATAACAGTGGAATGACCATAAACATTGGCGCCGCAAGCATCTGTTTCAGAAGCAAAGTCCAGCAGCAGAAGTAGTTGGCTAGGCCAGCCCCGGGGGAAGCTGGTGGAGGAGGGTGCTGCCGGTCCTGCCAGCTGCAGTGTTTGCTGGCTACCCTGCCTTGGATGACTCTGCTGTGAAGGATTTCACCATGCTGTTGCTGGCAGGAGCACGGTGTATGGTGTATGGGGCATAGTGGAAGCTCCACAGCCCAGAAACGAAAGAGGCGGGGTCAGTCAGCGCAGACACGACCTCACCGCTCTGCCCAAAAAACCCCAGTATACCTCCCGCATCCCATTAGAGCCTCCAGGCCCAGTCTCCCATCCCATGCCTGCATTCCAGTGTCCTCCCCATCCAGTGCCTGCTCTCCAGACTCCGCCCCGTCCAGTGTCTGGTCTCCAAACTCTCTCCACTCCCGCGCCTGCCCCCAGAGCTCCGCCCACTGCCTGTCCCAAGCTCCTTTTGGCTCCTCTCAGACCCCAAGAAAGATGACAGGAACAACAGGCAGGCTCCGAGGACTGTGGGACTGAGGGGCTTTTAGCCTGAATGCCAACACAGAGTAAGCGTGAGGGCTGTTTCGATGGAGCAGTTCTGAGACACCCCACTGGTGATTGAGGCCCCCCGTGTAGCCCAGCGCTGGGGCCATGCTTGCCCCCACCATCCCCTTCGCCGCTGCTCCATGGTCCGGGCCCTCTGGTTTGCAACCCAGAGTCCCGTCCTGTTGGGTTGGGTCCTGTCACAGCTCCCCCTGGACTTTACCTCAGCTGCCTACCTGAGGGCACCGCGTCGTGGGTGTTCAGTGTTTGGTGTTTTCTGAAGAAGAGTTTATCAGTTTGTTGTTTTCAGAGCATCAAGCCTGTTTTTTTTTATTCAAATAAAGGCTTGCATTGGTGCCATGATGCCTTGTGTTTCACCAACATTTGTGACAGTTACCAGGACTTATTTTTTATAAACCTTTTTAAGATTTTACGCTTAGGTCAGGCAAAATATTATCAGAGGTGGGCAAACTTCATTACTTAAGTGAAAGGACAGATACCAGTAATCAAATGTAGTCAAAAGTTGAACAGTCAAATTATTTACTTAAGTTAAAGTCCTGAAGTACTTGTTTAAAAAAAAAAACTTAAGTATTAAACGTACATCTTCTTTCACCACTTTACTGCATTATTTCCACAACACTTATACCTAATACCTAATGCCTCTGACTAGCTTGCAGAACCTGTAGAAAAAGGAATTGATAGAATCTTGCAGAATGAAACACAACCCAAACTGACAAAGAAAACCAGTCATTCTTTTATTTTTAAAATTAATTGTAAGACTACACACCACCACAAAACAGCATGATAGTGTTCTGACACAGCTCTGGCAGTGTGTGCACACATATGTGTATGTTACTCAGGAGGACAGTGCAATAGCTGTAAATGCAGCCTGCTCAGAAAATATTATTAATATTCCAACCTGCTCAAAACACTGGTCTACACCTCAAATGTAGTGAAAGTCATAAGTTTCCAAAAATAATACTACTCAATGTAATACAGATATTCTAAAACTGTACTTAAGTACAGTACTCAAGTAAATGTACTTTGTTACTGTTCACATCTGGATATTATAATACAGTGGTGTCATTACAAATTCAAGTAATTTAAATTAAATCAAGGATATCTTCATTCTGCTTAATCTAACACACTCCAGGTAACACTCCATTAGGAGCTATATATGTTAGCAAAATTTTACCTGTTGACTGAACTAAGTGGATATTCAGCCATGGAGACAGCAGGTGGAGAATAATGTGGGACAGGTCAATTTTCTATTTAAAAATAAGATATAGTACACATATTTTTGACATATATATGTTAGACGCCTTATTTCTGAATTAAGCTATTTTACCCAGTGAAAGCAAAAAAAAATTGTTATGATCATTCTTGACAGGTTTCCACAACTCTGTGGCAACCTCATGTGTTACATGTTTTAATTTTAATGGGTTGAGGGGATATTTTCCATATAATTTTGTAATACTTAAGGTTTTGATAAAGGTTTCTTTCGTTTTACATCCATTATTTAAATATATTTGCCTAATTTCTGTCACGCGCACTCCTCTCCGCGACGGTAGTTGGAATGGCACGCAGCCGGTCGCGGTTCAAAGGGTATTTAAGGTTTCACTTCCTCGCGGTGCGCCGCTCTGCTATTAGAGTCAACCCGGCCCTCTTCCGATTCTCATCGGCATCAACTGTGAGTACTCCAGTTATTGGGTTCATCTCTTTGTTAGAGTGTGTGTCGCTAGAACGCGGATTATTGTGGTAATCCTTACTCTTCGCGTAAGAGAGTTCTTAGATCAACTCGTGTGGCTTTCCTGCCTACTCGCGCTCTTAGCCGCGTTTGGGCTAACCAGCACGCTACAAGGGCTAACGAGTAGCAATTCGTCACATCCTAACCAGATCACTGTCGAATTGTGAAAGTGTGGCATTCGGTTCATATCCTAATCAGATCCCTGTCCGAATCGGAGAGCATTCCCACAGCCGCCTAACCCGGCCGCTGGAAGTTTGCTCGCATCTGCTTTTCTCGTCAAATCCTTACCAGATCACTGACGAATCTGACAATTTCTTTCTAAATTACATTACACAGAGTGAAAGGTTAAGGTTACATTCCACTATATGCTGTAAAGTATTTGTGTGGTCAGTAATCCAAAATCTATATATTAATTTAAAACGATACATGAAACCAATGCCACAGTTTTTATACTAAAGCAGACCTTAGACACATATTTACTTATGTATTTTATGCTCTTATCCTAAGAGAAGTTCATTGGTTTTTGTTGTATACAGAGAGACCCTCTTCTTTATACTTGTCAACCTTGATTTAAATCAATAGCTTTTACTTTCAGCTTAAAGACATACCTTTTCAACCCCTGTGAGAAGTACAATGGCTGCGTCTGAAATCGCATACTTCCCTACTATATAGTATGCAAAAAACAGTATGCGAGGCGAGTAGTATGTCCGAATTCATAGTATTCGAAAAACAGTAGGCGAGAAGTACCCGGATGACCTACTGCTTCCGGCCGAATTCTGTAGTAGGCATTCGATGGACACTTCACTATCCCATAAGGCAGCGGGAGAGGCGGCGTCATATTCGAAAAATGGCGGGAAACGGAGACGTGGCTCTTTTCAAGTGTAAGTACCTTAAGGAAAACGTTGTGAGCAGCTGACCTATGCCTCCTCTGAGCTGTTGATCCAGTCAACGTTAAAACGCCGATGAAAGCTGTAAGCATTACGAACAACATTGCTGATGTTCGCGCAGTAGAGTGGGCTCTTTAAATTTTCTCGCTGTTGTGACGACACATGACACGTGACAACATCAACACAGCGAATGTAGTACGTCTGAATTCCATTCATACTACCCTCATTCATACTATATAGAACGTACAGTTTTAACAGTAGAGCAGTATGTTTCAATTCAAATGTAGTACCTACTCAAGTAGTATGCGATTTCGGACGCAGCAAATGTCTACCCTGCCAAGAAAAGTGAAATAAGCAACAGTGAGAACTCAGAAGAGCAGTTCATTGAAGGAGGTGCTACTTTACATGATACTTGAGAAAAGTGAGGGACTCACCAGTTCTGATACTTAATGGATGTCTCTTTTGGTAAGTGGAGTAAGTGCAGACGGCCAGTGCTTCATGCTCTGAAATTGCTAAAAGTTACATGCTGAAACTTGGGCCTTGTCCATTTTTGACCTTGAAGGTAATTGTTCAGGTTTTAAACCAAATGTTAGCAGTTCAGTAATAGTCCTGCAGCTGCATTTCCAGTCTACTTAAGCAGTCTAGTCATCTTCAAAGAATGTCCAGCTAGAACAGAGTTGCAGTAGTCCTGTTTTGAGATGACCAGAGAGTGGGAGAGTAACTTGAGTAGAGACAACCAATATATTCAAGTTCCAAACCAACTTACCTTTGGTGCATTGGGGAGTGTGTTAATAGTAAGGGGCTCGCAGGCCCGAGTGTTTTATGAGGATGCTGTACTGCACCCAGCCTCCCGTACGCAGGTCACTGAGTACACATTCAGAGGAGGCGGGGAGCTGCAGTGTCTCGCTCACAGCAGCCTGACTGCAGCTTAGCACATAAAGATCCTCACGCCTACGTTCCCCTGGACAAGGGGGTTGAGACTAATAAAGAACACCAATTGCGTTCATGATAACTGGAGAACTCCAGACATGATTTCCTTTGGTATATAAACAGGTATATTACAGCAATGGCAGTGCTAAACAAATGCATGCTCAAATGTAAATATTAGACATGTAGTATATGAAAACCATTGCTTAGCATGGTGTTGCACTGACTTGATTGAAGGTCTAGTTTCTGATCTATTAATACAATAACAATAAAGTTGATTCAGTATTGCCCAATTCCATTCCCCTGACAAACCAGCAATGCACTACTGCATATAGCAAATGAGACTAAAATATGAAGGAAGGTTTATGACACATTCATGATTCTTTATTTGTCATGTACGCCGTTATACAAGTACATCATGTAATAAAATGTAAAACTGGTTTGCTCAGCTATGACTGTGCAAGTGTCAGCACTGTGAAGGTGCTGAAATGACGGAAATGGGATGCAGCAAAGCTTTTACAATAAACAAGCAGAAACAAAATTCAAAAACAACCACAAAGATACCAAACACATCCACCTTAGACAACAAACAGATATAGGGAAGAGGCATGTGTAAAAATACTCACAGGCACAGGTGTAACACATCACAGAAGACGAACATTAACAAGGAAAGGAAACAGGTGAACAGTCGGCCTCTGGAGGCCAAACCGGGAATTGTGGGGGTTGATACAGACAGCTAATGAATGAATGAATGAATGAATGAATGAATGAATGAATGAATGAATGAATGAACAAATTAAGTATACTATTTGTTTATTGTTGTAAAGATCAACCTCCACAATTCCTGGAATATGTATATATAAATGTAAACAAATAGAAATTGAATTAATTATTCAAGAAAATGAAATACAACTTAATATATTATAAAGCATATAAAAACACCCCCAGGTATTAAATCGCTACCAGTTTCAGAGTGCAACAGGCATATGTTACATTTATATTTACTGTAATATTCTGTGTTTACAGTGATATGGTATACTGTAGTTGCAATTATAAAAGTACTGCAGATATCCTTTTTTAAGCATTTAAGCCAATATAGTAGATCTGCTGGGTCTTTTTTTTTTTTTTTAGAAAATAAAATTTTATCAATATTCTTGGACTGTTTTTCAATTATCACTGATTTCAAGCTAATGAATGCAATGAGGTCTTGAATGACTGCATTTGTAGGTATTATAACCACACTGTTTTGTATGTATCACAAAGTTTACAGCCTCTATGTATTCTTTAATGTGGTAAATAACTACCCAATTAATGGTTGCATCTTGTGCCACAAGAATGGATTAGTGATTCAGCCAATTAACCTTTGAAACCCCATTGGGCCAGTATATGACCCCTTTTAACACAAAAGGGGAAAAGGAGACCTAAAAAATAACTTTTCACTATTGATCATTAAGATCATACTGTTATTAAACTCCATAATCTGTGTACTTTGATGTAATATTGATGACTACCTGACTATATAACAATAACTGATTATTTAACAATTATGTTGTTGTTGACCTGATATATGCAGTAAATGTTTGAGATTTACGGTGCATAGATTAGCTTAATAAAGTTATCTATTACAATGCTAACACAGAGCTAATACTTGTTTAGTCAAAAAGTTTAGGTAAAATGTGACACAGGGTTTAGAAATTAATAGCGAATAAATGCAGTCTGATTTTCTCAGATAAGATCAATCAGACTTAATTCTAACTCAGTTTAATCTGTCTCACGTAAAAACCCTCCTGCGTCATAGTATGGACCACTAGATTTTGGTTTGCCTTTTCCCTCGAGTTGACCTTTATTTCGGTACCTTTGATGTTGGTGAAGTCAACCAACAACCCCACGAACCTCTAGCCCCAGGTCTATTGCAGCCCTCAATGCTTTAAAATCAGACATTAACAGGGTGGTCAACTTCAGCTCTTAGTAACAGGGTGGGTCCGGAAGATTTTGAGGGGGCCATATATATATGATTAATAGCCGGATATGTCTGATAATATTTTTTTTAATTATGAATCAAAATATATTTTTACAAAACAGATTAAATAAAAATCAAAAATAAAAAGACATATGACATTTTAAAATCTCTTTCTTCCACTCAGGTGGGTGGGCCAGGCTTGTGATTGTGTGGGCCAGGCCCACACTGGCCCCCCCTACAGCTGGACCAGGGAGTCAATAACGCTCAAAGAAAATGAAAAAGTGCAGACGTTTGGCTCCAGGAGATCTTGAGTCTCAGAAGGGGGTGAACAAAAATAAAATATATACAATCAGAATCCTGCCTCCTGCTTGAACTAAAGCGCACACACATTTTTTTCAATTTCTAGCTTACTGACGGAGAAAAGCAATAAAAGCACATACTCTGGGAAATACTGGATAATAAAAAATAGCCCACTTTGCAGACTTACACCTTCTTTGAAAGTCTTCAATAGTTGAATAGTTTTAATAGTTTGCCTCCATCTTGCAAAGATTTTTTAGCTATAAATAATGAACAATAAATTATGCTTTATTGTACCTTGCAGACAATACTGTTTTATGTGTTTTTACTACTTTTCATCAGTCAGTAGTTGTTGTCTTAGTTGATATCTTTTTGTTGGTTTTTACCACCAGATACCCTTAAATACTCTTTTCAAAACAAAACTGACATCTTAGATGGAAATATTGCTGAATTTCAACAAATGAATAGCATTGTTAGTATTGTTAGTATTTGTTGTATTATGTATTATTTGGTATTTGGTGTAATCTATAGTTAGTAAAAGATAAATAAATGATAGTAATGTATTTTTCTTGTACAGTATATTGAGCATATAAAATAAGAGTGATAAAACTTATTTTGCAATACAGAACTGTAGAACCTAGAATACACTACACATAGTAAATATGCATTGTGTAGTTCTAGTTGTTTGTGTTTTTTGGGTCATTGTAATTTGACAAAGTAGTCTTATGGGAAAGAGCATGTGTTACAGTTATGGCAGTATGAGTCACTTTTGGTTGAAGTATAAAGCGTGCTGGTAGTTTAAAGTAACCTAGCGGCTAGGGAGTTGGCCTTGTAATCTGTGGGTCATAATGACAAATAATCTTTAGCGCATAGTGCAAAAAGTGAACTAATGAGTTCAGAGGTGTGCTTGCAAAACTTACAGAATAAAATGTTTTGGAAAAAGTGAACACAATGTGTGAAAACGATTGTAAAAAAAAAAAGTAGATGACCAAACATGAAAACATGAGCTTTGCTTACACTTATTACATCATCTGTAGCATGCACTTTATATTAAATTTAGTAAAATAATAAACTAACATGAAAATGATTTGGACTAAATAACCTCAATTTTTTTGCTTCAGAAATTAAATGACTCTGCCCCCTGGTGAATAAAAATTGTACTACATTTCTCTACAAAGTACTACTGTATGTCAAGACTGTTCAATCATAAATTCAGTTAGGCCTAGAGTTGTCACCTAGGTCTAACAAAAAACCTGTACATTTCGCCAATCTGACCAACGTAACGCGTCTGAACTATGACATTTGATTTCCCCCTCTGGACAGTCCATTAAAAAGAAGGATAGTTCTGGTAAACCCGGGACAGGAGGGAAGCCTAACTGGGCCTGATTTAAAAATGAAGAACTTTAGCTGAGCCCCATATTTTCAGTGACTACAAAACTGATAATAGCTAATTTTAAACAAACACAAATCATCTTTATTTACTGCATGAAATTTTTAAACTTGGCCACATCTGACACATCAAAAAGTGCAAAAACATTCTGTACTGTACTGTAATCTGTACTGTACAGAATCTGAGGTAGTAATAATGTGAGGTACTAGCAGTACTCTCTTCCACTTTTGAAATAAAAAACGACCACGCTGTAGATTTCTCTTAAGCTGTGCATCGGCGCACTACGGTAAAGCACTCAGATTAATCATGCATTACAAAGTGAACATGTGGGTTTGACGTTTGGATCTGACAGTCAAATAAACAGGTATTTCTCAGTCAAGGCAGGGTTAAATCTATTGTTCCTTGGTTGAGAAAGGCATGTTTTGAGGGTGACAGTGCTTTGCGGATTGAATGTTGCAAGGTAAATTCAGATGCACCATTCATGTAGATTTCTTGCATAGAGCAATACAAAGCTAAAACTAGACTTAACTAGACCTCCTCTTCTTCCGTTAGGGGTCGCCACCAGTGTTGCCAACTATCTCCTACAGAAAGTAGCTGAAGTTTACCCAGAAAGTCGCCAGATGTCGCTAGTTGACGACACACGCTAATTTGCATATAAATGACGTCATCACGTCGCGTTGACGTTCTGCCAAAAAAAATCACGTGGCGGTCTTCGCTTCGCTCCTCAATACCCAATACGAACGTGGTTTGTTGTATGCTCAAGGTATTTTATTTATTACTGTCTATTTTACAATGATTTACCACTTTTTTTAAAACACATTTCTTCTGTAAAATGCCATACATATTGTTGAGCATGTTGCGAAGCAGTCAAACCATTGCCGTCCACATCTTTTGATTTTCAAATCTGATCATAACTTCATCATACATATAATTTCGCTTAAAGTAAGTGTTAATAATACACGGATAGGAATTTATGTGCTCTAGGTCAGGTTTTTGCTGCCACATTAAGTCAAGTCAAGTAGAGCTTTATTGTCATCCCAGCCATATACATTTAGTACACAGTGAGACAAAATAATAAATGTATTAAACTTGAAAAAAAGCTGTTGATTGTTGTTAATTGTTCAAATGGAAGGTAAGGTGAGGTTTGGACGGTGAAAGAGACGATGTTCGTGTTCGTGTGTGGCTTCTAAAAGAAAGATCTGTGTTATATGCCTAAGAGGGATTTCTTTTTTACTCTGCTTGAAAATATAATATAACTTACTTAAAATTCTTTTGCTTGTAAAACAACTTGTTTTGTGAGTGGGCGAGATCAACCAAGAAAGGTTTATGATTGGTCAGTTGATGTGACGTAGTCATACTGCCCGCACATGCGCAGATCATTCTCTTTCCGAGCGCCGGGGCGGACGGATGCAGAGCAGGCAGGGTTTCAGGCTGATCTGCAGGGTATATTGACGACAAAGTAGTATAGAAAGTAGCTAAGTCTTGTCAAAAATGTCGCTAGATTTGTCGCTAGGCGCTTTTTGGGAAAAAAAAGTCGTTAAGGGGGTCTGAAAAGTCGTTAGAAATAGCGACAAAGTCAAAGCTACACTGGTCGCCACAACGGATCAGTTGCTTCGTTGTCCGCATTTTGAATTGGCAAAAGTTCACCGGATGCCCTTCCTGACGCAACCCTCTCCATTTATCCGGGCTTGGGACTAACATCAAGAGTCCTGTATTCCCAGTGCTGGGTTAAAACTAGCCTTAAAATAATGACTTATATAATTTATATACGCAGTAGTGTTAAAGTTCCGTTGCCAATGGAATATACACTGTCACGTATGGTAAACCACAGTGTAATGACTGTCATGTACCATTAGGGCCTTAACGTGCCATTGTCATGCGACACAGAACACTATCACGTTCCACTACATGACAGCCAAAGTGCTGTCACGTGTCACGGTCTTTGCGTGCGAGACACTGCCACGTAACGACGTAACAATAGTACGCTTAAGGCTGTAACTGCTTCTGCATACATACTGCATGCAATATTATACTGCACATAACAACATTGTACGTGCATTACAGTATTTTATTATGCCTCATATGGCGCAAAATTGTAAGACATGTAGTAGGAATTAAATGACAAATTCTTGCTACGTGGAGAACGAGACACAGTTGGCGATTCCACGGCCGTTTTGGTAGAATCTGAGTTCAACCGAATTGCGTCAGTATTCTATTATTGAGATTTTAGGTCAAAATGGCGCAACGTGCCTCAGTCGGAAGCTACAAAAATATCACGCTTCATGCGAGTGGCTTGCCGTTGCGTCTTTATGACGAGAAATACGGTAGCATCATAGGCGGGGTGTATACACGTAGTGGTGAGAAACGGTAGTTCTTCGTTTCGGTCAGTTTTGTCTGACTTATGTCTGCCTAACGCTATTTTGAGAAGAGGGGGGAGAAAAGAAGAATGAAAGACGTCTTACAAGCGAGCGATCAAAAACATGAACGGTGCGCTTTACATTTCGTTTTTCCAGGGCCAGCTCGAGTCCACGTTAGAGCAGGTCGTGCAACTGGCCGTTCAGGAAATCACGAAGACGGTCGGGGCCAGTTTCAATTCAATGCTGCTGGAAACCGCCGCTAAAGAGCAGGAAAACAAACGCTTGAGGGCAAAGCTGCACTTCAGGGATGACGGTGCGGGTAAGGATAAGGCCGTCGAGAAAAGAGAAGACCAGAACGCGGGGAAAGATGGAACAAAGGCCGAGCAACACACATCTAGTCGGAGCGCGGGCAGATTCTCACAGCCCGACTCCCGTCGGCATGAGCAAAAAAGGCGAGCTGTGGGTAAGTTCGGTTCGTTAGTCGCCAGCTTTTTTTTCCCACCAGCACTAGAAAACGTAAGGGAGGGAAAGATAGAACGAAACTGTTTGTTAGTAAATGATTTAGATGCATTTGTTTGTCTCCAAGCTGCTCGTTCCCCAACCGTGACCCAGCCTCCCACTGCTTTAGTGGCGCGGCGCGGAAAAACAGAAACGGAAGGAGGGGGAAGTTCTAAAAACGTCAAGTTGCGCAGTTATTGACGGTGCCGCACGCTGTTTCGCACGCGAAGGCTCCCACAAATTTGCCCGAAATTCACTGTCAGTGCTGTAGCGTGTTAAATAACCACGAGTGAAAGTAAAGGTCTAATATTTAAATCACCCGATGGCTACAAAATTGTGCCACATACACGCAAGTACGAGTAAGCTGATGTGGTGTTGGGCATACTCGCAGATTGTGTTAAGACAGTTCCTTACGTAGCAGCGATGAAATGATTATAATTTGCCTAGATCCTGACCCTGAGTCAGCATATTTTAGGGTGCGGAGGATGGCTGAATAATAATGCTAGTGGCTGGTCGAGGTGGTGACGCCGTTGTTGTTGTGCGGCGCCCAGCGCTGATTTTAAAACCGCACTGACGGAACGGCGCCTTTCCCCCGAGAACTGGCCAGCGGGGGGAGACCACGCCCACTCATGCCCATCAAGGACGCATTTCAGCTGCGTGCTCCGGTACCCTTAACAGGTTAACAGGTGTATTATTTTTGCATTTGTTAGCTCACCTGTTTTCTTTAAAGCAGTGTCCCTTTCTTCGATGTTGTCATTAGTTAAAGTATTTCTATGATTCTCACTCCCACTGAACAGCAAAGTACCGGACCACACAGCGCAGTGGAAAAGCCACTTTAGGCTGCAGTCATTACAAGTGTCTTTTGTGCACAGTCAAAAAAAATTGCACAGAGAGAATCAGGTCTGTACCTAACAGAATTAACAATATGTATTTTCTATTAGTTCCGTTTCCCATAGTGCTACAAAATCCTACAGCATTATGTCTCTTATGCATGTAGCTGAGATGTTTTAGAATACAATTTACTCTCTGTAAAAGCTCAGGAAAGGCCAGGTCTTAGGAAAATAAGTTAATTTTCTGCTATATTAATTTGTATCTGCTATGCAGATGCATTCCTATACAAATGCGCCATAATCATTCAAGAATGCGGAATTCCTTCCAAATGCAGGTTTTATGATTTGGTCAAAAATTCATTTTTTAAAATTATTGTGATATATACTGCATATTGCAGATATTCTTCAATATAGTGCACTGTACCTTTAGGGCCAATTTCCCGGGTGAGGATTAAGCCTAGTCCTAGACTAGTTCTGAGTTTGAATGGAGAATCTCCATTGGTACTACAAATTAGTCCAAGACTAGGCTTAATCCATGAGCAAGAAACCAGCCCTTAAAGTCTAAATGTCGTTAAATATTTTCCTCATTTCATAGTCTTGATTGCATTTTAAGCAGTGAAAGATTTGTAATATTAGAACATCTAAATTGAGCTCTTAAGTGAACTTTTACCCAGTCCTCATTTTCATGAAAAATCTACAAGAGGAGTCTTTCTAATGTAACATAGATTTCACAGATTTAAGGGGTTTTGGTATGGAAAAGGATGGTTACATTAAAAGTACAGTGAAAAAATATTTGCCTCTTATTGCTTTCATTTTTGCATATTTGTCACACGTTTCAGATCATCAAACAAACTTTTGTACTAGACAAAGATAACCCAAGTAAATACAAAATGCAGTTTTTAAATTATGATTTCATTTATTAAGGGGAAAAAATCTATCCAAATCTACTTGGCCCTAATTAAATGTGATCAACCACATTTTTGGAAAGCTGAGTTCAATTTTCCTAGCCACATAGTGAAAGCCACCTGATTATTGCCAGGCCTGTTCAATCAAGAAATTACTGGGATAGAACCTGTCTGGAAAGTAAAGTAAGCTTTCAAATAGCAACACGTCACAATTTAAAGAAACTCAAGAACCATTGAGAAACAAAGTCATTGACATCTACCAGTCAGTGAAGGTTATAGAGCTATTTCTAAGACTTTGGGACTTCATCCAGCCACAGTGAGAGCCATTATCCACAAATGGAGAAACCTTTCCCCACAGTGGTGAACTTTCCCCACAGTGGCTGACCTACCAAAATTACTCCAAGAGTAAGTCCAGGAAGTCACAAAAGAACCCAGAACAACATCTAAAGAACTGCAGGCCTCACTTGTCACAATTAAGGACACTGCTGACCAATAAGAACTTAAAGACTAATCTCTCATTTGTCAAAAACATATTGATGATCCTCAAGACTTTTGGGAAAATATTCTGTGGACTGACGAGACAAAGCTTTGCATCCCATCACGTCTGGCATAAAACTAACAGCATTTCATAAAAAGAACATCACGTTAACAGTGAAGCACGGTGATGGGTAGTGTGATAGTCTGGTGCTGCTTTGCTGTATCAGGACCTGGTTGACTGGCTGTATTGATGGAACCATGACTTCTGCTCTTTACCAGAAAGTCCTGAAGAGAATGTCCGGCCATCAGTTTGTGCACTGAAGCTTTAGCACATTTGGTAGTAGGACAATGATCCAAAACACACCTGCAAGTCCACAGCTGAATGAAATCATCATTTAAAAACTGCATTTTGTATTTACTATGGTTATCTTTGTCTAATATTAAAATTAGTTTGATGATCTGAAACATTTAAGTGTAACGTGCAAAAAAAGAAATCAGGAAGTATGCTGTACTAAAATGCCTGATATTTCTTGACTGGTATTTAATTTACAAAGCCTACAGACTTACACAGTCCTTCCCTAAGAGGCTTAGTTAGGGTTAGAGGACTCGTCACCAACTTGTTTCTATCCTCTCCCTTGCTCCTGGCAGGTCAGTTAAAGGTGGTCATGGAGCAGGTGTTAGAGTTTGCTGTGTGTGAACTGTCAAAGATCGTGGAGGACAGTTATGATGACCTGCTCCTGGAGCTCTTGAAGACTGAACAGGAAAACCAGGAGATGAAGGAGCAGTTGAAGGGTTTGGCAGAGGACAGCAGTATTCCAAACACAGACACACAAGACCAGTCGGATTCTCCCAGCAGCTCGGAGGGAGCGAGGCAGGAGTTTCAGCAGCAGCAAGGCCGGGCAGGACCTAAAGAGCAAGGGAAGGAGTCGACGGCAATTGTGAATGGTAGCTATACGTCTTGTTTTAAAATATATTTTCAGCTTTTGGATGTTTCCTGCAAGGTGTTTGAACCCTTTCTTGCAAATTGCCGCTTGAGGAGACAAATATCCATATGTTTCAACAAAGTGGATCATAATATTCCTGCATAAAATGACATCTATGAAATCTCAAATCTAAATTTATTTTAAAACATTTTTAGGTTTTAAGCCACTGTGAGTAGTTGAAAAAATTGATAACCACATATTTTAACCCCATGCATAGTTGAAATATATATGTATGTATGTATGTATGTATGTATATATATGTATATATATATATATATGTATATATGTGGCATAAATGAAGAGTCCCACTTTAAGGGGTGCAGAGATTTCCTAAGACCCAATGATCAGAAAACAAAAAGGTGTTTTGTACACTGTACTTAGTGGACCACCAGCAAGGCAACTTCACTTGTTAAATAAATATTAACAAATGTATTGAAACATTGAACATGTAGATTCAGACTAAAATGGTCAAGGCGACTGGATTTTTTATTTTGCGACTAGTTATTTCATTACAGTCGCCATTGGCGACCTTCTCCCTTTAATTAAAAAAAGCAAGAAATGACAATTATGTGCGAACACTCAGCCCGCGTCTGCTTTCATGCTACTACGAAAGCAGACTTGATTAAAGCCAAACCGAAGCGAGGCATGCTTTGGCACGCCCATTTGGTTTGAAATGTCCTTTCGCTACCCGCAGCCTCTTGCGGAGAGAGGTCTAAAATTTTATGATGGATTTCTGTCAGCTGTGATGGAACTCACTGTCTACAAAGTGATGTTATCAGTAGGCAAGGTATAGAAATTTTGTATAGCCCACTTGGATAGCCTTCTTATTAGAATGTTGATTATGCAGCCTGCCGGTCAGCTTTGTAAACGCACGCGTAAGAGAGTTTGAGCGCTCGCTATATATATATATATATATATATATACCCACTAGGGCTGGGCGATATATCGAGTTTTTAAAATATATCGATATATTTTCATACAAGATATAGGATTACACATTATCGTTTATATTGATATAGTTTATTTTGCGGTAAAATTATACGTTGCAAGCACACATGTGAAACTCGAGAGCACAAAATTAAGAGTCGAGTGCGTGGTTGTGATAATATAGATCCAAGCTGTATTTTTCCTCTCGATGTGTTAAATGGCCTTGCGCCAAAGTAGATTACTGAAGATGACGGAGGAAGAGGAACAGCAGCAGGTAGGTTAAACGCAAGTTATAGTTTATCAACCTCATAATAATAATTTAATAGTTAGGTCTTACACGTTTTATAAGCACGCAATCAATGGCTCCCCTTGCCCACTTGTCTGTCCCCAAAGCAAACCAGCTCCTTTCGACCACAGCGAAAAATCTGCTGGAAATCGGTAATATACTTTTTTTGCTTATGAGCCATTTAACACACTAGAGAAACGTCATTAGCGAGGAGAAAAATACAACTAGCAATATTATCCTATTACTTGCGCTCAATTTTTTTCTTAAGCCCGTTTTGCAGCGCTCTAGTTTTAGCGATGATGTGACACACCATACAGGTAAGCTATGTTATGAAAAAATACTTATCACTGCTGTAAAGGAAAATAAAATAAAGTAAATTTGCCATCCCTTGCTGCCACTGGAAATCTAAATCCCATGAACTCCAACTGACAACCAACTTTTTCTTAGGCTGTAGCTTATTTATTTTCCTCAATATTTGACTTGTTATTTGAGTGCACAGGTTGAACAGTTTTATTCAGTCGGTTTATTTATTTTGTACAAGTTATTGTAAAGAAAAACACTTTCTCCTTGTTCTTTTTTGCTCTGTATCTAACATATTTACATTTTATTTTTTTTAATTGAGAAACATTTTTATTCAATATATATTTTAGTTATAAGTGCCCCTGTGACAGTTGGTACATGTGGCTTTGACCCAAAATTGGTTTTTTGTTACTTCACCCAAAATATATCAAGATATATATCATATATAAGCCATTTACCAAAAATATCGAATATGATTTTTACGGGTCCCATAATAAGCCCAACCTAATATATACAGTACTGTGCAAAAGTTTTAGGCAGGTGTAAAAAAATGCTGTAAACAAGGAATGCTTTCAAAAATGGAAGTGTTAATCATTTATTTTCATCAGTCAACAAAATACAGTGAATAAACCAAAGAAATCTAAATCAAATCAGTATTTGAATTGTATTTTACTTTACTTCAAAGCAGCATCAATTCTTCTAGTACCTTGCACACAGTTTTTGAAGGAACTCGGCTGGTAGGTTGTTCCAAACATCTTGGAGAACTAACCACAGATCTATAATCTATAATCCTACAAAATAATATAATGGCTAAAAATAATATAATATTTTATAATCTACAAAATCCTGACTTTGTGCAAAGTGTACTACTAAATTGATGCTGGTTTGAAGGCAAGAGTGGCGCTTTTATTAGTTGATTTAGATTTTCTGTTAAGCTCCTCTACATTTCTAAATTGATAAAATAAACAATCATTATTTATTCTTTGTTTACAGCATTTTTCACACCTGCCTAAAACTTTTACACACAGTACTTTTGTATACATACATACATACATACATATATACATACATATATATATATATATATATATGTGTGTGTGTGTGTAAAATCCTGAAGGAAAATGTGCGGCCATCAGTTCGTGACCTCAAGCTGAAGTGCACTTGGGTTCTGCAGCAGGACAATGATCCAAAAACACGCAACAAGTCACCTCTGGATGGCTTAAAAAACCTAAATGAAAGGTTGTGGAGTAGGCTTGGCGTGCTCGGTAATATAGTATACATGGGATCTTCAAAATAACAGCAGTATGGTTTTTCCAATACCGTTATACCGTCATAAAACAATGCATTTATATAAGAACAGGATTAAATATTAAAATATAATTTATTTAATGCCTAAAAATCTTGTATCGTGGTTGTCATCCGCGTGACAATGATGGAGGAAAAGAATTAGGGAAAAAGATGGTAGTCACTTTCTTAAAGTAGCGTGATTAAACAAAAAAACCTACAACTGCAGTTTGACAGTATTTGGGGTTTACGACGACGAAGGAAATGATAAATCTGAGACGAATGAATTTGCAAATTATTATTTTGCTAAAAAATTGACCGCGAGAGATGGGAAATAAGTTTTTGTTTAGGATCCCCAACCTGCAAAACTCATTTTCAGGAGGTCACTGCTTCGTCGGGGCGGGGGACTGGCGCGGGGATCGCAATGTACCGCAGTGATCCACATACACACGTTCTCTCCTCTCTCACTCCGCCAGATTGCCTTATTTACAGTTCTTCCAAATCGCGATCTTCGCTACCGTCTCGCGTGCAGGCTCTTGTTTGCTTGCTCAGTTTCGGGATATTTATTCAATTTGGGGCATCAGGAGGGCGCTATCAATATCGCAGGAGACTCTCGGAATTTCCGGAGACTTAGGATCCCTGTGTTTAGGACGATACTTTTATAATATGGATGATGTTTATGTTAATTCAACTCTGGTTGACTGTTGTAGATGTTTTGCACTTTTATAGCTGCTCTTCTTTGTTATTAAAAGTTGTTCAGGCGGTGTGATTTAATTTAATTGATTTGTGTGCGCGTCTCTGCGCGAAAACTGTTCTGGATGTTTATGTTTATGTTAATTTAATTCTGTTTGACTGTTGTATTTGCACTTTTTTATAAACTGCTATTTGTTGCTAACAAAAGTTGTTAATATTGTTCTGCATGTTATTTTGTTATTGTTTCAGTATAAGTGTTTGGTATTCAGTTTCTGAACGGTTTAGGCACAAGCCAACAGTTTGGTGACGCTGTCTGAGCCTTACGTCACAATTTTTTTTAAACAATTATTCACGGTAATACCGTATACCGAGGTAAAATAGGGAGGAGGTTTGACGGTATCAAAATTTGGATACCGCCCAAGCCTATTGTGGAGTGGTCTAGTCAAAGTCCTGACCTGAGTTCAATTGAGATGCTGTGGCATGGCCTTAAAAAGGCGGTTCATGCTTGGAAACCCTCCAATATGGCTGAATTAAAACAATTCTGCAAAGAAGAGTGGACCAAAATTCCTCCACAGCGATGTGAAAGACTCGTTGCCAGTTATCGCAAACGCTTAATTGCAGTTGTTGCTGCCAATAGTGGCACAACCCGTTATTAGGTTTAGAGGGCAATTACTTTTTCACATAGGGCCATGTAGGTTTGGATAGTTATTTTTCTTTAATAAATAAAATCATCACTTAACTGCATTTTGTGTTTACTTGGGTTATCCTTGTATAATATTTAAATTTGTTTGGTAATCTGAAACATGTAAGTGTGACAAACATGCAAAAAAATATAAGAAATCAGAAAGAGGACAAATACTTTTTCACAGCGCTGTATTTGGCCATTGTATGAGTATCTCATTTTGAACATCTTATGTCATTAACAGTAATTTAGTGATGTATTTCATGAGATAAATGTAATAGGATTCGATGGCTCCATGTTTTACCTAATGGAGAACAATACAATAGGCAAAGAGAGTAGTGTAGGTAAAGCTTTACAAAGCAGTGATTTGAGCAGGGATTTAATGCACTGGCTATATTTTGCAATTATTTCTTTAATTGTCTTTCAGGCACGTTATTATCAAAGAATGTACATTATATTGTTTGCACATTAACTTAAATGTCTACGCACATTTGAGGTTTTAGATCAGTCAGATTTTGTGCATGTGTTTTGGGGATGTTACAAAGGAAACTGAGGTTTTGGTGGCTCATGTAAGTCCTTTTAATGCTTTGTATGTTATGTGTCTTAAAAATATATGATTTTTAGTGAACCTTTAATTAAACATTTAATGTTTTAAGGCCATTGCTTTATTTATTTAATAGCATGTTTTCGGAAGCACAACAGCAGTTTCATGGTTCAATACGCAGGAGTCAATGTCAAAAGTCAAAGTAAACTTTGTCATCTCTTCTATATATTGTACAGATATGCAGAGAGATGAGAAGACGTGGCTCCAGTTTACACAGTGCAACAAGAAATAGAGAACAAAGAACAGATAGGGCACATGGAATAAACAATATATAAATAGGGCACAAAATATACATTTTAAGCTAGAAGTGGAAATTGACTGACAGTTTTCAATATGAAAGATTTCAATATCCAGTCTATTAATAGAAGTGTATTCTTAAAAAGTCTGACTGAAATTTAAGTTTGTAATAAATAACTTAGTTAAATAACTAACTTAAATCATTTCCACGTATCCTGATAAGTTGATGGCTGTTGAGACGTTTTAGTATACGTTTACATTTTAGTATACATTTATACAACTGCAGTTAGCAGACCTGGAACGTTTCCAAGAACCAAAGGGCTGTTTTCCTTTTGCAACTTAGGGTCAAAGGTCTGGCATAGGAGCCCAGTGGTGGTCCTTATGATATTATGATCACCAACACAAGGTTTCAGTCACTTCCCTGTCTTGTTCTCTGCTACACTTTCACATGCCAAATTCAGCTTGCCCATTTGAGTCTTGTTTTAAGATTCATTTGATTATGAGATCCATTTGACCTTAGCATGAGCAAATTGACCAAAATGTTTAATTGTGAAAGTGAGTTTTCATGACTGAAGTACAGCACACAGTGCACTACAGCCAAATGCAGCATCTGCATCTGACCCATCCGTGTAGGAGCAGTGAGCAGCTGACAGGGGCAGCACCTGGGAAGCCTTGGTTAGGAAGATACGGTAGATGGCATTGCTGTGATGTGATGCCACGTTTCTTTTTAGAAGCACCTGTTGTTTTTGTTTAGACCTTCACCTAGTATACATCACTCCATAATGCCAAATAGTGTTATCTAAATGTATAATGAGAGTTTGCAAGAAGGTATGAAAGAGAGAACATGCCGTGTGTATGCTTTAGAACCACTTAAATAACTGAAAATGTAAAAACAAATTAGATAAATTTGAGCGGGGGTAATTGCAAACTGTACGGCAAGAATTTGAGTTGAGATGATGTTAAACTCATTTGTTGAGAGGGAACCTTCTTGCACATTTGACTGGAGCTATGCAGTCGGATGCTGTTTCTTAGCACCAGCTTCTTTTCTGGTTTCCTGATCGTGAGTTTGTGGCTGCTTGAGTGCAAGAGACACCGAGCTGTGTGTTTATACTCGCCTTCAGAGTAATAGTTAGCTCTAGGAAACAGGATGTGCCAACATTCACACTAATAGAGAGAAAAAACGGTCATGCTCTAATGTTGGTAATGTTGGTTTCCTCTCTTATTTGCTGGTATACGTTTGATAAATGTATGTAATGTAAACGTAGGACGTAGGGCACAGTAGAAAAGAGCTAAAAGTTAAAGCATGCATCAGTTGATGGCTGTAAAATAATTTATTTTGTCTGTTTGCTTAAAAAAACATTTTTAAACCTACTTCACTTTAATATGTCATTTAAGGCCCCCCTCACCCCCTACTATTTGGCTGCTCCCTCTGTTTAAACCGAAGTAAAGGCAAGTGCAAATCAAGAACAAATCAAGCAGCTTTCGGTGTCTGCGCTGTTTAAATGTAAGCTGTTAAACCATAAAGAATAAAGTAGAAAGTCCTCCAGCTATTTGCCATTTGTCCTAATAGTTCAGTGATTAGTGATTGTGTTAGATTGTGATAAAAGTATTAGTTACACACTTTTGTTTGAGAACTGTTTTGTTAGGAAATATCAGTAAAGAGATGAACATTCCATATGATGGATATATTGTCACAAATTCCAGAAACTTAAATTTGAACCCAGTTCTGTTAGTTATGTTAGTTTCTTTCTGATTTAGAAAATGTTTTCGTGAGCATCTTTTGTTGCTGTAATTGTGACTGATCTGAATCTTAATTTGTTTGTAAATTAAAGAATGTGAGGGCATCCATACAACAGACCCATGGATCAATCCAAATGCGTCATTAACCATTTAATGCCAGATTAGAAAGTTATGACATGAGGCAGGATAGTCTGGTGGTACTGCAACTAATCTCAGCACTCATCTGATGACACTGAACTTTTACTTTGGATACACTCACTTCCACTCCGGTGGTGTTTTCGTGTACAATTCAGCCGAGCCGTCGCTTTTAGAGCCCCTGTGTTTTTCCCCAGACACCCCATTCTTAACCACAATTGTTTTCATTTAGGGACCATCAGTAAATTACCGGCTGAATGAAGACCAAACCAGTTTATTCAAGAGCTCCCATGTCACCCACTAATTCAAAATCAATGCAGAATTTTATTACTACACTGTACAAATCAGGCAGGGTCAGAAGGGGTCTCAAAACTGTGTTGTAGCTGATAATTGGTGTTTAGCAATGGTTGTTCCAGTTGGATGTAGATGGCCTCCTTTACTCCTCTCTCAAACCATCTGTTATCTCTGTACAAAATGAGAACGTTGCTATCTTCAGAAGAGTGTCTCTTCTCTTTAAGTGCAGATGTTCCCATTGAGCTGGCTCTCCTGTGCTGTGCCATGCATCTGTGAAGCTGTTGCTTGGTCTCTCTTATGTATAAGTCTGAGCATTCCTCACTGCATTATACAGCGTGCTCCGCGTTGTTCAGCTTGTGCTTCTGTTTTTTTGCCCTTGAGATGAAGCTGTTTCTAGTCTTTTTTTTGTGCGACTCTCGTCCAAGTCCCAGCTTCGAGTCCCCATCTCTGGTATCCTCTCTGGTGAACTGTTTTTGTCCTCTGATTTCATGTGTTCTGTGAAAGCATCTATGTTTTGGCTTTTGATTTCGATCCATGTATCTAAACCAGTCCGCCATGTACAGGTTGGCTGCAGTGAGGGACCCATGGCACACCCATGCCTTTGTCTATAGAAAACATGGTTGCAGGTGGTGTTAAGGCAGAGATCACGCAGATTGCAAATCTGATTCCTGGTGAAGATGGTCCTGATGAGTAAGCTGTCTAGCTCCAGTCATTTCCTGGAGGTCTCCACTGCCTCAGTTGTGGGTTTACCAGTGAAGAGCGAGGCGACATGAAAAGATATCGTGGTTTCACTTTCATGGACTTTTCTCAGTGGTTTTCTTGTTTATTCTAGTTGTTGTAGGCAGTCTATTACCTTTTTCTTGCAGCTGCTTTTAGTGTCTCACCTCAAGACTCAGAAGTGTTTCCATTCCATACTGTGCAGTGTGGTTATCTTGGTGTGGTAGTCTGCTGCCTTGAGGACCATGGTGCATCTCCTCATGTTAAAATGTAATCACAAATACGTTCACATACAGAGGGATCTATTCTCGCCTTGATCGCACCACTGAAAATATTGTGCGTCATTAATAAGCGTCTGTGTGAAACGCAAGCAGCTCATGCTGTAGCCATTTAAATGACTTAAATGAAGCTTCGATTCTAGAAAAATTGCCTCGACCATTTTTTGTAATTGAATTATTCGAGTTATTCGAATAATCGTTTCAGCTCTAGTGGGAATTGTAGTTTTATTCCAGAAAGGCCAAAAGCAACTCATTTTATAGGCCATGAGAAAAACGACCGTTTATGTTGCGTGGGCTAAAACTTTGGATTTTTTGTTTTTAGTGTTTTGAAACAGTGGATGGTCTATACTGTACTGTTCTGAATAAATTTCGCTGCAAAACTTACCCTTTCCATCCTAAAAACGTGACTTTATTGAGGTGAGGAATTCAATTCCAGCAGAATGTTAAAAGTTTGTTTTGACCGCTCTACTTCAGTATTTACGGTAAATCCACTGGTTGATTAGCGTGAAGATATTTCTCCAGAATCCATCTCCGTCTCCCAAGTTCAGTTAACCTAACGCAGGTAGGCTATCCGTGTGGCTGTGAATGCAGCGTTTGCTACCGTAAATACAAAGATAGCCGCGACCGCACCAAGCGTCTGAGTGCTATGTCGATAGTCAACTTCAAAGGCAGATTTCTTCGTTTCTCACTTGGCGTGACAGGAGAAACCCAACTCCTTTGGATGTTGATCTCTCAGTCATATGTCATCCGATTCATTCAATATAGGTATCATTTTGAAGGTTGATTTATGCCCTTTCATGAAGACGTAATAACTCAATTTTGAAAATTTGCGACAAGCGTTTTGCCGTGGAGGGTCACAAATGTGCTGATTTCATAACTGTCAGCATTTACGCATTAAACTATGACAGATTTGAGTAGGGCAAGACGTCTCAATACAACTCACACTAGAATAAGTCTGAAAACAAAGGTATTGTCTTTTTTTTCTGTTTAAAAAACATTTTTTAATCCAATTACTTCGATTTATTGAAAATCAATAGAATACTGGATTACAATAAGAATCGATAGTTGCAGCTCTACTTTTAGTTGTAGTAATGTTTTTGTACCTTATAAAAAAGCAGAGAACATAGTTTGCATAATGCTGACCAATAACTGGTGCTTAACTAAAACAACTTCTTATGGTAATATTGTTATATTCAAAAATATAAAATACAAGTAACTGCTCTTATCAAATATACATTGTTTTCATATATATTTTTTAATGTTCTATTGCTCAAAAACACAGTATTGCATTACTTGCATTACTTACATATTTTCTAACACCCAAAAATATGAACTGTTTTTCATTTTGATATTCTGTTTATATTTCTGTTCTTTCTTCATTCTGCTTTTTGCCCAGTAGACTCTGACTCGGGTAAGCAGACGGTGATCACGGTCACACAGGACTGGGTGCCTATCCTGGACAAGGTGTTTGGTCAGAAGTGGTGCAACGACCTCTGGCAGATCAAAGAGCTGAACAGCAGTAAGGAGGAACGGCCGGGGCTGGGTTCGGCGACGATGCCTGACGTGGACAACCTGATACAGGAGACACTGAACCCGACCTCCCAGAGAAACGTGGAGGGCAAAGCGGATGAGCTCAAATGGCTGCAGGCACAGGACTCGGAGGTCCTGTCTCTAACCTCTGACCCCCAGTGTACGTCTGTAACCAGCTCTGTGGGTGAGTTAAGGCCCTATAGTTACAGTTCATTTCATATACATATACGTATTGCCAAAAGTATTGGGATACCGCTCCAGATCATTCAATACGGGGGTTTGAAGGGAGGTTCTTTTTCAGAGGTTGGGCCTGGCCCTGGCCCGTTAGTTCCAGTAAAAGGAACTCTTAATGCTTCAGTATACCAAGAGATTTTAGGCAATTTCATGTTGCCAACCTTGTGGGAACAGTCTGGCGATGGCTCCTTCCTGTTCCACATGACAGCGCACGAGTTCACAAAGCAAGGGACATAGAGACATGGATGAGCGAGTTTTGTTTGCTGGAACTTGACTGGCCTGCAAAGAGTCCTGACCTCAACCTGATAGAATTAATGGAGTGGAGACTGCGAGCCAGACCTTCTCGTCCAACTTCAGTAGCTGACCTCACAAATGTTCTTCTTGAAGAATGGTCAAAATTCCCATAAACACACTCCTAAACCAATGTGGACAGCCTTCCCAGAGGAATTGAAGCTCTTACAGCTCCAACTTCATATTAAAACCTATGGCTTAAGAATGGGATTTTATAAAAGTTCATGTGTGTGTAAAGACAGGTGTCCTGATTCTTTTGGCAATTTTATTTATATGCTGCCATTCCAATACCATACATACAGTACTGGGCAAAAGTTTTAGGCAGGTGTAAAAAAATGCTGTAAACAAAGAATGCTTTAAAAATGGAAGTGTTAATCATTTCTTTCCATCAATCAACAAAATGCAGTGAATGAACAAAAGAGAAATCTAAATCAAATCAGTATTTGACCACCTTTTGCCTTCAAAACAGCATCAATTCTTCTAGGTACACTTGCACGCAGTTTTTGAAGGAACTCGGCTGGTAGGTTGTTCCAAACATCTTGGAGAACTAACCACAGATCTTCTGTGGCTGTAGGCTTCCTCACATCCTTCTGTCTCTTAATGTAATCCCAGACACACTCGATGATGTTGAGATCAGGGGCCATACCATCACTTCCAGGACTTCTTGTTCTTCTTTACGCTGAAGATAGTTCTTAATGACTTTGGCTGTATGTTTGGGGTTGTTGTCCTGCTGCAGAATACATTTGGGGCCAATCATACGCCTCCCTGATGGTATTGCATGATGGATAAGTATCTGCCTGTATTTCTCAGCATTGAGAACACCATTAATCCTGACCAAATCTCCAACTCCATATGCAGAAATGCAGCCCCAAACGTTCAAGGAACCTCCACCATGCTTCACTGTTGCCTGCAGACACTCATTATTGTACCGCTCTCCAGCCCTTCAACGAACAAACTGCCTTCTGCTACAGCCAGATATTTCAAATTTTGGAACTCATCAGTCCAGAACACCTGCTGCCATTTTTCTGCACCCCAGTTCCTATGTTTTCATGCATACTTGAGTCGCTTGGCCTTGTTTCCACATCGGAGGTATGGCTTTTTGGCTGCAACTCTTCCATAAAGACCACTTCTGGCCAGACTTCTCCGGACAGTAGATGGGTGTACCTGGGTCCCACTGGTTTCTGCCAGTTCTGAGCTGATGGCACTGCTGGACATCTTCCGATTTCGAAGGGTAACAAGCTTGATGTGTCTTTCATCTGCTGCACTAAGTTTCCTTGGCCGACCACTAGGGGTGCAACGATTATTCGACATCGTCGAGAAAAGTCGACAATAAAAATAGTCGCCGACTAATTTGATTGTCGATAATTGTCGCCAGACGTATTTTTATACGGAGTGAAATGTTTTCCTTCCTTTCTACCTGTGCAATACTACCGCTTTCCAATAGAGTGCACTAATACACCACACTCTGGTGAGATTCGCTCTTGCGCAGTAGCATTCAGTGACAGCTAGAAGAATGGCCCTATGGCGTCACATCAACGCCAAAACTAGAGTGCGCAAAATGGCTTGCCGCAAAAATTTTGCGGGCGTAAATTTCAAAGTCGCGCGCGCAAATGTGAAACTCGAGAGCACAAAATTAAGAATCGAGTGCGCGGTTGTGATATTGCGCGCAAACTGTCTTTTTCCTCTCGATGTGTTAAATGTCCTCGCACGCAAAGTAGATTACCGACGAGCGGCTTTTTTGCTCGAGTGAGATTTCTATGCATGTGGTTTGAAAGCGCGGGTTTGGACAGTTTGGGGGCGGGGTTTTGGCAGTTTCTGCCTGCGAGTCCTATTGGCCGATGGCTCCTGGTTTTGTGATTGGCTTAAGAAAGTTCCTACAGAAAAACCAAAGATGTCTGAGGAAGATGAATGGCGACGGGTCGGTTAAACGCAAGTTATAGTTTATCGACCTTATAATTATAATTTAATAGTTAGGTCTTACACGTTTAATAAGCACGCAAAACGGTAAAGTAACCAACACCTTTGTCACTCGCTCATAAATGTTATAATGGTATGTTACCATTTTCTCAGTACCATCAGAAAACCAGGAGCCATCGTAAGGCTAGATAAGGCAAAGAAGAAACTTATTTATTAAAATATGCTTTAGAGTGAACTATCTTTCTTGTCTTTATTAAAAATTTAAATAACCTCATACTAAATGTAAAAGCTGGTAGCTAAATCGGAGCCATTTTATAATTATGCAATTTATAATCCGATTAGTCGACTAATCGTTTTAATAGTCTGACTAGTCGACTATCAAAATAGTCGTTAGTTGCAGCCCTACCGACCACTGCGTCTACGATCCTCAACATTGCCTGTTTCTTTGTGCTTCTTCAAAAGAGCTTGAACAGCACATCTTGAAACCCAGTCTGCTTTGAAATCTTTGTCTGGGAGAGACCTTGCTGATGCAGTATAACTACCTTGTGTCTTGTTGCTGTGCTCAATCTTGACATGAAACTGTCTTCCACAACCTCACCTTGGTAGCAGAGTTTAGCTGTTCCTCACCCAGTTTTAAGCCTCCTACTATTCATGCGGGCGGTTTTAGGGCAGACATTTTTAAAATATCGTGGGTGCGGGCGGGCGGGTCAAAAAGTTACAAAACGCATTTCATTATCGATCAAAACATGTTGTAAACGGGGTTCCAATTACCTCTCCTCTCGATGCTGGCAAGAGCGGTGCTTTGCGTTCCTGCAACCAGCGCATCGAGCGAGCGCGCGTTCAGTTCAGCAGGTCGCGTGCTGGAACCGCGTCGAAGTAGGCTAAACCCCGGCACGGTGGATTCCATCCTCTTTCTCCACAGTGCTTCCAAACAGCTGTCATAAATGCAGTCGGTGTATATTTTTCAATTTTGGAGTTTTCAATTTGTAGGATAAGCTACTAGTTTGGTGAAATATCACGGTCAAGTATGCTCTGCTCTACTTTATTTTAGACAAAATTAAGTTAAAACAAGACCTAAGTTCTACTAAGTTCATTCAAATCTGTTATTCACTAAGTTCATTTAAATCTGAGGCTACGTTCACACTGCCATGCTGAAGTGAGTCAAATCGGATTTTTTGCCTTAATGTGACACAGATCTGTTCTTTTCAGGGCTGTGTGGACACGCAAATCTGGTCTTTTCAAATCAGATTTGTGTCACTTTCATATGTGGTACTAAATCTCATACGTATCCGATTCGCCATGCCATGCGACTCCGAATGTGAACCCTTAGGATCGAATTATGGCTTTTTGCTTATATTTACGCGCTGACATCATCAGCCTAACCAGAAAAAGTGGAAGGTAAAATGGAGGAGAGTCAGGATAACAGCTGGGGTGGGAAGGAAGGAGAAGTTAGATTTAATTGATTCTTTTTTTTCTCCTTTCGACCTGCTCATGTACAGCTGATTCACTGTTTACGTCTCCAGAGCAAAGTGCGCATATATGCGAGCTGCTAACGCCCATTTTAATGCCATGAGTCGCCCCACAGATATGACGTTTTTGTTGTTGGTACGAGTTGACCCGTAAAAACGCATCAATGTGCAGCGCGTGACGCCGGAGGACCGATGCGCTCACATTACAGCCAGATGGCAGGCTCTGTAGTTATGAATGTGAACCGCCAAGATAGACAAAAAAAGCCGACCTGTGCAACACTACCTCCTACACAGCTGTTTCTGTTTCAGTTAATGACTGTGTTTCAACCTACGTGCGACATTGATGATCTTTAGCACCTGTTTGGTATAACTGGTTGATCATACACCTGACTATAATCCTACAAAATCCCTGACTTGGTGCAAGTGTACCTATAAGAATTGATGCTGGTTTGAAGGCAAAAGGTAGTAACACCAAATATTGATTTGATTTAGATTTTGCTTTTGTTTGCTCACTTTGCATTTTGTAAAATTGATAAAAAAGTCAAACAATCATTATTTATATTTCTGAAAGCATTCTTTGTTTACAGCATTTTTTCACACCTGCCTAAAACTTTTGCACAGTACTGTATATTACAGATATTTTCCCCCTTTGTTATCTTATAACTGTAGCCCAGGAAGCTCATTGTTACAAGAATGAATATAACTCACAAGTAAAAGTCAAAGTGAACAGGTCAAAAGTCTCCAGTTTCTACAGTACAAAGAACAAATAAGTCACACAGAGTAAGCAAATATATATAGATAATATAAAATATAAAAAACTCTAAACTAGAGGTACAAAAGATACTGCACATACTAGTTAATGCAAAATTCAAACAACAATTATGGTCCTGAAATGATTTTTGTGCATATGATCTGCAGAAGTTGAATAGGAAAAATTTGTGTAGTTGATGGCGATGCTAGGTGATCCGTGATTAGAAGGTCCCCAAGCGACTGCTCCCTGGGCGCTGCACATGTCAGCTGTCCACTGCTCCTTCACGGATGGTTAGAAGTGCTGTGTATGCGGTTCAGAATGACACCTACCACCAACTAAAACAGATAGTTTATTATTTATTTATTAGGGCCACGAGGTTATTGTTATTGTGTTGCTTTTTTCCGCCAAAACGCTGTGCTAGGAGAAAAATGGTAAGACTCTACAGCTTTGAATTTGGCAGGGTAGGTCCGTACTCCCCACCCACTACTCAGGCAAAAAAAATTGCACCAAAATAAGCTATTTTGCAATTTTCCAAAAAAAAATAAGCATTTTGCCGAATAAATGTTGAACCGTAGCTCTGATTCTCAAAATCTTATATCATCTTTTGGTTTAAGACAAATTTCTAGACCTCGCATCTATTTCGCTATATTTGATTTTTTCGCTAATTTGCATAAAATGAAATCCCATCTTTTTCGAACTCGTCCCTGGATTTCTGTTCAATCTGCACAACTGGTATCATTTGAATCCCAAGACACTCTTCTTTAATTATTATCGAGCACATTTTTATCAGTCTTTATTTTTGTAATATGCAAATAAATGGGCTCGTTTAGATGAGACCGCAAATCCATATACTGGATCCGAATCCATATACTGATTTTCCTCAATATATTGCAATCAATTTCTACATGCTTTTCTCCGTATTAACTTTTTGAATCGTGAGTCTGATTCTAAAAAATCTTATACCATCTTATTTCAGGTCAAGACTAATCTTAATAAACCCCACAGATTATTTTTCCCATATTGATTTTTCTTTAATCAAGTACAACTAGCAAACTAGATCCCCGGATTTTTATCCAATTTGCATGTAACTGGTATTATTTGAATTATTTGAATAATTACCAACAATAGTAATTATTAAGACCAAATCTTCCTAAATAGACAATATATTTACTGTAGGTAGAGGAGGAAAGACGAAATTTCCAAGTAAGAAATGCATTCCTGGCCGGGCACTGCTGGTTCTGTTGCGCTGGCTCCGGTCCACACAGTAACTGACGCCACTCAACATTACTGAGGATTACATTAGAGCCTTATTTTATGCGGTTCACTAAGGGTGAGCAGGGTGTCGCGGCCTAAGTCGGCACTTTGCTGCGAGAAGCATCCCCGACGCTGGTGCTGCATTTGATGACTCTGCCTTTATACACAAACTACTGTCCATAAATCCAACCCAATTCGTTTTACACTCTTGTTAGTTAACGAGAGTCACGTAAATTAAGCCTTACACCCTGTTAACGCCAATAAGATGAGGGCAAAATTACTCATATTCTTAAAAAAAAAACCTTACACAAGTAGTTCGTATAAAGGCGGAAGTCATCAAAATGTGCGCGCCTCGCCGGGGTGCGTAAAGCCAGCAATGCGTGGAATTACCAGAATTAGAGAGGGGATAGAGAGGGGACAGCCTAACATATGAAACAGGAAAAAGACTGCCGTGTAATCCATTTATTTCAACAAAGTAACTGTATTCTAATTACCACCTATTTAAACGGTAACTGTAACGGAATACAGTTATTCATATTTTGTATTCTAAATACGTAACGCTGGTACATTCCGTTACTCCCCAACACTGTGGCTATATTATGCAGATCAATACTTTGAAACAAATTCAGCAAGACATATGTTTGAATAAGGAAACTTCACTATAATTTACAGTTTTTAGACATTCTCTTATAGTAAGTATTCAGCACATTTTCAGGTATTTCTTTATATGACTGCAAAGCTTCACTTCAAAGTTGATATCCCACTTATTGGCGCATTATAAACTATTTTAAAGTTAGCCTAATAAGTTTTGAACCATAAATACGTAGAAAAAAGATGAAACATATCAAATCTCAACATATGTGTACTTCAATTCATAAAAAACTGATAAAGCTGCAAACTGCATGGCCCCCGTAATAACTGCTTGCAGTTATATTTATTTATAAAGTTAACTATGATAGGGGTTCAATCAGTAATATGTGCAATAATGCTTCAATAATACATGCAAATATTGTAACAGCAGTCATGTGGAGAGAAGTACAATTTGAGTTATATAGCATATAGCATATAGCATATAGTATATAGTATATAGCAGAGATGACAAAGTTTACTTTGACTTTTGACTTTAACGATTTCAGGCGTTTTGGAGGTTGCTTTTCACCTGTGCCATGACAAGTCTCTCAAAGCCCTTCACGATAATCTTGGTCCTAGCGATAGGGTGATAGTCGTTTAGTCAGGATGCTGAAGGTTTCTTCGGTACTGGGGTGATGAGGTAGACTTGAAGCACGCTGGGACAATCATCTGGCTCAGCGATGTGTTAAGGATGTCCATGAAGACCTTGGCCAGCTGATCAGCACAGTCTCTGAGCACACGACCTGGAATGTTGTTTGGTCCAGCAGCCTTTTGTAGGTTGACTTTGTTGAAAGTTCTCTTCATGTCAGCTGCAGCCAGAGAGATGACCTGGTCGGTGTTGTGAGCCCTAGCTTTCTTCACAGGCTCATTGTTCAGTGCATCAAACCGTGCATAGAACTTCAGTTCAGTTACTCAGGGAGTGTGGCGTCCCCCTCCCTACTCCTTGGTGCAGGCTTTTACTGAGTGACAACCTGAATGCCCTGCCATACACTGGCTTGAGAAAGTTTGGCCCTGGCTGTTTTGGGAACAGCTCTGTTCCCCAACATGAAAGCATTTGCTGAAAACAAGGGCTTTTTGTTGGCTCCTTGTGGTGACGTTCTTGGGGACAGTAACATTCTCTATGCATTTGCTAATGAAGAATGTCACTATTCTGTTCCCGTTCCACTTGGCCAGACTCTGATGGTTTTCCTGGCAGGTAGAGCTCAAACAATCATTCGAATAACACTGGAGAACAATGATTTTGCTACTGGAAGTAAAACATGTGATTTACATGGAAACGACTGTGTTGAATCCAAATCTGCACTCAGAACTTTCCTAGCATGTCCAGATTTTAAGGTATAGGCACAATTTGGTATTTTGATACACGTTGTACAGCAACACAATAACAGCTGTTTCTCACTAACCAGCAAGCTGTAAACTGAACTCGTAAACAAGATGCTCACAGCATACCAGCAGACAACATCCAACACTCACAAGCGCAAAAGCAAGTGCCTAAAGCACTTTTGAACAGTACATTACACTGCATCATAAATAAATCACTTCTGTCTGCTACTTGGTCTAATTCATGTGTCCTACAGTAAATCCTGTGTGCTGAATTCAAATCTGGAGGCACATTTTGTCTATCACATCAAGATCTTAAGTTATATATGCGAAAATACCTCACATAAGGAAAGTTTGCCTTACAGCTGTGTGATGTTTGGAATATTGTATTTGTTGCAACTAAATTACAAACAGAAGTTCACCTGAGACTTAAATCAAAACATAATGTACTGTTCAAAAGTGCTTTAGGCACTTGCTTTTGTGCTTGTGAGTGTCTTGTTGTTTCCCGCTGCAGAAAGGAACAGTAGTTGTTCATGTTTTGGTTATAGTGGCCCTGATATCTTGTGTCCATCACAGACATATCTTAATAGAATCTCTCTCCATGTTCATCTCTTACGTCACCCAAATTATAATTCCTTTTCTGTTGGTCCACTTTTTGGACCACTTCTAGAGGACTGAGTTTGTTTCCTTTAAAGAGGACTATATGTGAAAACACCCTTACTTGCTTAAAAATGCCTTTTGGGCTTTGATTTTGATCAGAATCGGTGATGCAGGCCTTGATCGAGAATGAAATCGGATGACAAGTATGATTCATTAGCTTGTACAACGCAAGGCACAGTCTGAAACTTGAAGTGCCCTCTTCAGCAGGGCAGAGAAGAAGCATTGAAGGATCATGTTGTAGTTTAGAAACCTCAGTTTAGAAACAGAAGTACCCGGATAAAAATGTCTTAACATTGGTGGCATTTGTTAGGTGTTCTTATCCAGAGTGACTAAAGCTTGCTAATGCGAGAGTCAGTCTTAACTGGAACTGCCTGTATTGCTACTTTACTACCAGAGGTTAAATTTTAACATGACAAATAGCCAAATAGTGAATGAAGTTCTCGGAAGAAAAAAACATTACAAAGAAATTCACTTTAAAAAATCATGACGGCTAAAGATGTGTACACCCAACAATGCAGAGGTCTGTGTGTGAAACAGGCATTAAAATATCCCCAATGTTTTGACATGTTACTGGTGGAATTTGTTGTAGGAGAAAATAGTATGTTGCTATAGGTTTGCTAACTAAAAGCTACATTTCTTATAGTCTTAAAAAGGATTAAAAGAAAGAGTGGCACACACTCCTGATGTTACGAGCCAAAACCCTGTTTTCTATGTCTACATGGCAACACTGAAAAATGAGATTGTAGTAATCTTTACCCTGGCCGTTTGAGTGTGAACAAAACATAGAAAAACTACATTTTAACTCATGACCACATGATTTGTGCTCTTTATACAAATTTTCATATTTACATCTTGTTTAGACTTTATATTTATATATTTATGAGGGCTGCACGATTCTGGATAAAATGTAAACCGCGGTTTTCTTGATAAGAATTGAGATCACGATTCTCTGCACGATTTTTGAACAAATTGAAATATGTATTGCACTCATTAACTTGACAAAAGAAAAGACCATTCAATTGGCCATTTAAGTAGAGTACCAAAAATAGTGCTGATTTCTTTAGAACGTATTATATATACGATATTAATCGAATATATTCTCTCTTTCTGGCAGAGCCATGTCACAATAATGCGGTTGAGGTGCGCCCAGAATAATATGAAGTAAATAACTGTACTGAGTAGAACTCTGGTTGTAGTTATTTATCAGCTAAAATACTAGTTTTGTGTCTAAGAAAGGGGAAGATTTGACTGAACTGGAGTTTTGTGAGTAATAATGTTTACATTGCGAAGAATGTCATTTATGTGCTTTTACGCATGTACTTCTGTTTTTGTGCACAGGATAACAAAACCAGTGCTGTTTTTCTTCAGAACCATTCGCTTCCATTTCCAATTAATGTCTCTGAAATGGTGTGGATTTTCAGCCTTCTCTCTCTTTCTCTCTCTGTCTGTCTGCATGCTCGCTTTGGTGAAGTGGAGAAGTGAAAAGACGGCGCTAAAGCAATGGACTTAATAAAACACACTCACCCTGCAACTATACTACTCTAAAACAGTAAAATGTCAGGCTAGCTACCTATACTAAATATCCCGTACAAACATACAAGGACTGGCGCTCGCCCGCCAGTTTTCTGGATGGGTGGCAGGAGTGAGCACTCTGTTTTGAGAGTGACGAAAGTGACGTACATGCTGTCTGTTTAACCATAATGTGAGGATTTGTACTCGTTATTCACAATATGGTCATTTACTACATCACGAGTGGAACAAGCCCACCCTCCCACCCCTAGAAGAACCAGTGTCATTTAGAAAAGAGATCGCATGTGCGTATGAATCGAGATCTCAATTTTTTTTAACGATTTATTGTTCAGCCCTAATATGTAGATGTATATGTCTTCTTTGTACCCCGTAAAAACTGGAGCCACATCGTCTCGTCCCTTTGTAAACTTGTATATAGCAGAGATGACAATAGATTTCACTTTGATTTTGAAAACCGTAATAAGCTATTCAAATTCAGTTATGAGTTATCTCAAAGTGCCAGTTTAAATGTAACTAACTAGCAGTTAGAGCAGTTGTGCAAATCTTTCACAATTAACTTTGTGATTCCTCTGTTACATTCTGCTGTTTTCTTCCCTTGTCTAGTGTTTGAGAACGAGTTTGAACTTTTGCTATGGCTGCTGCTTGACTGATGCTGTCAGAATATGAATTAGATCTCAAACTCAATCCTCACTTGTTGAGTAGCTTCATTCTTACTTTTATTACCTTGACTTGACAAGATGGAGAGAGTTGAGGCATTTTCAGTTTCAGCTTCACGGAGCAGTCAAATGCGCTGCACTTTTATAGACTAAGTGTTGCTGGTGTTATCCCCTTTATTTGCAACTATGAAGATAACTACATCATGTATTTAGATGCATGCTTGTGACATTACGGACGTGCACCTACACTTTAGAACGCTTTACTGTGTCTCATTATGATCTGTGGAAACTATGGAATGTAAAGACAGCTATGCGACTAGAGATATCGGGCTGATATTTGGCATTTTTAATATATCGGCATCGGCCAATTTTCGTGTGTAGTATGCCCATTTATGATCAGGCACGTCTGCGGGCAGCCCCGTGTTATTGTCGCGGTCGAGCACGTGTGAGTGGAGCGTGTGGAGGACCCCAGAGAAAACTTTGTGTTTACCTTAAACAAGAATTCCTGAAGCGATTTTTTTATAAGATGCGAGCGACCAGTACCCACTGGCTGCCACAGTCGGCCCACCTCCCTTTCAGGGTTGCTATCACCATTTTTTGTAAATGAATCATGGCTACGGTAGCGAAGTCGGAGATCGGTAATATTCTGTAAGTTTTCAACTGTTGGGCGGAAAGAAAGCGTTGCGCGGCTTCAGTACTGCACGCTGTAATAACGCGCTATGTGTAAAGACTGTACGAAGTCCGAATATTTTACTGTACAAAAGAAACAGGTATGTGTCCGTGTGTCTGTGTTTATCATATTCAAGCAGTTATATTTGATATAATAAATTCTGACGGTTACGCGCCCAGAAAATAGAAGCTGCCAGTACAAAGCGCGTGTGCTGTTATAATTACCCTGACAAGGCGCTATTTATGTTAATGTGCAGCGTCTATTTTCTTTACAAATCCTATGAAGTTCTGCATTGACGGCGCTTAAAGAAAGCTTTGAAGTTCCGTTAAAAACTTTTAGAATACTACCGATATCTGATAGTCTTCTTTTTGGGCGCGTACACTGTCAGAATGTACGTCTTATTTGTACCGTATTTATACCGACTTCATATAGTCTTTACACATAAATAGCGCGCGTCACGTCAGGGTAATTATAACGTCGGCACGGACGGTGTGCAACGCTTCTTTCCGCGCAACAGTTCAGTCGAAAACTTTCAGAATACTAGCGATCTCTGACTAGAGTGGCCGCGATTTATTTGCAAAAGAAAAGGTGATAACGACACTAAAGTTAATGATGTGTAGTCTGTTATCAGCTACGGGGTTAAATTATTAGCATATCGGCCCCGATGATCTGTTTTATTTTTCAATATGAGGCGGAGCCCGCGTTACTCCGCCCCGCACGGAAACAGAGCTATCCACAACAGTGCGTGACTAACAGTTACGCTGCAGCTGGTTTATTTTTAGTTATATTTAAAAATTTTATTGATGTTATTTAAGCTTATATTTTAAGTTTACACTTTAGTTCTAAAAACCTAATAAAAATTCAGCTTGATAAATACTCTGAACCTTTTATCAAAATGTTTATTTGATCGTTTTTAAACATTACCTCTTATATTTAATAATTGGGTCATACAACATTTTTTTATTTAAAGACAGTAAAGTGCAGTATAAGTGCAATGCACAAAATGATCAAGATATGGTTCAAGTCAGTGTTTAATAGATTTTATGTATCTGTTATTAGTGTGACATTTTATCATGCAAATAATGGGGAAAACGTCCCGTTATCGGCCAAAAACACGGCAACATGTATCGGCCATTGGCTGTCCCTGACTTCTAAGCATCGGCATCGGCTGTAGGAAGCCTATATTGGTTTCTATTGATTAATCTGTTGACTTCAAGGTCTAAATGATTTATTTGATTAAAAAAAACAAAAAAAAAACAGAACAGAATGTTTTACTTACATTCATTATATTTTGCTAACATGTATTTGATTACATAACCTGTTATAATTATGTGTATACTAGTAATGAAAGAGTAATAATCTTTATGCTCTAACTTTATTATACTGATTGCAATTTTGTCCAAATGTTTCTGTTTTATTTTTTGAAAATTTAATAAATAATTAGTTTAATTTATGTAGAGGTTGAAGAAATGCTTGTTGCAATTATTTGAAGTAGGGCTGCTCGATTATGAAAAAAAACATAATCACGATTAATTTGGTCGATCTTGAAATCACGATTATTTAACAAGATTACTTTACACTTTACTTTTCTTGCTGACTAAATGATAATGTTCTCCTACTTCCGTCATCTTTACCCGCTCAGACTGTACACCGCCACCGGAACACACACATGCGTTTAGTCTTCGGAAGGTGCATTAGTGTGTGTGCGTGTGTCATTCGGAATGCAAGACAAAACATGAGTATACCTGCAGAGCGTAATGTGGCAAAATAATTCTAATTGTTTTTTGTCGATTACATTATTTTTGTGATTGTTTGGAGCCAAAATTGAAATTGAAATAAAAATTCGATTAATTGCACAGCCTTAATTTGAAGCATTTTAGAGATGTAAAATAGTGCATCGATGTGAGACATTGATGCCAAAGAAAGATGTCAAGGAGAAAGCTATGGAATTAGGGAACCTATGTCGCTCTGTAAAGGAGAGACTGCCCAGTGCTGTAAATGTGTATAAATTGAGTCCTGTGTTGTGTATTCAGCAGGTGAAGATTCCCAGTTAAGGTCCCCCTCGATGCTGCACCGACTCCTTACGCTGCCCACTCAGCTCCTGGAGGGAGATGAAGAATCCATGGAGGCTATCCCCAGGCTGGCTGACCCCGAGGAACCTGGAGTAACTGTGGCGGCCCCAGGGCAGAGCACTCAGACACTTCTCCAAGAGAAACCTGCAGACAACAATGACGAGGAGGAGGAGGTGGCAGAAGGCAACGAGGACGAGCACCAACTGATGTCTCTTGCCACACATTCTCACGAGTCATCCAGGAACAAGGACGGGAAGAAAGTTCACACGTGCAAAGAGTGTGGCAGGAAATTTAGCCGCGCACATTTGCTTAAAGCCCACCGACAGACGCACAAAGACGCCTGTGCTCCCTGCCCGCAGTGTGGAAAGAGCTTCCTTCAGCTATCCAAACTCCAGGCCCACCTACAGACACACATGGGCAAAATGACATAAACTCTTCAAACTGAAAATAAGAAATGGAAAGAGAATCAGGGTCAAGTCATAGCTTCATTTTTAGCAGTGAAAATCCAAACATTTGCTGTTCAAGCGTCTTGTTTTCAGACTGGTAAATGAAGTGCATAATTTTGAGATTGTGTCTGGCTTCTGTCTTGAAGGTACAACAGACTTGTAGAATGGGAGCCATGTTTTCATAGTTATAATCTTGTTTTTTCCTCTTCTTAGCTCTCTTTTTAGCCTCCATTTTTGTACTCATTTCCAGATGGAAAATAGACACCAGTTCTTTTGCAGGTACTGAAGTGACCTTTTGACATTTTTCTGAAATCCTTGATTTTAGAGTACTTTCTGTAACGGTTTCTGCCTGCCCGTAATAACTGGATATTGAAAGACCACATAAGTAGATTGGTAAAGCCTATTAACATGTAATTAAGACATTGTACAGCTTTTCTGTTATAACTTGAATCTGTATGAACAATAATATGTCCAGCGGCATCATCTGAAAAGGGAGGTGAACTGTAGCGGTCTGGGGTGGTGCTGCAGAAATGAGCTCTGTACAAGAAAAACGTCAAATTCTACCGTCGATGGGAGAGAGAAAGACAGCACTGAAACCCATCGGACCACAACATTGGTCTTCTTTTTCCAAATGGCATGGAGCAACGTGTGAAGCCGGAAGTAGTGAATAATTAGCTTGTCACAGTTTGTAGGGACAGTCATCATTAGTGCAAGGCTTGACACAAAATACCTCTCAAGAAGCTGACTGTCTATCGGGCAAAGAGGAGCCTAATCTCTAAATGAGGAGTTCGGCTTTGTAAAACAACTGTGTTTTGTGCGTTATCAGCACAGACCTGACGCATTCAAATATTATTGTACTATAAAAGCGTTCTCTGTGTTGGTATATAGAGTTCAGATATACTTTTATTATAAATCAATGGTTGCAGTTGTCGTATCCACCTGTCTCTGGAGAAATGAGCATTAGGAGGGAGCTCAAAACATACTGGTTCTGGAAGTTTCAGTAGGAACGGGGGTTTTGGGGGTGTTCCCTTGTGCATCAGTGGCATTCGTCTTCTGGCAGTGTCCTGAAATAGCATAGTGTCTTCCTGGTCTGATTGTGTGTAGTATTTAAGTATATAATGTAGTTGTATCTTTGACTTGCAGCAGTGGATTTGCTGCCAGAATAGATGTCACAGTCTGCTAGAATTCACAGGGTGACTGAGGCAACAGAACCCACAGAGACTGCCCGGTCCAGGCCAGGGGCGTCAAAACACTTTTCCTGGAGGACCAAGCTTGGAGATTACTTTTCCTCCTGCGTTAATTCACCAGCTGAAATTTTTGGCGAATGTTTAAATGAGTTGATTGATAATTAGGTTTGAGAAATTGTGTAAAAACTCCAGAAGCAGCGCTGACCAACTTTAATTGAGAGGTAATGATCCGGCTTCTACAGTCCTGATACTGCTCCTGGGCTTTGGGTGTTGGGTTGATAATGAGTTAACAATCTGATACGAGTGTTTTATTAATAAGCTGCATGTCTCACTGTTGGAAGAGGGAGGTGATTGTGGCCTAGAGGTAGGGCTGCTCGATTATGAAAAAAAACATAATCACGATTAATTTGGTCAATCTTGAAATCACGATTATTTAACACTTTACTTTGTGTTACTATTTAAGACTTTATGCTGCTGTCCTCCTTCCGCCATCTTTACCCGCTCAGACTGTACACCGCCACCAAAACACACACGTGCGTTCAGTCTTCGGAAGGTGCGTTAGTGCGCGTGCCTGTGTCATTTGGAACACAAGACAAAATATGAGTATACTTGCAGAGCGTAATGTGGCAAAATAATTGTAATTATAATTGTTTTTTGTCGATTACATTATTTTTGTGATTGTTTGGAGCTGAAATTGAAATTGAAATTAAAATTCGATTAATTGCACAGCCTTACCTAGAGGTTAGAAATCTCACCTCTGGACCAAGAGGTTGTGGGTTCGAATCATTGGGTTCTTGAGCAAGACCCTTAACCTGAAGTTGCTCTCAGGCAGACTGTCTATGAAATTAGCAAAATGGAAGTTACACATTGGCCTGATGATCAAGGTCTATCCCAAAGACGCACATGAATTCTGTGGCAGGTCTTTCAAATAAATGTGGTCAGTACTTGGCACGCAGACACTATATTAATGCCAAAACTTAAACCATAGCGCTTGTTTTCAGGAACTGCACTACAAACTCTGTAAATATTAAAGTGAACACATGAAACAGTGGTAGCCTAATTGGAGCACAAGATCTAAACTAAGAAATTCTAGGAATTTATGTGCAAGCCTCAGAGGCCCTTAGTATTTTCACCTGTTTATAAACTTGAAATATAAAAAAAATTCTATAAATGCATTGATTCTGGCAATTCAGCGGTTTTGGAATGGTAGACAATATTATTTTTTTCAATAAACATCGAATATTTCCAGAAGAAAATGTCTGCAGCTGGAAATAGTAAATGAGCAGTAAATGAACATCCACTGTTTCGATAATTATAGGAGTGCTTATTTTGCTACTTGTTTTTTCTTATCACATCCTAGACATTATCGTTTCAAAACATTTGAGATGAGTTCCTTATCCAGCCGACAATCTTGCAGACCCCTTGTCTCACCACGTAAACATACATATTCTCTGTGCAGTACTACTGTGCACATCTAACACAGCAAAGATTTTTAATGCGAACCAAGAAGGTGAATGCTAGTTTACATTTCATGGGAGGGTGGCGGTGGGGAGCGTACTTCCATGTAGCGTTTGCTCCAGGAATCGAGAAACATTTCATTGTTTTATATATGCTTTTATGACGTTTTCAGCTGAACTGTTCTCCTGCCTTCATCCCTGTCCTCCTGTAGCATTATTCAAATTTATAGACATACCGTTAGTCTTGGGGGGTTTTTTTTTTTGCACTGCATGATATACCCTTGTTTTGCAGGAAAAAGGTTGTTAATGTAAGGAACGTGTACAACTAGCTGTTTACATTCCACTATAGCTACACTGATATAAATTTTTTTTACACCAATATTGCGCCAATCACTTTTGGACCTACTCAATATTTCCCCTCTGACACAGTGACATTGTGACCGATGCTGTTCCAACCCCAGGATAATATGCAGTCCGTATATTTTCTAACCACATTTTCTCTTTTTGTCAATTTTTGCACTCCCCCCGCCCCCAGATTTCTTCACACAGCCATACCTCAGTGTCATGGATCAGTCAGCGGGCGTTACTGCGTTAAAGATTTTTAGATGGTCCAGTCCATTACCTCAGTATATAGTTGTGTATATATTTTAGCATGTTCTTTGTATTCCTTTTGTTCTATTTTTTTTTTCTAATCTATACTTCTCAGTTGTACTGCAAGATACAAGGTTGTTTTAGGGGGAGAAAAGACGCATTGATCAAAATGAAAGGGATGTTCCATTGCTTCTGCACAAAGACTTACTGAGCCTATTCTATATGACGTGATTAAAGTGGAATTGATTTCATAGGACTGATGTGCTGCATTTTTCGTAGGCCTTCCAGATTCACAAAAGTAAACTCACAGCTAGTTTCATGCAGTACAATTGCAATTTACTGCATTTCTTTTATTGCTATTTTCCATAGTGACTGACATTTCCTAATGACAGTCTCCCTGGAGCAACTTGTGGTTATGGGACTAGTTCTGTCAGTAGGATAGAGCTAGAATAAAGTGTGCCTTTAATGTAATGTAATGTCTGTAAAATTACAGTGCAATCTAGTTACAGTGTATATCAATATAGCAGTTGTTATATAAAGATAAATATGAACTGGAGTTTGTGCTTCCCACATATTGCTCGCTTCCTACATCTTCTCAAAATCCATGACATTTTTTTTTTTTTGCATTAAGGAAAAAGTCTTTGTGCCCAAATGATGGAATACCTGTAGAGGTAATAAAAGAAAGTCAGCCATAAATACTGATCTGTGACAATGTTCTTTGTACAAATGTTTTAACACACATTAGTCCTTTTTGTAATACATTGAGTGCTGTAAGGTTTTTCGGATTGATTTCATTTTTGTTCACTAGTTTTTCACTAATCTTCTGAAATAGGCGCAGACTTACAAATTCTGGGATTAATTCTATTGCTTTTTAAAGGGACAAAATATCATTTTGGCAAAGCAATGTAAAATAATTCAGCTATTCTGTTAATTGAATTAGAATTGAGACCCTTTTTTTTTAATTTCACAAATTAAGTGAAACCTCAAAATATTTTTAAAGGGATTTTTTGATATATAGTTTAGTATAGTTTGATATGCAGTTTTTCTGAACTGTGTAAAATATTTAAACACTAAGTAATGCCTTGTAAACCTGTATAATTATGTAAGAGCCAAATCACAAATACTGTTCTCCATCCACATGCAACAATGGCTTTGAGCATCCGGAGTGCCTCCCAGGGTCTTTCTTTGGGAGCTTTTGCCATAATGATAGAGCCATTTTTGCCCATTGTGTTATTTTCTATGTTTGAACATGAAACATAGTAGATACTCTGTGGACAATAAATTCCAAGAAAGCTAGAAGTGTGATATTTTAATTCAACCTTTAAAAGCTAAATGTCACCCTGGACCATTTATTGAAAGTATGAATTAAAAATTATTTAAGAATCTTGTAAAATTTTACAATTTGATCTAAACTGCTTTTCCCCAATCTACCAAGTTTTTTGCCAGCACCAGAACCAGTTTAGACAACAGCAAAAAGTTCTGAAACATTCATGAAACTGTTTTTCCTTTAAAAAGGTGGGTGTATGAAATAATCTGCAATTGTTTAAATGAATAATTAATACTAATCTGATTATTATCAAGTCTTTTACTGGTAGCTGATTTATCTTTTCAGCTGACTGCTCAAGTGTCTGCAATGTGATTATAGACAGGTATCTGACATCAAGAATGCAGACTGATGCTGAATGACACTGCACTCAGTGATGGAAGAGCAGAAATTGTCTGATACAAGGTAAGATGTTGCTTCCTTAGATGTTGCAGAAATAAGAGTAGACAGCTAGTAGCAAAACGGTTAGGATGTTGACCTTATGATGGGAAGGTTCAAGTTCCGGACCGAGGTAACTTCCAAGGTACTGTTCCACAGGCAGTGCATGTCAGCTGCTCCTGCATGGATGGGTCACATTTCATTGGGGTGCACTGTGCTGCTGTGCTGTGGTGTTCACGGTGACAGGCACTTTAAGTGTTTTATAGCATTTTGTGGGGTTTAAATGATTTACATTTCTCATTAAAATGTGTTGATGATTGTCCCCTAGAATCTGAACGATTTGACCACTGGCATTGATTCAATTGAATTCAATTCAAATTTATTTATATAGCGCTCTTAACAACAGTCATTGTCACAAAGCACTTTACATAACCAGCCTAAACGATGCTGGTCGTTTCTTTCCAGGAGGAGACAGTTGATGAGAAATGACTTGTAATTTTTTTATGCAGGCACAGCACAACTGGTAACATTAACCTGCTACTTTGATCCACAGCATTTCACAATTATTGCAGATGTGCATGGGTGTCGTTGAGAAGTCTGGAATTTAATTTTATTATGGGGAGGGGGCCCATGGAGACTGCTTGTGTATATGGCCCAGAATTTGGTGCTAAGTATCTGCAGATGTGTGTCACTTAGAGTTGCATGACATTGAAAAAATACACCTATTTAACTAAATGACTAAAAGCTTCTTTCGGCATCTCCTATCCCATCGGGATCAACTTTCTCGACTACTTCCTGTCCTCCACATCTTTTGACACCAGCTACCTGCATGTCATCTCTCACCACATCCATGAACTTCCTTTTAGGCCTTCCTCTTTTCTTCTTACTCCAAGTAACTTTATCCCTCTGTAGTCACTACAGCTCTGCACATTAACCTTATTTTTGAAAATCAGCACTAGGACATTTCTTCTCTGCTCCTCAGGCATACTCTCGCTTTCAAAGATGGCAGTAAACAGTCTAGTTAAAAACTTCATTTCCATTAGTTAAACACAACCATGCTTCCACTAGGATGTCATCTGGACCAAAAGCCTTTCCGTTTTTCACCTTCTTCATAGCTCCTTGTTAAACCAATGCACTTCCTGATTGACTATCCTCACATCATCCAACCTCTCTTTCATTCTCTTCATTCATTAACCCGTTCTATCTTTTCATCATGTTCTCCTTGCTTGTGAGAACATTGCTATCATTGTTCTTTGCAGTAACCTGCTGCACATATTTCCCAGCTTGATCCCTCTGCCTTGCCTATTGGAACAAGTCTTGTTCTCCTTCCTTAGTGTCCAACCTCTCATACATCTTGCCATACACCTTCTCTTTAGCCTTCGCCACCTGTCTCTTTGCCTTGCGGCTCATCTCCTTGTACTCCTGCCTACTTGCTTCATCTCTCTGGCTACCCAACTTCTTCTTAGCTAGTCTTTTCTTCTATATACTCTCCTGTACTTCCTGATTCCACCACCAGATTTCCTTGTCCTCTTTCCTCTGTAAGCACCTTTCTAGCTGTTTCCCTTACTATTTCTGCAGTAACTGCCCAAATATCTCGTAACTCCTCACCTCCACCCAGCGCCTGTCTTACCTCATCCCTGAATACCACCCAACAGTCTTCCTTCTTCAACCTTCACCATTTGATCCTTGGCTCTGCTCTCACCTTTTTCTCTTTTTGATCCCAGTAGTCATCCTACAAACCAACATTCTATGCTGCCTAGCTTTAGTCTCCTCTACCTTGCAAACTCCTTCAGATTGATCCTCTTGCATAGGACATAATCCACCTGTGTGCATCATCCTCCACTGATATGTCACCCTATGCTCCTCCCTCTACTTAAAATGTGTTTACCACAGCCATTACCATCCTCTTTGCAAAATCTACCACAATTTGACTAACTTCTCAGTAATCACCTCATCAATTTTGAGCGAATACGAATGTTGCTACATAGGTCAAATTAAGTCTCAAAATGGTGAAAATAAGGGCACCCCAGAATATCTCTTTCTCACCCATCTCACACCTGACTTGTGGAGCATATGCGCTAACAACAATTAACATTACACCTTCAGATTTTAGCTTCATGCTCATCACTCTATCTGACTCCCTTTTCACCTCCAGGACATTCTTGACATCCTTCCTATCCAATTTCTCCTCCTATCTACCCATTTTGAACTAGGGCTGCACGATATACAGTATCTACTTGGACTGCGATAACTGGTATACTATATTTGCATGTTCTATGCATTCAAGCTCTGTGTGACAATATATTTGGCCAATCAGATGGAGCCCTACTGCCCTAAATGCCTGCCCTCTATGCAGATGCAGTAATATCTCAGATTTGCATCATTTCAATGTCTTTTTCAAATTTACGTTGCTAATTATAAAAGAAAATAATAATTCTATAACAATTACTGTCATTTTATTCAGACTTACGACATTTAAAAACAAGTGCATGAAAGTAAATAATCTATAACAAGCATAATATATCATAATATGAAATGTTTAATACATAAAATACTGTTAAATGTACAGATGGTACGATAGTAGGGATGTTTCTGGGATGTACACATCTCCTACCTTGTGAGAAGCCTCAAGGGGCTTTCAGGCCTAAGGTGATATGCACCGCGCTGTGCTCTGAAACCCACTATTCCAGCGTTTCCCAATCCCGGTCCTCGCGCCCCACCGCTCTGCACAGATTCGACTTTTCCAACCCACAGCACAGCTGATGCTACTGATTAGCTAATTAGCAACGTAGGACCAGCATGCGACAGTGCAGGAAATACCGAAAATGTGCAGAGCGGTGGGGCGCGAGGACTAGGATTGGGAAACACTGCACTATTCCATGGCTTTCGAGGCGCAAGAGCAGTTTGCCGCAAGCTTTTTTTGCGCACACCGTGGTTAAACATGAATCTTATCATATTTTCTCCACTTACAGCTCTGGAAAAAATAAGAGACCCCATCACTTTTTTCTGTTCACTGACTTTGTGGTTGTGATTGTAAAATGTACAGGTTTCTAATCTTTTATGACCTATTGCATTTGCAGGTCTGTGAAAAATAAGAAAGCAGTTCATATATAACTGCAGTTCTGTTTTTATAGCAGCTATTCCATGTGTTATATTCCAACACCTGTACACCTAATGCAGTTTGCTGATTAGGGAAACAGACCTCAGCAAATGAGGATACGTGGACTTGTGGACCATGTTCTTTTAACGGCATAATTGTAAAATAATATATGTGTAGTTTGCAACTTCCAGGTTGCATATTAAGATAACTTACTCCATAAGATGATAAAATAACTAACTCCAGACTTGTTTGGAATTTTGAAAAAAATATGGTTAAGTTATAAAGAACATTGACTTGTATATTTTACACAGACATAGTCACCAATTGTAAAACCAAAGAATCTGAAATGAATTGATGTGGTCTCTCATTTTTTTTTTTTCCCAGAGCTGTATATAGAGGGCCAGGACAGTAACGAACTGACTGGAGAGAGTTTTGGAAACAACACCTACTTTTTGCACTGAAGCCTGTGGCAAGCGTGACACGTTGGGTGCAACCCGTCTGTTTTTTGGAAGGAAGTGCAAACCCTCTTGAAGTATTACTATTGCATTGAAAGGACGCCATTAAATTTCGTTGTATGAGTACGCACGATTTCATCATGTCCATGTTACTCCAGCCTCCCCCTACTCACTTCTTCTCGATTTTTGCAGTAAGGCTACAAAGGGAGTGGAAGTGAATAGGGGGAGCACGAAGTAACTAATTTGGCAAAGCCCCAAAGAAACACAACGCAAATCCAATGTATAGATGTTCGAGGCTGAGGATATCCATTTGGGTCTGTACTGCCTCTACACACACTGTAAGTTTGATAAAAAATGGTCAATTGTGTTAGTATTGGAGGCACGGTGCCACCTCACAGCAAGAAGGTTCTGGGTTCGAATCTCTGGGATGGCTGTAGGGCCTTTCTCTGTGGAGTTTGCATGCTCTCCCCGTGTTTGCTTGGGTTTTCTCCGGGTGCTCCGGTTTCCCCTCACAGTCCAAAGGCATGCGATATAGGTTAATCAGTGACTCTAAATTGGCCCCATAAGGCGTGAATGTGTGTGTGACTGTGTGAGTGTGTGTGCCCTGCGGTGTGTTGGCACCTGCCCAGGGTTGGTCCCCCCCTTGTGCCTGTAAGTTCCCGGGATAGGCTCCGGTCCCCCCATGACCCCAGCTGAGATTAAGCGGTTCAGATAATGAATGAATAGTATTAGTATTAATTTATGAATGCCAGAAATTGTGTACTTAAATGAGACGTTTATATTTCTACCCTACTTCTACGTCACAGTAGAGGACATTTGAATAACATCACCCTCCTATCCAGAGGGGGACAGTAACTAAGTAAATTTACTTAAGTACTGTACTTAAGTAGAGTTTTTGAGTATCTGTACTTCACTTGAGTAGTATTTTATTTGGAAACTTATGACTTCCACTTCATTGCATTTTAAAGACAAATACTGTACTTTTTACTTCACTACATATCAAGGTTCTCGTTACTTGTCCTTTCAAATCTGTGGATAAAGTGGATGTTATTCCCCCTTTTCTAAAATGTGATTGGTTGTTTGGCAGGTGACAGTCTATCAGTAATCAGTAGGGTTACATCACGCCTGTAGACTGGAACTATAAAACCAAGTTCAGACAGTTCTGCCATTTTCTGTCTTGATTAACATTGTTTCTGTTGGAAAGTCGTGAAGCTAGAGGCGTAGAGCTGGGTTTTACCAATTCCTTATTCTACAGCTTCTACAAGCTAGTTAGAGGCATTAGGTATTATAAGTGTTGTGGCAACAATGCAACAAAGCGGTGAAAGAAGATGTACTTTTAATACTTAAGTATTTTTTAAAACAAATACTTCAGTACTTTAACTTAAGTAAAAATTTGACTGTACGACTTTCACTTGTATTGGAGTAACATTTGACTAGTGGTATCTGTACTTTCACTTAAGTAATGAAGTTAGCTACTTTGCCCACCTCTGCTTCTATCTGAGAACCTCTGCCCACTAGGTAGAACTGCTAGCGCTTCCTAATCCTAATGTTTTCTTGCAAGCACTAGTGTAGGACTCGCAATGAAGAAGTCTGCTGGCGGAGTGTTGTGTTGAACATGTATGGTTGTATGGATGGTCTGTTAGTAGCAGCCATGTTTATTTTCATGTGAGGTAAACTCTTGCCGTGCCCCAGGTCCAGAGTGGGGTGTGGGCAGCACCAGCTCATTTACATTTAGGACTACTAATGAGAAACAGTTGGTTTTAAAAGGGACTGTAATAGAGGGTAAAAGGCAGGCAAAAACCTGAGAGGTATTTGAACTAGAGAACTGTTTTCAATTTAGGAAGTAATGCTTGTTATTGAGTTAAGTTGAAGTTGAGTTTTGAAATTGAGTTTTTGCATGTAGATGGCAACATGTATACACAACACAAAATCCTAGATTTTGACAAATCTGATCCAGTTTGTGTACACGCATTTTGGTCGTATCAGCCAGTTTGGTCAGGTCAGTTAATGACTTAATCTAATGATGTTGGCATGTGCACTTTGCCTACTATTGTGTTTTTCAGCTCATGTACCAAAGTCGGAATGTTAGAGAGCTGAGATTCAACCCTTGCTCATGTTCTTTAAATGTCTGTCTGTGGCACTGAGGTCATGCTGTGCTTTTCAGAACATTTTTATTTTTTGCAGACTGAAAACTGTACTGTCAGTCTATCTACTGTGCTTAAAACATGTAGGAACATCCCTCTCTATCATTATTTCTCCACGTTTTAAACTGATATCAGCCTGAGAATAGAATGTAACATAAAGCCTGAACCCCAGACAGATTTTACTTATACTAATAGTCTCTATTGTTTTTTGTTACCCACAGCGACAAGACAAGATGACAAGATTCTCCCTTAAAGAAACCAAAAACCACCACAATACCAGAGCATTTCAGATATGAGTTTATTAACTGATCTTTGGCAGTGTTATATTTTGGCAGTAATGTGCTCTACTTGTGCTTCCATCTTTCTTTTGCAGTTAAAGCAAGGCACAAATCAGCAGATTTCAAGAGCCAAAACAAATAGCTTAAAGTGATCCTTGGCCTTCAATTTCCTTCCATAAAGCCTAGCCTTATTTAGCTTGGGTTGAGTTGGCTGCATAGTAAGTTTCTTTGTAACTTGCATTAGTAGATACCCTAAATTAAAAGCTCATGTGGGATAAATTTAACTTTAAATGCAAAGATATGGAAAACATTGACTACTAACACTAAAATATGTCCTGCCTGTTTGTATTTATCTGAGGTAAAAAGAAGAGAGCTGTCTCGTCATTTGTTTTCTCAGGAACAACCTAGAATTCAAAGCAACTAAATCAGTGGCTATAAAGATTGATTCCAGATGTCATCCTCTTACTGTCGTTATCTGGGAATTAATGGCAAGACAGTGTCAGTGGCAAACTAATTCTCATTTCTTTTTATTTGTAAAACTTTTTATTTGTCATTTGTGTGGGACCATAAAGTCCTAGAAATGGGACATATAGATGTACACAATCACCAAAAATTCCCAAAAAATAATCTTCAGCAGCTACAGAAACTCACCAGGGGATGGTGATGGTCTAGTGGTAGGACATTTCCCTTCCGACCAAAAGGTTGTGTGTTTGAGTCAGGATGTATTCTATGTCCAGTCCTACAACAACTTGAGTCTCTAAGCAAGAACCTCGACCTGATTAGGAAATGAAATTGCTCCTGTTATTAGTAAATGGAAGTCACTCTGGATGAAATTAATAAAGATAAGAAGGTTATCTCACAATGCATCATACTAAACATGTATTCTACTGTCATTAAGCGTTTTGTGACGTCCTCCACTTCTGTCTGATTTTAGCTGCCTCATCTGTCTCCAAGGCTAGGCAGCAGCGGTTACTAATGAAAGATCATTGTTATGTCAAATACTTGCACTATTAGACCAATTCAGTGGCAGGACAAACTGAAGAGCTGTAAAGACTGCTGCAGATTCCTGCCATTCTGACAGTTAACTATTTGCCAAACTGCCATCATGTAGAAGATAAAAGTTCTCTCCGCCTATAACATATTATGCTACAGTATGATTTATAATATAAAAAATATAATTGCTGGAGTGATTACAGTAGCCACATCAATTGCAATCAAGTGCTAAATCATGTCAAATCAAATATGTCATATTACAACTTATTTGCTGCTTGGTACAAAATTCTCATTTTCATCACTAGCCTTCAAGAGAAGTGGTGTTCATGGTTGTCAACCAGTGCAATACACCAGTTGTTAAATATGTTTGATAAATTTTATAAACTAGAGGTTCATGCCATGTTGTGGAAAAAAAAAAACCATTTACTTAAACCATAAAGTATAATGCCGGAATAATGCAAGATGCTGCAAAGTGAAAGTGATTATCCCAGTATTGTGAAGCCACAATTGTTCTATCTATCTTTTGCTTTATTGAATTTATTGGTTTGGCACTTGGCCACAACCATTTCATGTCCGTCACTATGTGTTAGTCAAGAACTTTTATGAGCTTTGGTTTCTGATTTCTGCGTTCTGACACCTAAATTGTGAGTTCTGAGCATACAAGTTCTCTATTCTGAGTACTGATTTCTAAGTTCCGAGCTCTGAATCTGAATTATGGATTGTGAGTCTTGTGGTTCTGAGTACTGAGGTTGGTAGTTCTTAAGTCTGGTTTCTGGGTTGTGAGTTATAGGTTGTGATTTCTGGGTTTGTGAATTCTTTGTCCTGAAGTCTGATATCAGAGTTTTGTGGTGATGAGTTCTGAGATTGTGAGTTCCGAAATCTTTCTGAGTTCTAACTCTCAAGACGACGAGCACGCGCGCTCTCTCCGTGCAGATGTGCGACGTTGGCCTCAGAACATCTGGCCGCTTTCGCACTGCCTCGCGCACATGGTGTGTCTCCAGCCAGATGCGCTGTACTCACTCACTTTACACTTTCATCCACGCTGTCTGAGACGCGCTTTCTTAAAAAAAAAAAAAACTACATTTTTCGGTCGGAAGTGGGCTACTGTAACGACCGGTGCGTGCATGCGTGCTGCGCGCGCAGTAACGTTTCACGACGGAAGTGCACGCGGCTGAAGCGCGGAGGCAAAGCGACAGCGGAGCGTAAAACCCCGAGCGGAATTAGTGCATGAGAGAGGGAGGAGAGGAGAGAGGGAGCAGGGGGAAAGAAAAAGGCTGCTGGTGCCTAGGCGGACGTGGCGGCTCCCATCGACAACAGCAGCCGCAATAACGGCGATCCAGCGCCATGAATCGGGGGAACGGCAGGTAAACGAGCAAAAAGGTTGTCGGCTCTTTCAAGCATTTTTCATTTACTTTTGATTCTTAATTTTCTTCCCACCCCATCTTTTTTACGTTAGGCGACGTGAATGTGCATGGCCCACTGCATGCCTCTTGGTTGAAAATAAAATGTAGTCTTGTAGCTCTTCCCTCTTCTCCCGTGCATCCAGCCAAAATAGCGGACGGAGTCAATCTTTGGGTCCAAAAGTTGCAGCTGGCAGCGAAGTGCTGAACTTTCCTTGCATGCTAGGTGGCTAGCGACGTTAGCCATAAACAAGATGGCCACTGGCTAGCGAGCTTAGCTGTGGCATTTCACCCTCCCTTTGTATGCTTTTTCATCACAACCGCTGGAATGATCAAACCGACTAGAAACTAGCGAGCCGAGGCCAGTTTGTGATCATTCGTGAATCTTGCAAAGCGTTGGCATCACAGTTTGCCACACGAACCTCAATAGCTAATCAGAAAAAAGATTTATTGTCTTAGAAGAAAAAAAAAAGATGCCAGCAAAAAGTGCATGATGCGTGGCGAGCTGGCAAGCTACCTTGATTAGTCGTGCACAAGGTGTATGAATCAGTTTTTATTTTAAATTAAAAGAAATGCCTCTCTTATTGGATTTTAAGATGATCGTTGGTGTTAGCTTTAGATGTTAAAGCGGCATTACGGATTATTCCTTCATTTCTGGTCACCAAAAGGTGACGTTTGACGACAAGTGTCACACAAGCGTCTTAAGCATCTTAAACAAGTTAAAATGTGATATTATTATTATTATTATTATTGTTATTATGATTATGATGATGATGTTAAATCTAAACAAGTATGAAACAAGGCACGAACATCTGGCAGCACTTTTTTTCCTCGTGATGCTCGCCTTCATTACAGATATATCTGTGCTTACGTGGGAAATTAGATTTAAGCCTCTATTTCATGTGTATATTTTGCAACATCCATCTAGTTTTTCATGCACATACTATAAGGCTGTCTGTTCAAATATGCATCATATCAGTTATGCTGTATAGACAAGTTGATGTTTGTCTTCACCAGGAAGAAAATGAAGTTATACTACAGTATTACCTAGGTAGGTCAGCTTGATATTTCGTGTCTGCATCATAATTGTAATATTTGCATACTCAATAATCACATTCCAGAAAGTGCAATAATAAGTAAGAGAATTGAGATCAGACATGTCAGGCTACAACTTTTTTGCTGCTTTACATTCAAAAGAAAAGTCTGTTTTTGGTTCACTGTTCTACAAGAGACGTCTGTTTGATATGTAATTTATGCCAGTCTAAAGGTTTTTGGATAAAGGTCAAGAAAAAATTTTGAGTTCCCACTCAGAAGACTTTGGAGTGAGGTTAATTTTTTAAAAATTATATTTCCATTTAAGTGGTGCACTTCCCCTACAGAATTTACCCCAGCATTCCAGAAAAAAACCAAACAAACATGAAGATAAATATATATAAAAATAATAAAAAAATTATTTTCTTCGGTTCTCATTCCAGCATTCCAGAAAAAAAGAAGAAAAGAAAAGAAAAAAAAAGTATATATTTTATATTCTCACATAAAATAGAATTCTCATTCTATAAAAATAAATAAAAACACAAATAATAAGATTCTAACACTATCCTACCAGCACCACTGCCACCACTTCCGTCAAGGTTTCAAGAATTTAATCTGTTAAATGGAAATAAACATTTTTGCTCTATCATTAGGCAGAGGTTTTGGTTATGATTGAATGTTATACTTCGAAGACTTATAATACTGCAAGCACTGTTTTCTAAGTAACAATCTCTTTGGTTATTGTGCTAGAACATAAAGTAATGTGACTTTGTTTGGTCATTTCAGGAGACAGGGGGAAGAGTCCTGCTCTTAACCCAGGGAAGACGCAGCCTTGGCAGTAGAGCAGCTTCCCCCCTCAACACAGGCAGCGAACGAACAGGACGGTGCAAGCACGCTGTCTCAATCCTAACGGAAGCTTTACTTGCCAGGTGGACTCGAGCCCACCGTCATGGCAGAGCTGGAGACGGAATGCATTGCGTTAGGGCTAAACACTCTGGCGTCAGAGTGCGGCACACCACCCCTTGACCCAATGCGTCCGGAGTGCAACACCCCGACTCTGACTATGCTGTCGTCAGGGTGCAGCACCCCAACTCTCAACACGCTGACCTCCGAGGTGGCCGAGCCTATGGCCATGCTCCCATGTGTGAAGAGTGAGCCAGAACTGGACCCTATTCGCACAGTGGATCTGTCTGAGATCCAACAACTGAGCACAGCGGAGCTGGGCTCAGACCAGATCAAAATGGAGATCAGTGGCCTGGACTATATCAAGTCCGAACACCACAGCGAGCTGCATTGCTTCCACAGCACGGAGCTGGACTCCTACAAGTCGCATTATGAACCCAGCCTGGTGTTTGACTACATCACCCATGTCTCAGACAGCCTTGAGTACATCAAGTCTGAGCAGCATGCCGACCTTCAGTGCTATTACACCACAGAACTGGGGTCCATTAAACCCGAGTACGAGTCCAACTTCATGTCCAGCCATCTCAAATCAGAGATGAATGGCCTTGAGTCCATCCACATGGCAGAGCTGCGCTCTGAGCTCCACAAACTCCGCCCTGATGCCATCATTGATGGCATCGGCAAACTGGATGGTGAGTTCTCTGAGGGTCACCTGTACGACCTATCATCCACTCAGGCAAGCAAGGGGCCCAATGCACAGGGCCGAACCAGCACAAAAACCCACGGCTCGATCCCCCGCAAACCTCGCAACCTTACAGGAGAAAAGCCGTTTTCTTGCACGCAGTGCGGGAAGAACTTCAGCACTCTGGGCAATCTGAAGACACACCAGCGTATTCATACCGGCGAGAGGCCTTACACCTGCTCGCAGTGCGGAAAAAGTTTTGGGCAAGCAGGCAATCTAAAGAGGCACCAGCTCATCCACACAGGGCAGAAACCGTATACCTGTGCCCACTGCCCCAAGGGCTTCACCAAAGCAGACGACCTCCGCTCACACCAGAGGCTTCACACGGGTGAGAAACCCTTCACCTGCACAGAATGCGGTAAGAGCTTCTGCCAGTCAAAGGAACTCAAAGCTCATCAGTTGAGCCACACAGGAGAGAGGCCCTTCTGCTGTCCACACTGCGGCAAGACCTTTACCAAGGAGACAAGTTACCGCAACCACCAGCAGGTTCACACTGGTGAGAAACCCTTCACCTGTTCCCAGTGTGGCAAAAGCTTCAGCAATTCAGGGGTTCTCAAAACGCACGAGAAGATTCATACCGGTGAGAGACCTTTTGGCTGCACACAGTGCGGCAAGAGCTTCGGACGCTTGGGACATCTAAAAGCACACCAGCAGATTCACACAGGCGAGCGACCATTCGCATGCCATCAGTGCGGCAAGTCCTTCAGCCAGTCAGGTCATCTCAAAGCACATGAGCAAATTCACAAACGAGAGAGGCCTGATCTAAGCAGTGGCAGCAGTCGCAGTAATGATAGTAGCTAAACACCTCTTAAACTCTCAAAGTATTACTCCTTTTTTTTTTTTTTAAATACAAAAAGTTAAATCTGCAGTATATATAAATATATATAATTCCTTATGTTGCTCATACTTTTCCTTTTTTGCAGTATGTTCTTTTGGGTCTATTTTGTGACTGATTTGCTCTTATGCAAGTGTCTTTACGTTGGGGATCAGTGATGTTACAGAAGGGGTTGTAGAAAACGTTGTATCTCATTTGATCTGTGTTGTAGTAAGAATGCCATTCTAGTTTTTTTTTCTCTCCAGAGATACTCACTGTGTACACATTTATTGATAACATGTAATTCCTAAATCATGTACTGGAATGAATTATTAAAGAAACTAATATAAAAAACATCACTGGACCGATTTGCTGCTTTGCAAAACCAGTAGATTCACATGAATGAAGCGGTAATGGCAGATTTGAACATTTTTGCTGCTGATTGTCTGATGAAGCATAAAGTTTGTAAAATCAGTATTGTTTTCCTAGTTGTTTAACTGTAAATGGACCATATTTATTCATCTCTGTAACCAGAGAGGGAAAATAATTATACAATGTTCCTCTCAGTGATTCATGTTTCATAGTTTGGTTTAGTTATCTTCTGAAAATGTGAGAATGGTCCACCGCTGCATTAAATGCAGTTTTTCTCTTTTGGGAGGTGGTGGTGACCTAATGATAGGATACTTGTCGATGGTCCAACGGGTCATAGGTGCAAATCCAGCTCAATCCTATTGCCAGCACTGAGCACTGAGATCCTGAGCAAGACACTCAGGTGTTAACATGGAATGGGTTTCAGTTAACAGATGTGTCTTGTCAACAGAAAAAAAAAGAATTTCTTGCTTTTTTAAGGTGGTTTTGTTTTGCAGAGATAGAGTTGGTACACAGCAGAGAATAGTAATATTTATTATTATTATTATTATTATTAATAAATAATACCTATTCTACTCCATATTATGGCAAGAACCACTCAACTAAATAAGGAGAAATGACAGTTCATCATCTCTTTAAAACATGAAGGTCGATCAGTTCGGAAAATTTCAAGAACTTGTATCCTCAAGTGCAGTTGTAAAAACCATCAAACACTATGATGAAACTGACCTGCATGTGGACCACCCCAGGTTAACAGTGCCTCAGATTATAGCCCACATAAATGTTTCACAGAGTTCAAAGATCGGGCACAGCTTAACATCATCTGTTCAGGAGGCTGCATAATTTCTGCCGTTAAGAATCAAGAGTTCCACTGGTCAAATGTCCTTTCATTGTGATTCTTCCCCAATTGCTAAGCAATTATCTTATTCTTCTGCGGTGTGTTGGCGCCTGCCCAGGGTTGGGCCCCGTCTCGTGCCCGTAGTTCCCAGGATAGACTCCAGTCCCAGTGACCACGATAGGGATTAGGCAGTTCGGATAATGAATGAGTGAAATGAATATCTTCTTGTTCTTCCTCAGTAGTGCCTTATTTGCAGGAATTCGACACTAATGCCTGATTCACACAGTCTCCTGAACAGTAGCTGTTAGAATGTGTCTGCTATATTCATGAAACATTTATGTGTGCTCTAACTGAAGTACTGTTAGTTACTGTTACTTCGCAGCTTCTCAGGCTGGTAACTTGAATGAATCTATCCTCAGTAGTAGAGCTAACTCTTGCTCTTCCTTTCTTGGGAATTCACTGATTTTCATGTCTCAAAGTAGAGTTGGAATGTTTGTTTTCCTGAACTGAGTGTTTCTTGCCATAATGTGAAATAGAACAGTAGTCAAATAGGACTATTCACTGTATAGAGCTGTGTACCAACCCTACCTCTTTACAACACAACGGACGGGGTCAAGCACCTTAAAAAGACACAACATTCCAAAAACAAACCAATAAACAATGAGTATCACTTGTTTTGTCTTTGTTTTAAAGGAACATTACATAATAATTGAAGAATTGCCTAGAATTGTCTAAAAAGTCCTGCTTCAATCCTTTTATGTACTTAAGTGACCAACCATCCATATGTTTTGACTTAGTGGCAGGAAAGGTTTAGGCTTTGCACAAAGGCATTAGTTACTGACCCAGAATTGTCTTGCATAAAAGAGTTTTATATGAATAATGTAACCTGCACTTTACAATAAGTATCATTAATGAAGATAGGGAGATCTTGGTCTATCCATTACTTAGATTTCTAGAATTGCTTAAGTGTCTGGGAGAGATTATGGTGGATCTAGCTGTTAGAAATTGGAAGGATGCTGTGCATTGGTAGAGGCTAAAGTGGCTCCCCACTGCCTTTCTAAACTTCTTTGGGGGGTATTCCATGAAAGTAGCTAAAGAAAGCCAAGCTTCCATGAAAAAATGAGACTCGAACTAGCTGCATCTCCAAATGTCCATGTCATTCCACTAACGCAGTTCAGCCGGAACTGATCTAGGCTCATTCAAGGCAGACTTGCATAGTCTCACAGAGTCAGACAGCAGGTAAACACGGGCAGTTTTTCACCGCCACAGAGCAAACGCTGCTGATGGAGCTATACGAAGATTACAAGGATGCAATAACTAAAAAGGCAATACTGTAGCTTTAAATATAGCCGGGGAAAAGGCTTGGCAAAAGATTGCTGACAGACTAAATGTGTAAGTTATGTAAACGTTACAAGCATATCATGGTACAGTGGTTAGTGCTATTGCTTCACACTACGACGGTTGCTGGTTCGATCCCTGTGGCCAATGAGGACCCTTTTGTGTTGAGTTTACATGTCAATCTTATATTATAATGTTCTTTATTATTTGATCTCTCTAAATACTTTAAATTGCACCTGTATGAAATGTTCTGCACAAATAAGCATATTAGAAAATATCTGATTTAAGCCTACTTGTAACCACCGTAACTGCAATACAACTAGATTGTTAATAAGAGCTCTACTGACTTAGATGTGTATGAACTCTACTTACCCAGTGGCCTAACCCTTGCCTTATATATTAATCCTACACTATTACATCTCAATAGAAGCAATCTAAGTGGCCAGCCACGAACCTGGTGGCAAGTAGGACCTGGCACTGAGCCTCAGTCGAGGTCGGCCTCAGGTGGAGGGAATAGAAGGGGGGTCTCAATAAAGATCATGCCCTCAGGTGTCCGGGAGAAATATGTACAAGGTATTGTCCACTACTTTCCCTCCAGGTGTCAGTCTCTTAATTGTGATAACTGATAAGTGAAAGTACACCCATCTCTGCAGTGAGAGGAGATAGTTTAGTTCAACTAGATCCCACTGCCACATTTGTGCAAGACACTCTTGACCCATGTGTAAGTTTGTCATGGTTTTGGTTTACAGGCTATTCTGTCATGCTATCTTTTCTTGCTTTCACAGATTTAGTTTTTCCCATTTTGCAGTTTGATGGCCCCGGTACATCCAGGGCTGTTGATGAAGAGACACTGATATGCAGGAGGTAAGCCCAAATGTGAAATGGTTTGGATATGTTTGCAATCTGAAGAACACTATTTTATTAATAGACCTTGTTGCAGGATGTGACCAGACCACGGTCCCCATCAGCAAAGAGTGAAGTGAGTAACTACCCATTATTACCAGCGACATACTTAGCTTCCTTGTGACGCATTATCTATGTCACAGGATGTGCGTGCCATTTGCTGGATATCGAATACAGAAAGCTTCTGATAAAGAAAACAAAGTTGGAGATAAAGAAACTACAGATTGTAACACACTGTAACAACGCAATAGTACATGGTTCGAACTGAGTTCTTAATTTTCTGTTTTTCTCTCCACAGCTTCAAACAAAGGATGATTAATGACAGTCTGAATAAAGGAAATAGTGTCCATTTTGAGCATGTGTTTTATTTTTCCAACAATACATGAGCTGGGGGTTGGGGCTCAATGGTCACCAGTGGCTTTACATAAAGTAGTTGTCCCTGTAAAGGTCCCTTACAGTCCTTCCATCCATTCTTTCTTCAAGAGCTGGTATGGTGTCTTCCCACTGCTCCTCCACCAACACTGTGGGCAGTTTCTCCCGGCATATGGTTGCTATATTGTGTAGAACAGCACAAGCACCCACAATGTTGCATGCTCGGTCTGGCCTTACTCTGAGGCTCTTCAGGCACTGGAATCTGCAAGGGTTAAAGCAGTGAGAACTCTGTTAGCCGTAAAAGTTGCCCTGCAATAATTGTGAAATGTGTACGAATTTCAAGCCTGGATTTTAATTGGCCGAAGGTCATCTCTATTCGTGTCCTTGTTTTAGAGTGGGCATTGTTAAATTGCCTTTCTGCCTCAGTTTAGGTTCTGAGTAAGGGGTTAGGAGGTATGGCATTCAGGCATAACTCCTATCCCCAAGCAGGACTCCATTAAAGTCCCCTGCAGAAGAAGGTATCAATTACATATGCTGTGTATGACATTCCTACAGTTCAAGAGACCCCCCCCCCATACACACATACACATATGAAGACTTATATTAAAGTTATGTGTGCCTACTGACTGTTAAAACGATTTGTCTTTTAAAATTAAGATCGGTAGTTTCCATGAAGAATGCTTATTAAGTAAAAACGCTTACTTGAAATAATGTGCTCTTGCCTTCTGCAAACCTCTGTGCCAGTGAGGATGCTCGAAAGATCCCGGAGTCATGGACAGAGCCTGGCCATAGGCAGTTGCCATCACAGATCATCTGAACACATAGGTAGACTATGCTGGGTCTGCTGAACCAGTATCTCTCCCACAGATAAGTCATCTGGGAAGGAAAGAGGGTTTACTCTGTCCCTAAAGACCCTTGGGGCTGGTGTTCTGAATCCTCTTTGTCCATGCAACCTTTTCCACAGGGTCTTAAATAAAGGGACAGGCCATAATTATGTTCTGGGGCTTCTCTGTTTCTCTTTCGTTCTGACTCTCCATGCAGGTATTCGTCTCACTCAGTACTACTTAAATAGGCCTGACCTTCATTAGGTCATTAAGCTGACATCTTTCTCTCTTATTTTTTTGTGTTATTATTATTATTATTATTATTATTATTGTTGGTAAATGTAATAAGGCTTTTTAAATGTAATAATTCAATTGCTGAAACATGATTTTTATATGCTTAATTATTTTTATTACATGACATGATTAGTGAGAGTGCGGAATGATCTTTTGGGAGTATGTTCCCACATGTCGGACCTTCTTTGAGACAACGCTTAACTAAGCGAGACAGTTAACCTGGTCCAGAGCAGACTTTTTCGCCGGTGTAAATTACCATGGTAACTCAGCGGGGATTCATTTAAGACACGTTGATGGAACGGAACTCTCACTTAAATAAGACAGACTTATCGAAATAAGCAAGACTTTCCTTAATCCTGCTTCGTGGAATACCCCCCTGGTTTATGGTACCTGTAGACTGGTATGTCTTTGACAAAAACAAATTTGTGGCTCTGCCTTCTGAAATCAACTGGAGTAAAATGTGGATGGTTGGTGAGCAACAAAGAAGGCAGGATTACACACAGATTGGGCATGGATCACTGATTGGGCAGCCATATGTACGGGATGTTCTTTTTAACTACAATTTTTATGCAATAGCCAGAAAATCACCAAGCAATATCATTATTCATTATGATATAATTCAGGAATTTTTAACTGGTTCTGTCTCAGGGACCACAACTCAGACTAAGCATTAGTCTGCAGCTGCCCACTATGTGTGACTTTTTTTCTCTTATTTTTTATTTATTTTCATTAAACTCATTATTCATAAAGATACACAAAACAACAAAATGTTTTGAAAAACAAATGAAATAATTTTTGAAGCAATAAAGTTTCAGTGGTGAAACTTTATTGCTTATCACGGACCACCTGCAATGCCGCTGCTGACCACCAGTCAGCCGGTTCAAAACGCCCAATGTGATTGATTATGGTCTGCCACTGCAGAATCGTCCACGTCTTGCATCTCAATGCATCGATTCTGTAAATAATTTTAACACCCCTAATAAGCAATATGACAAAATATGGTAGGTTAAGCAGTTTAGGGACAATAATTGATAGTAGAAAAAAACAAAAGCAATGAACACAAACGCAAACATGGAGGCCACTAGCAGCCAGTCAGAGTAACTGCAGACCATGATAGAATAATACTAAACCATGACATAAAAACTCTTCTTATTTGTACAAGTTCCTAAATAATGGAATGCACAATGCTGGGCATAAATATTAGGCAAACAAGATTTATTTCATGTTTTATGATTAGTTTTCTTGTCTAACAAATTTAGGTGAAATAAGCAACATTTTTTCACAATATTGTATGCATTGTCTGTAACCAATGTGCAGTTTAGAAGGGGACAGTTTTTCCCTTATTTGTCTTTAGAAAACTTAATTGTCTGGCCAAGCTATCTTACAGCTTTTTACAGCGTGCTGCGTCAGTGCTGTTTCATTTATGTCTGATTGCTTCCCACAACCAATCAGTGCTATCTGCCATTATGTGTGGCTTTGATGTGTGCCAATGTGGAACTTAACTGGACACTAATTAAATGGAAGTTAATGACCCCACAACTAGACAATGTCTGGCCTCATCAGTGCCTCTAGTGTTAGCCTTAATATGTCTTCAAAAAAGTCTAAACGACATGTATCTGTTGAAGTCCAAAGCTGCATTGCTGGTCTTTGTCAAGGTGAGTGATTATTTGTCATTGTGAACACATCACAGCACAGCATACAGTGCACCACAACAAAATGTGACCTCTGCATTTGTCCCACCTGTGAAGGAGCAGTAGGCAGCTGGCATGAGCAGTGCCTGGGGAGCAGTGCTTGGGGACGGTACCTTGCTTATGAGTACCTCAGTGATTACTTTACAGGTCTGGGATTTGAACTCGGTGACCTTCTGATCATGGGGCGAACACCCTAACACCACACTCTGCATCCTGAGTTCAGAAATTTTTGAAGTCTGAGAATATCCAGAATCCACTGTCACATTTCAAGTGACAGGATCTGCGGCACAGACGGCAGGTTGTGGAAGACTGAAAATGACAAGTTGAGATGACTGAATGCTGGAATTGATGGTTCTGAAGAATCGTAAGAAGCCTCTCACAAAATTAGCACAGAAATTCAGAAATGCAAAAAATGAGACTGTTTCACGAAGAACAATTATAAGATGGCTCTAGGTAACTGTTTTTTCATCAAAAAAGTGTGCAAGGAAAATGGGGACGGTAATGATTACTTCAGTGGTACCTGTACAGGTTCGGGATTCGAACCGCTGACCTTCCGATCGCGGAGCGACCTCTCTAACCATTATGCTACAAGCTGCCCAAAAAAATCGTATGCTTGTAACTGCTTGATAATGCTGTGAATCTATTTAATTCCATCTCAAATAGACGACTCAAAGATCAGGTCTTTTGTTCTGGACAGTCTTAAATATTTAAAAACATAAATCCATGGCATTTGAGAAGCAGAAATTTTCTGACACATATTGTGTAATCGCCATCAGAAATGTAGTTTACAGTTTAGTTCACACGTTTCTGACAGGGATTAGAACAAATTATATTAGTCAGTTTAAAAGGTCCATTGCATTATACTGAGCTACCACTAGAGGATGCCAGTGATTTATATTTTGAGCACTATGCCAAACACTTGAATTTTAATTTTGGTTAGCCCTTTGTTTGCAGTTTGTTGTAAAACATTGTACAGGATTTTAGTGATTTAAGTATAGAAAAGCAAGCCATCAACTTCCCATGCAGCTTCTGAGCAGTTTTTATACTCTCAGCCTGAATAGTCAGTTTACCTTCAGCAATAAACTAATTAGAGTCAGTGTAGGTCTTAATTTCACAGCCAGTATTTGAAAGAAATGAATAGATTCTACCAAGACACTCTAATTATGTAAATTCATTTGCAATGAACTTTTTGTAAATTGGTGTTTCAGCCCATTTCCATCTCTTGGTAGGCTTGGATGTTGGTCTGCTATCTGTCATTTGTAAATTCCTGTTTAGTTTGTTTTGCCAGAAAGTGAAAAGAGAGTAAAAGTGAAGTTGCGCAAGTTGGACTCGTTTAGTTGAATTGTGAGATAAGACCTGAGTAGCTTTAAAGTGCATTAAAAAGGGGTGTCAATTTCACATTCTTTCAAACTTAGGTTTGAAACATAGCCACTGACATCTCTATTTTGAGTGGATCCATTTGAAGAGTCTGTCTTTGTGAAAATAGTCATAGTTATTAGTTATTTTTGTACTTTTTGGTCAACTGTATAAATTGTTTCTTTCTTTGAAATAGTCACTTGTTTTCTCACCATATGATTGCAATGATTGAATAATGAATGAAAATGAAACATTTTTAAGTTCACTCTTGGAAAAGAAAATGCAAATTTTCATTTAATAGGCATTTATCAAAAGACATGTAAACCACAAGTACATGTTTACAAACATGTTTATTTCAATATGTTTTCTTCATGGTCACAAACATATGCACAGCTTAGTTTCCCACGCTTGATTTGCTGAGGTATGAGGATTCAGAAGTGGAGGAGGAGATCACTTTCCCATCCACAACCTCTTCCACTACTGTGATGACTTTTGTCCTTGAACTGGAGCTGGAAGTTGTTGTTTTGACTCTGCAGACAGGATGAAAGGACAAAGCCATAGTGTTTTTTAGAGTGTGATGTTACAATTTTTTATTAAGAAATTGATAGCTTTGGGAAACTAATAACTTACGTGCTGGTCTCTCCATCCAGGAGTCTTCTGTACTCTGCAATCTCCAGCTCCAGTCTGGTCTTGATGTCCAGGAGCATCTGGTAGTCGCGACCCTGACGCTCGAGATCAGCACGAAGCTGCACCAGCTGCTCCTCAAGACTGGTTACCTAAGACAATGAAGGACAATAATTTGTGCTTGTCCAAAAAGTCATAATCATTACTATGCAAGTCTTTGCATAAAACTGACTCACCTGCACTTGGTACCCGGACAATCGCATGGAGTAACGTGATTGAGTCTCTGCAAATGTACTGTCTAAGGATGCTTTCTGTGGTGAGGAAACAGTGTGATGGATTTCATAATGGGTAAATGGAGAGTTAGACAGGGAACATTTGTGATAAAATACCGTCATCCATGAACTTACCATCGCAAGCAGGGATTGGAGTTCAATTTCCAAAGACTGCAGTGTAGATTTGACTGATTTTACTTCGGTGCGAGAAGTCTGAAGAGTTTCACTGCTGGTAAGAACCTCCTTTTTCAGAGTCTCAGACTGTTGCAAAAAAGCTTCCAATTAAATCAGCACTGAAGAGCACGACAATGCCTTGAACAGGTATGGTTATGAAATGTATATAGTTCTTGAAAAAGACATTCAGAACAAGAAACACACCTTTGCCTTGAACCAGCCCTCAAGTTCTCTCTGATTCTTTGCTGTTACTGACTCATAATGTTCACGGATTTCAGCTAAGACTTTTGTGAGATCTTGCTGTGGTGCAGCATCCACCTCAACATGAACCTGTCCACTCATTTGCTGACGCATGACTAAGAGTTCCTGAAAAAGACATTCTTGATCATTTATCAGGCACCAAAAACATGTTATAATCAAATTATTATAATTATAAGATTCATACATGAACAATCCAGCAATTATCTTGCTTAATCACATCAACTGAATGGTGAATTTCTATTTAATTTATCATTATTTAGACCTGACAAAAAAATACAGCAAAAAGATTATTGCTCAAATCTCACAACTTTGCAAATAAAACGTGCATGGCCCACCTCCTCATGGTTTTTCTTGAGGTAGACCATTTCTTCCTTCAGTCCCTCAAGCTGCATGGCAAGATCTTTCTTGCTAATGGTTAAATCATCCAGCACCCTCTTTAATCCAACAATATCTGCTTCCACAGACTGACGCATAGCCATCTCAGTTTCATGCCTGTAAAAGATCAGCATTTTTTTCTTTGAATAAAACATTTTTCAGGGAAATATTTCTTTAAAATATTTCATAATAAAAAAGAAATGTTTCATTGTGCATTGAGATACCGTGCAAACTCACTTTATCCTGAAGTCATCCATGGCCAGTCTTGCATTTTCAATATTGATACAAACTCCTCCCTTCAAGTGGATGGCTGCTTGGATCTAAATTAGATGTTGGGGATTTAGGAATGTTAAAGCATTTTGTAAAGTTACAATGTTGTCACACAGATTGCAGAGAGGTTACCTTTGTTTGGAGGTCACTGATAGTAACCTGGAAGGCACGATAGTCATGCGCAACAGGGGAGGTCTTGCTATCCAAGAACTTCCGGATCTTCAACTCCAGCTCAGCGTTGGCCTTCTCCAGTGAGCGCACCTTCTCAAGGTAGGTAGCCAAACGGTCATTGAGGTTCTGCATTGTGAACTTCTCATTGCCAATGACCCCTGATTCCAAAGCTCCAGATGAGCTGAAGCCACCAAGGACAAAGCTTCCTTTAGAAGCTCCAGCAGAAACAGTGGAAATGCGAACCCCAGCGTTTCCAGCTCCTCCATAGACACTGCTGGCTCGAGCAACATTCACCACTCTACTGGCGGTAGAGATGCGAGAAGATCTTGCTGATCCACTGATGAGAGATCCACCAGAGGACACATAGCTACGGCTGGAGTAGGTTGCTGCCATTTTGCTGCTGTGCAGAAATATCACTGTCTGGCTGTGGTTGTCTAGAAAAAGGGCATAATGAAACAATGACTGATGCCTCTTTTATAAGACTCTGGGTGGACTCTCAACAATGCCATGCATGACCTTTTAAACCACAGATTTCTGGTACTACCAGTCACTGTCAACAGTCATTAAAGCTGCATGCACATAGGCAAATACATGTGCACACACGCACATACAGTATGCACACACACCCACATGCACACCTTGAAACACATACTTTCAAATACTCATGAGGTGTTGCTCTCCACATCTGGTAAACAATGGTTATCAAAAAGAAAAAGAAACATTTTATCTCTGCAGGTATTATCATATGTTATATAAACTCCTTCAATTACAGAAGTCAAAGTAAACTTTGTCATCTCAGCTATATACTGCTTTTAAGTCAAGGCTTAAGACTTACCTGTTTAGTCAGTCTTTCGGTTATTAAAATCCCCTTTTCTTAGTTAAAGGCGAGATCTGGGGGTTCATGGTCATTTGAGATTAAAGGTGAAAGGGGGGATTGGTGCTGTCATCCTACCACTCTTGCTGATCGCTCAAATTTGCAGACGGTGGTTTGGTGTGATGCCGAGACCCCTGGAAGCCCTCATGTCTGTGTTACCTTCCAGCTCTCCCTTCTTAGCTAGGCTGCCATAGTTACTCTAGCATTGCCGGAGGTTAGGTTAGGGCACTTAACTCTTCTCTCTCTTCTTCTTTTTCCGAGCTGTTCCTGAGCTGATCCCGAGATGACGCTTGGCTGACCGAATCCTCACCGGGACTCTATGGAGTTGCCCCGACCTGACGCTGACCATCTCAACCCTACCAAGCTGACGCTGACCAACTGGACTCACCAGGATTCCCTGGAGACGTCCTGAGCTGACGCTTGACCTTGTCAACCCTCCCGAGCTGATCCTGGCCGACTGAACTGGCAACAGGACTCCATGGAGACATCATCATAAAACGAACTGGGATTGGACCTTATGGACGTCTACTGACTTAGCAGCACAATACTGAACTAATTTCAGCTTAATGTTGCTGAGAGGGTCCTGCAAGTGGCCCAGCAACAACCCTGGATTCGAATTATCCCTTGGACTACTTTTGTATCTTTGCTTCCTTAAATAACTAACAACTCATCTTGATCTATTGCTGTTGTACATTAATGTTCGTGCGCCCGGTCGCCCAGAGGAGGATGGGGTCCCCCTCTGAGTCTTGGTTCCTCTCAAGGTTTCTTCCTACTAGAGGGAGTTTTTCCTTGCCACTGTTGCCTCAGGCTTGCTTGTTGGGGGGTTTAGGCCGGTTATATGTAAAGTGCTTTGTGACAATGACTGTTGTTAAGAGCGCTATATAAATAAACTTTGAATTGAATTGAATTGAATTGAAAAGTATACAGAGAAACGACTCAACATGGCTCCAGTTTTATCAGTGCAAAGAAATGGTCAGTGATTCGCTGATCTTCAGGTTAAGTGTTTTACAGGATTATTAAATGCTGCCCTTCAACTGGAAATTCTGTAAATGTCAGCTTTGTGAATCACAAAATAATACTCATAAAGAATATGATTTTTTTTGTCTTTAAAAATTAGACTTTGAAAAGGCTATTCCTGTGTGAATATATCTCAAAATGCCATCTTTCTGTCCAACCAGAGACTGAGATGCAGCAGCAGATGTGAGGTGATCAGAGAGCTTTAATGAAAACAACAGCAATAAGTAAACTATAGAAAACCACAAAGAAGCAACAGACAGCCCTTTGATTTCTCACAAATCAGGACAGTGTCCAGTCAGGAGAGTTGAGAGTAAACTCTGATAAGGACAAGGACAAGATCCCAATCTGAATGCTTGCTGAAAAACATGGGTCTAACAGTTAATAGATAATAGATTGATTAGTTGGCTATAAATAAGCAATGCTAAACAAGGGACAGGTAAAGCAAATGGCTGTCAATGAGCAAACCAGGGACAGGTAAAACAAATCAAAGAAATCAGAGCAGAGAATCAGAGCAATGCAGGGAATATGACAAATGTCAGCATCTGATTACCAGCTGGGCATCACAGTGGGAATCCTGACCAGCTGTATAACCAAATGCATTACTGATGAATGTTTGATTATAAAAGATTTGAGATTCATATTGTGCACAAAACAGCGCTATTAAGTTAGGTGAAGCAAAAATTTGTAAAAACAATCGCATAGGGTTTAAGATGTTAAGTTGTAACTACTGTACTGAATATATTTTGCCCTAAATATTATTACTATTATTATTGTTGGATTCCACCTCCTATTATTTTAACAACACATTGCAAGCAGAGCACAATCCTGACTTAAAATTTTCATTTCCTTTGCAGATAAAAGATGTTCTAGGTGTAAAAAGCTTATTACTGTAAAGTATCTGTATGTATTTATGTTTTACTGCAGGCTTCTTTTACTTCTCATACATTACTTAATGATACAAGATACAACAAGATCAATTACAGCAAAGAATAGTGATATCAATAAGAATATCAAGGTTCAAATCTCTGATTCATGACACCTACATGATATCTACATTGAGAAATCTACATTTTAAATCTTGAATTTTGACATGCTCAGTAATATCAAAAGCATTTTCAGTATTACTATTATTATTTTACATTTTATTTTATTTTATTAATTCACTTATTTTGAACAAGTGAAGCTTTATTCAGCTTTGCTGTCAGCGCTTTGGAAAAGTGAGATAACAAGCACACTAAATACAGAGCCAATGACTTAACTAAGCAGAGGATCAATTTGGGGCTATATGAATATCTAATCATTTTTGTTAGAATAGTTAATATTGAATATCATGTTTTTTTTATATGGTTCATACAAAAACCAGTCTCTCATTTAGTTTGATTGTCTACTTAGTCTAATTAGTTTGTCTACTGGTTGTGTTGGTTACTTGCTAGTTATCTGTTTAGTGTGCTTGATTAGTTTGATTAAGTAGTTTATTGTCTGTCATTTCAACCTGTCCCTTATTTGCTCTTCTTTATTTAGGACTCTTCACTATTTAGGCTCTTCTTGCCACGACCAAGCCAGCTACCAACTGGGCATTTCTGCACCTGATGTCTAAGAACTGGTTCTGTTTTTTGCATGTTATCACATCATCACATTACTTCTCATGGGCTTTTTCTTTACTGGGAATAGTATTTTAGTGACATATGTAAAGTGCTTTATGACAATGACTGTTGTTAAGAGCGCTACATAAATAAATTTGAATTGAATTGTGTCAAAATTAACTTGTTTGCTACTAACTACTTACTAATGGTTACTAATATATTATTTTTCTTTTTAAATTAACCATGCATTGTTGGTGAAAGCACTTGAACATCTTTGCACCTCTGCCTTTTGTTTATACTAAAAGCATTAAAAGAAAGAATAATCATGTTTAACCTTGTTTAAAGAATAATCATGTTTAACCTTTCCTTAGACAGACAGACAGATAGATCAGTTTCTGTTCAAGTTGTTCAAATTTTTCAACCAAGATTTTGCATGGTGGTCGAATGGCTGAAGATACGCTGAAGGTGGTGGTCGAATGACTGAGGATTGCTTTTTATATGCTCAAATATCTCTCTTGCAAATCAAGATAAGAAATAAAAATAAAAACGATACCCAAAAAATGTAAGGTGTGTCTCTAAGAATGCCACAATGTCAGTTTAAAAGGTCAACTAAGCACATGCTTCAGTTTAACTACATGCCTTTCACTCCCAGTTTCTCAGGCAAGTAACTAAGACAACACAAGACTCACAGGTTATAGTCACAGTATGTTGCTTGCTTAACTCTAATCCCTTTTGAAATGACAAAAACAACAGCTACTCTTTTATTACAGCTAGTACATTCCAAATTCAATTGGAAAGCTGGTCGCTTAAACAACAAACCAGATTCTTTTTATTCCTTACTTTTTGTGCTGGAGAGATTATTTTTCGTAGAACTATCTCACCTCAAGTTAAAATGATTACATTGCTAATTCACTTATGAGCTTATATGAAATCCATTAATGCCCTGCAATATGCACCTTAAAGAAAAACAGGTTAATGCAGGCACGAGCCAATCTGACCAGAACAATTAAAAAAGCGAAATTTGCATATGCCCAAAAAATCCAAGGCCACTTCCATAACACCAGAGACACTTGAAGCATGTGGAAAGGCATTCAGGCTGTTACGGACTACAAACCAACACCCTCCCTGTGCGACAGTGATGCTTATCTCCCTGACACACTGAACACTTTCTACACGCGTTTCGATGCACTCAACACCGAACCTACCAGAAAATCTGCTCCTCTCCCGGACAAGGAGGTAATCTGTCTGACCACAGCTGCAGTGAAGCGAACTTTATCCAGAGTAAACCCACGCAGAGCTGCTGGTCCTGACAACATCCCGGGACGAGTGCTGAAGGAGTGTGCGGACCAGCTGGCCAATAACAGTCTGTCCGAATCGGAACCAACACCTCCAACACCATCACACTGAGCACAGGCGCGCCACAGGGCTGTGTGCTCAGCCCACTGCTCGTCACGCTGCTGACCCACGATTGCACAGCAGCGCTCAGCTCAAACCAAATAATTACGTTTGCAGAAGACATGACTGTGGTGGGCCTCATCAAGAACAACGACATGCCAGCATACACAGAGGAGGTGGTGAGAGTGGCTGACTGGTGTAAGAGCAACAACCTTTCTTTAAATGTGGACAAAACAAAAGAAATAATCATCGACTTTCGAAGATCCAGCACTGTGCATCCTCCTCTCACCATCGACGGCGCTGCTGTCGAGAGGGTGAAAAACTCCAAGTCCATGGGTGTTCACATCACAGAGGACCTCTCTTGGTCCCTCAACTCCACCACCATAGCCAAGAGGGCCCGTCAGCGTCTGCACTTCCTGTGGAGACTGAAGAGAGCAAGCCTCCCCCCACCGATCCTTAAGACATTCTACACTGGCACCATCGAAAGTCTTCTCTCCAGCTGCATCACTGTCTGGTACGGGAACTGTAAAGTTTCAGACTGTAACACACTTCAGCGAATAGTGAGAGCAGCTGAGGTCATTGGTGTGCCCCTACCCCCCCGAAAGACATTTTCCAGACCCGCTGCTACAACAGAGCAAGAAACATAGTGAAGGACCACTCCCACCCACTACATGGACTCTTTTCATTTTTACTGTCTGGCAAACGGTATTGTAGCCTCCGATCTGCCACCACGAGATTGTGTAACAACAATCATACCACAAGTCATCAGGACTCTGAATGCACATTAATATCAGAGCTCTCTTAAAATACCCCATTGCATATGCTCAAACTCCCTCACACCTGCACTTTACATACCTACTGTTTACTGTTTACATCAGGCACACTCAGATGCACTAGTGTTAATACAATAACTGTAAATTCACCTTTCCTCAAATGATGTCTTCAATTCTACATTTAACCTGTGCAGTATAATAATCATGTGCAATATCAGTCATTAAGGTTTACATCCCCACCCTCAAAAGTACTGGAGTGTTGTGTATTTATTGTTCTGTCTATTGTGATTGTTTTGTGTTGTGATGCTCTTGCACTTCATCTGTTATAAGCTGCTTAGATGCTGATGCTGCCAATGTGCCTTAAAAACACACTAAGCAATACTTGTTTACATTACGTCTCTTCACTAAACGTCACTTTCGTACTGTATTTATTGCGTTTGCACTGTATTTATTGTGTTGCTTGTTGCACCTTTTGTCCTGTTTAATGTACTGTTCAGCGTTACTATATGTTGCACCGGGGCCATGGGGAAATGCTGTCTCATCACACTTTGTACATGTATAAAGAGACTGATGACAATAAAGAACCTTGAACCTTGAACCTTGGTCGCACAGTCTCGGAAGATACTTCCTGCAAATCCTATTAGAATGATTTCTAATACTATGATGTAGCCTCAACTAATCTCACTTCAGTCAACTAAAACCCAAGTACACAGACAACATTCTTAGCTCACAGAAACTCAAATAAAGCCACAAAACTGTAACAACAGACTTCTTTTCTTCTATTCTGTTACCATCGCTATATTGTGGCAACAATGTTGAACTGATGAAAACTGAGATGTCACACTTTGAATGATGTTTGTATGAGCTTAAGGTATTTTCTTTATTTATGGTATTTTTTTAAAACTTTTTTTTTTGACATTTGATTTAAATTAATTATTCACAAAGATGCCCAAATCATCTGGAAACGTCATGAAAAATAAAGTGTATGAAAAAGAATTGAAATATTTTTTTCAAAAGTCATTTCAGTACTGAGACGGGATTGCATCTCATGAACCACCTGCATTGCCACTGGTTGAAAACCTCTGCTCTATGTCCAGCTTGAGGTTCTCAGAGAAAATTGAGGATGTCGTGTCTGCAGAAATCAAACTCTGTCCATCAGTGCCACACCATTGAGGTCTCATCAATGTAGTTTCACAGAAGCATCTCCTGCATGTCCGTGAATGTGTGACTTGTTGGTTTGTAGGCAAAAATGTTACCATTAAACCACCACCTTTTGCGTCCACTTCCACAAAGAAGGCAGCAAGAAAATGCCCCACAGCTGGACAACCCAGATCACAGCCCTATAGAAATATGTTTCCAGCTTCAATAATGATGTTACTCATGACTATTCTCAAGACATGCTGGAGGCCTTGCTCAAGGAACACCACAGTAGTTTTCTGGCTCTCTCTGGGATTCTTAACACAACACCATCACAGGGTTTCTCAAATAGGGCATTTATGTTCTCATTAATTTTATGGTTTTAGAGGGTTACTAAATGTGAAAGGTGACCTGTGAGTCTAAGAAAATACAAAAATGATATTACGCCGCATTAGTTGTGTTATTATTGTGATTCAAATGTGAGTATTAAAATTAAAATTTATAGTAGATAATGTAAGGCTAATACTTGCTTTACCAGAACAACAGTGGATTGAAATTAGGTGCGGTTGTTTTTAAACAACCACTTATGTGTTTTATGGTTTTTCCTGAGGCCACCCAATGAATCAGTCAACGTACTTCAAATAAATATAACCAAGCAGTTACAGTACAGTATTATGTGACTTGGGAGGTTAACAAAATCTGTCAGGGGGAGTCAATCGAGTAAATGTGAGAAAATGTGGTTTATGTCATTTCTTACAAACAGGGTTTATATGAGTTGACCCTACCAGTGTCTCTGTGGTTTACGTTGACTTTAGTGGGATCAGTTTATCCAACATTCTAGCAATTTGAATTATCCTAAATGGATTTGAATTCCTGTTCCTTCTGAACTGTACTAGATATAACAGGGGATCTACAGATGTTATAGTTGCTTGAGGGGTTGTTTAAAAAGAACCGCTTCTGAAGCTGTTATCCATCTACATCTAAGTTTTAAGTTTTAAATCTAAATAATAGAAATAAGATCATTATTATTATTCCTTACATTTATATAGAACTTTTCTCATACTCAAGGGGCTTTACATTTGAGAATTAGATGCAACAAACACTCAGACATCCTGGGGAACAGCGTAGCCATTTTGCACACAGTGTACATTCTCCCAGAAGCTGAAAGCCCAAGGGCTATCAATTACATTCAAAGACGCACTGAGAAACTAACAACCTTCTATACATACACTCACACCTAGGGTCATTTTAATAGAATAGAATAGAAAAAAAGGGTTTGTACAGTACCAAGTGTTAATCAGTCTAATTGCTCCAGGGAGATTAGAGAACAGTTTCCATAAATGTAGACTTAGTAGTGGTTACCCTCACAACATACTAGCGGAAGTGGTACATCAAGAAAAAATCCTTTTAGTCAGACATTTTAGGTACGGATAGGATTTTTAGTGAATGCAAGTGTTTTCATTGTTAACATACCATAGGCCATGAAATGAAACTTCTGACTTCATCACATCCATCTAGGAGCATTTGGCAACTATTCAGCACCTATGGTGCAATGTTTAGACATCAGTACCTTACTCAATAAAACCTCACTAACATCTGTCATTGGTCTGGGATTTGAGCCAGCAACCTTTTTAGGAGTAAAACCCTAACTGTAAGGCTTCCACTGCCCATTTTTGTACAAAAGTTTGTATCGCAGCAACGCATGTTCTGTTCTCCTCTGGTCTCAGCTAATCAGTTTCTTTTTGCAATCATCAAAAAGATGCATTTTTTCATAGTCTAGGATAAAATTTAAGGCACTTAAAAAGATGTGCATATTTGTGGTATGCAACTAGCATACACTGTGCTGTGCTGACAAGTACACTGTCAAGTCTGTATAATATATTCAACATTTCATTTTTTTCAAGACTTTGAGACTGCATATACAATTTATGCATTCTTGTCCCCCCAAGCACGTACAGCAGCATGTCCTGGCAAATTTTACTATGAAAAACTATGCAAGGCTTCTATGACCTGAAATGCTAATACCAACCCCAAGCTACTTTGGCACTAGATTTCCAGGGGGAAATCCACTTGAATTGAAGTGTAAGACGTTGTGTAAGAATGGTGAGCAATTCCTGATTTTGATATGCATCCACAATTATGATGGGTTATGCAGGATTTTTACAAGCTGTTAATATTATACTTTAGCATAATGGCAAAGAAAATGATTTAGGAAGATATCTTGGAAGTTATGGAGTATGAAACTTTTACTGTGGGTAAATTTGCAGATTGCAGTTTACAATATAATTGTGTTGTAATAGAAATCAATAGAAATCAAAGACAGAAGACACTGGGTCATTGTTTGATCTTAAGCTGATACATCAACTTTATTTTTAAATTCAGTTTCTTGACACCTGAAGCATTTACTTCTGAATAAATGTTGAGGAGGAGGAGGAAGAAGAGACAACCTTCCCATCGACAACCTCTTCCACCGCGGTAATAACTGAAGTTTTGGCAGTGGTGCTGGAACTGGAGGAAATTGTCACACTGAAAGGATGGAAAGAGTGAAAATTAATTAACAATAGGCTAGGCTAATGGCTAAAACAAGCTAATGACTGGTTGAGACTAAATTAAGCATGAATGCTAGAAAGGCACTAGCAAAATTACTGTGAAGAATAGTGTAAACCAGAATAATCATCAAATGAAATATTTGCCATATATTTGACAGTATTTCACAATATTTGGCAATATGACAGGGCAGAATTTTAACCTACAACCTGTACATGGATGAGTATCCTTCCACTGGGCAATTATCACTATAATTTTGAAAAAAAAAAAAAAACCCTTTCCCTTTCAGTGTTATAATATGTTAGTCACATAGTTTAAAAGTTTAGTTTTAATAGATTTTTTAATACTGGAATTTACCTTCCGCTGGCCTCTGCATCCAGGAGTCTTCTGTACTCTGCAATCTCCAACTCAAGTCTGGTCTTGATGTCCAGGAGCATCTGGTACTCCTGACCCTGACGTTCTAGATCAGCACGTAGTTGTACCAGCTGATCCTCCAGACTGCTCACCTAAAGGCATGTGCATTCCGTTTTGTAAAAATATTCCCTTAATGTCCTCCAAGTTAAAGTAAAGATGGCAGACATTCTAAAAAAGCCTCACCTGCATTTGGTATCCTGTCAATTGCATGGAGTAACGTGTTTGCGTCTCAGCCAGTGTATTCTCCATTGATGTTTTCTGCAGTGAAGTGAGTTTCAAAGTTTATGGGGATTTGGTCAGTAGAGTAGCAAATGTAATGCATTGTCCAAAGTTTTAATGAAAGTGAGTTCTCTCACCATTGAGAGGAGAGATTGGAGTTCAATTTCCAGAGACTGCACTGTGCTCTTCACTGCGTTCACCTCAGTTTTAGATGTCTGCAAGGTCTCTGTGCTTGTAACAACCTCTTGTTTCAGGGTCTCAGACTGAGGATAAAAAACATCTGTCAGAAAAGCAGAATTTGACAAAAGATTTCTATTTTCTCATTATCACAGGTGATGAATATTCAAATCAAATCAGAATTTGATTTAATTTGACAGCAGGTATTAATTAATGTCACTTTTTAATTTCTTTGACTCATGCAACTGTATTAAATGCTTCATATCTTAGGCAAGTGGTGACTAACCTTGGCCTGGAACCAACCCTCTAATTCTCTCTGGCTCTTGGCAGCCACGGTCTCATAGTGCTCACGTATTTCCTCCAGGACTTTGATCAGGTCTTCCTGTGGTGCTGCATCAACCTCCACATTAATCTGTCCACTCATCTGGGACCGCGTGGACACAAGTTCCTGGGATGAAGGGTACATGTTGCAAAAATATTAGTAACTGTATGTTTTCCATTTTAAGCAAAACCAGAAATATTCATTTGCCTGAAAGTAATTCTGGTGTTTTGGTTTTACCATAGGATTAATCAAGTCCTGCAAATTCTGCCACCAAATAATTATGAAAAAGAAAAAACAACTTATCCTGACTGGTTCAAGCAAAAATACTTTTTAAGCACTGGTCTTTCACCTCTTCATGGTTCTTCTTGAGGAAAATAAGCTCCTCATTCAGGCCCTCAATTTGCATTGAGAGGTCTTTTTTGTTCAGGATCAGCTCATCCAACACTCTTCTCAGTCCAGCAATATCGGCCTCCACAGATTGACGCATGGATAGCTCATTTTCAAACCTGTATTAAATAACATTTTAGGTTATCTAGTACATTTATCACATAACACATCCTTATAAATCATATACTGTATAACTATAACTTAAATTTTTTGTAATAATATATTCCCTTAATATACAGTTTGAAATCTGACAGATTTGATTACTTTATCCTGAAGTCATCAGCTGCCAAACTAGCATTGTCAATGCCAAGGTAGACAGTGGCCTTCTGTTGGATGGCATCCAGGATCTGGGGATAAAATAATAAATAAGAATTAAACAATAAACTATTAAGAATATGAAAATGCAAATTAAGACGAGGAACTGAACAAAGCATAATGTAGGACAAATATATGTAAGAGATATTATATGTGTGTACCTTAGCAAAGATAGAAGTTGTTCACATGAAAAAGTGGATGAATATTTACACTGAATGAAAGCACTGCTTTCCCTGATTGAATTGAACAGTTGAAATACTTTACTTTTGTCTGGAGTTCACTGATGGTAGTGAAGAAGGCAGTCTGGTCTCTTGCAGCAGGGGAGGTTTTTCTGTCCAGAAATTGGCGGATCTTCAACTCCAGCTCTGCATTGGCCTTCTCCAGGGAGCGCACTTTATCCAGGTAAGATGCCAGACGGTCGTTGAGGTTCTGCATGGTGAACTTATCATTGCCAATAATGCTGCCATCTGCACCACCAGCCGCACTTGCGTCACCCCCGAAGCCACCGCCAAAGCCACTGCTGAACCCACTTCCAAAGCCTACACTGGAACCAGAGCCCAAGCCAAAGCCAGAGCCAAAGCCAGAGGAGCCCGCTGACACAGAGCGGGATGCCTGGGAGATGCGGACCCCACTGCCTCCTGCTCCCCCGTAGACACTTCCAGCACGCATAGCACTGATGCGATTTCCTCCTCCAACCGCAAATCCTGAAGAAAAGCCGCTGCGGGTGGAAAAAGTGGTTGCCATACCGATGGAAGGTTGGTGTCTTACTCGGCTCTGATGGGAGACTGAGTGAGGATGGACATTTTCAGGATGCTTTTATACTTTGGTTGACGTGCCCAAACATGAGAACACCTGCGATTCTCAGACCATTTTTTGCATATTATGAAACCTGCTGACATAGACAAAAGATATTGACATAAGATAATTTTTGCGATGAGGTCAAGGCCTAGAGGGGGAAGTCTTATTACTAGATGACTGACAGTAGCAGCCATTCTCACCATATCATCTGAAGCTAAGTGCACTTGATACAGAATACCCTATACCAGTTTCACTCTCAATAGTCTCCAGGCTGTAAATTCCTATAGACTGAGAACAGCTCTTAGCAAGAAGGGATAAATCAGTGTGGGTTAGTTTTATGTCTGAAAAGTACCTGAAATATATTTTAGATTGATACACTTGTATCAGTCTGTAGTATCATAGTTGTATCAATATAATCACAATGTAATATCAACAAAGTCTTCAGAGATTTACAGTAAAATATGTGAAGGCATGTAGAGAAAAAGAATGATTTTCAGTTCGATACTTACAGTCAGGGTCAGGTCAGGGTCATTTATTCTTGTGTGCAGCTTAAACATCTGGCTTGGGTTCAGCCTATTTTATAAAGGAACCTTCAAGCTATAGGTTTAAATGACAGTGTCATGATAGGTTTAAATGATTTTAAATTACAGGGGGCAGTTAGTAGTGTAAGTCAGTTAGTAGTATGTAAGTCAGAAACCAGTAAAGGTACTACTGAGGAACTCATGAGCAAGACACTGTTCCCAAGCAGTGCTCCCCAGACGCTGTCAAAAAGCTGCCCACTGCTCCTTTATGGATGGGTCAAATGCAGAGGTCACATTTTGTTGCGGTGCTGTATTCGCAATGATAAATAATTACTCACTTAAATTCACTCAAATGTCAATCTTTTAAAAGGCACAATCTTTCTTGAATAATACCAACTTATATCTAAAGTACACATTAGTGTTGCTTACATCCATAGTAGGCTTAGCTGGTTTTGACCTGAGTTTGCTCTTTTATTGTTTTGCTCAGGGGCTCAATAGCACTATATAGGAGCTATGTGCTCTAACTTGCTCTCTGTTTATCTAGCTATAATCTGTCATGTGGCTGTGGGTATGGGTCTGCTGACAGCTGTCAACGCTAGCCTAAAGCTTAACATATATTATGATAAGGAATCTGTATTTTTTTAAATAGATACCTGCTGTGTTGAACAGACTATACCTATATTTAAGTTGTGCACACCAGCCCAGCTAGTGTCTAACTTCATTTGGATTACAGCAGTTAGCAAAAGCACTCTTATTAAGATCAATTTATATTTAATGACAAGGGTAATCTCCCATGTAGAGGCTAAATCCACATTAGGGTCCATGAGTAAGTCATAAGTAAGTGTAAATCACTCTGGATAAGAGTGTTAGACAAACAATATTGCTGTGGGAGGCATACAGGAACATGCACAGATAGATCCCAGGTAGTATTCAATCACCTGACCTTTTGCTTCCCATAACTAGCTCTAACCACAGCCACAAGTGGACGTCCAGCAAGCTGAACAACACTCTTATCTACAGTTAAACAAGTCTTTAGTCCAACATATCAGAGTTTGTCAAAAAGTGAGTGATTATTTATCATTGTGAACACACCACAGCGCAGGACACAGTGCACCACAAGTGTGACCTCTGCATATGACCCATCCGTGATGGAGCATTGGGCAACTAACATGGGCAGCGCCCAGGGAGCAGTGCTTGGGAGTCATGAGTACCTCAGTGATAACTTTACCATTCTGGGATTCGTATCGGCAGGGCCTGTCATGGGGCGAATGCCTAACTGTTCCGCCACCAACTGCTCCTCCACAAACAGAATGTTTTTGAAGATAATGAAGATTGCACTTGAAATCGTTTCAGCATAATAAGCACTAACTAAAATTATTTCTAGTCAACCCCCCCCCCCCAATTATCTTCTTTCAGCCTCTCCGGTTATACATTGCCACAATTGATCAACTGTTTTGTTTTTATTTTGAAAGCTTTACACCAGACACCCTTCCTGTTGCAACTCTGCCCATTTATCTGGGCTTGGGACAGATGTTCTGACGATTTATGCTGCCTT